>BDIU01000245.1:0-112546 GCA_002118135.1 Trebouxia sp. TZW2008 | reverse complement strand
CGTTCTGCAATTAGTTATGCATATTTAATTATGCACAATAATTAGTTCTGCCACGTTCCCTGGTATAATGTGCCATATACAGTGCATTATACGTCTACACGTAGATCTACGCAGTATTATACGCTTTTGAAAATGAAAATTCGTGTATATGCCAGGCCTAGCGTTTACACGAAATTTCACCCTGCGCAGAAGCATCGTGAGCAGCGCACAATCGTATGGCGCAGCAATAGCGATGTCAGCAGTGAGGCAATTCCGCCCTGGCCGTCTGAGCCAGGAGGAGGTTGCCAAGAGGCGCCAAGAGTGCACCGAGGAATCTTTGGATTTGCTCTCTGTGCAGCAATCAAGAGCGAAGCTGCAAAAGTATCACTTTGCCCCGCGTTCCAACAGCACAGGGGTTCTTTGCACCATTGTGGTTCTGGTGTGTGCATTCTTTGCGCTTTGCGCCAGCCTGGGTGTTTCTCAGGTGATAGACTCAGCTTGTCAAAGTCAACACAATCGCTTGTCTCAACGCAGCAGATTTGCATAGAAAAGGAAAACGATGACGACAGTTTGTTCTGCTTGCAGGGTTCTTTCAGTACATCTAAGGCTTGGCCTTCAGATCAAGAGGACCCTGACATCCTGGTTGGCTATCATGTTTTGTCTTCAGCAGGTAAACTGAGCTCATAAGTGTGCACTCAGACGCAATGCATATCCACTGTGTGCATTTGATGATACAAGCCTCTGTCACGCACATTGACTCAACCTGTGCAAGTGTGTGCCGTTCAGTTGGGCGGAAAGATGGAGCTCATAGAGTGGAGACGTCTGTTGAGTTGACTTCCAACTTTGAACACAATGCTTCAGACAACCAAGCTGATTTTCATGGCAGCTTGGATTGGCCGCAATTGCCTGTCAGCCCTAGGTGAGTTGTGCATCTGGTTCCTGCTGCTATGCACCCCAGCAGTCATCTCAGTCATCCACCCATTCAGCTTACCACCTCTTCTCTTGCTTGCTGCAGCGCTAACCCTGGAGACGAGTCCTTGAACGGCCAGACTGATATGTCCATAATGCTGCCAGAGGGTGAGATACTATAGTGCAATATTTGATGCCATACTGCTGTGCATTGCCTGCTTGATGTATCTCACCTAAAGAACCCTGTTGATTAGCGTTTTCCAATTTTTCACTAACAAACCAATGTGTCCTGCTGTTCCGCTCACTTGACGGTGTTGTTTGTAGCCCTCAGCAAATCTTGCTGCCATGCTCTTCACCTGACTGCTGTCCTGCACTGCAGACACAATCTCATGTGGAGCCATAGTCACTGTGGAGGCTGAAGAGGTTGATGCGGTCAACACCACATCACAGAGTTCTTTGTCACCTGTGATCAAGGAGTCTGTATCAGATTCTGCGCCAGACCTGTTGCCAGCAGATGCTAGGTAAACTAGCATAGCGCTTTTGCTGGCTGAAAAAATCTGTTGCTGCTGCGCTTAAGCCATGTGCCACACTTGCAGGTCTCCTGTGAATGCTATGGAGGGGAGCAAGCAGTCCTTGGAAGAAGCCCCCATGACAAAGCAAGGTTTGTTGTGCTTATCTAACATCAAATGTGCAAGGCAGCAAGCAGGTTGATTTTAAAGTGCACAACCTGTGCCCTGGTATACAGCCAAAGCAGTGTATGCTGTGGCTACAGATTCTTTCTAGACAGGCATTGATCTCAGTAAACATCCTCTGGCATCTTGTTTCTTGTTTGCATGCACATATAAACTTTTTGAACAGGTGTCCAGACATACTTTTTTGCCATCAATTGGCATCATCTGCCTGCATGTAACTTTGATATACTGCTAAATTCAAATCTTTGGCTGTGTTCGTGACAAACAGCTGCTGACGCTGCTGCTGCGGACGAGCAATGCATGTACATCCACAGGCATGTATCTAATCAAGAATTCCTGCTCCTGTCAATGCATTCAGGGTACACGGCGCATCCAAAGTGTCTTTGTGCATGGTAAGTTGTGTTCCTCTGTGCCTTGAATGGCTTTGTGTTGCTCAGTAGTTCTCTGCATATTGGTACTCGTGTTGCTCTGTGATTGCAGGCTGTATGCTAGGGGCAGCCGTTGCTGTGTTTGCCGCACTGGTCCTGGCGCTCCAACATTTGGGATCCGTCTTTGGCATCATGAGCAAGATGTGCTGTGCCATGTGTGCCTGCTTCCGCCCAAGGCCTTGTGCCTCTGACCAGGTATGTCGGTTTGCATCACTAAGGCCACCATTGTTCACAGTCGCAAACATAACTGTACTCCCTCCCAAAAACCCCCTGCTGCTGTTTTCATTGCATTGGTCCTGGTATTTCAGCTTCTGGGTCCTGCCTTTAACATTGTGCACAAGCAGACCCATGCTTAGCTGGTTCTGCACAGCACCATGTACTGCTGACAAGGTATGTGAAACTGCATCACAGGTCACCGTTGTTCACGCTCATTACCATACCTAAAACTACTCCCAAAAACCCCTTGCTGCTGTGTTTGTGGCATCGGTTTTAGCCTTCCAGCCCTTGGGTCTCATCTTGGTCAGCAAAACAAGATGCACGTGCCACATCTGTCTGGTCCCCTGCAGTCTTGTGTGCCAATCGCCAGGTATGCTATACTACATCATAGGTCATCATCTTGCACACTCACCATTGTTGAAAGTTCATCAAAAACCCCCAATGTTTACAGCTGTGACAAGAGCTAGGGGCGCTTACCAAGGGTAACAGGCACGCTGTCAGGTAAGATTGTGGGCTGCAGCATGCATCAGGTAGAGAACTACTCGCTCACTCGACCACCGCTCCCAACACAAATTCACCCCTTAAGCAGGACGTACTGCAACTGCTCCCTGCTCTGTCCGGCCAATAACAAAGCTCCACAATGTTCCATCAGCATGCGCTATTTGGGTGAGCCAGAAGAATACATAAGAGCAACAATAACAATAGCAACAACTTTTATAGAAATCATCATGGACAAGGGGGGTACCATCACAAGCAAAAATAACATCAACAATAACAACAGGCACACATGCTAGCATAAGTGCCAGATGTGTGCTGCACAAATGCCATCTCACCAGGCCTGTCATATGCGCCCGGTAAGAGTCTATACTCATGCAAAGATGCATCACGCATCACAAGCGCCCAACACCACGCGATCTTGCATTGGCTGCTGAACAGGAAGGAGTTGCAGCAGCAGATGCTGCAGCTGAGCCATCTCAGCATGATGAGGCTCAGCCAGAAGGTCCGGTCAAGACATCAGAGACCTTGCTCCACAGCAAGGCGCTGGTAAAAGTTGACACATTGGACATCTCTGCGCGCAGCAAGGCGCTGGTTGTTGGGCACCTCACCAGAGGAGAGAGACACGGCTCATCTTCTGGCATTATTGCTGTGACTGCAAGGCAGTCAAATGCTGCTCAGGTAGGATACGATCTCATCCTTGTAAGCATAAATTTCTTCATCATGGGCTTGAATGCTCTTGACTCAAATATGGCTCACAGCGCAATGAACTCTTGCCGCTGATGTGCGCTTGCATGTCTGCAGGCAATGGCCTGATCCTGTCGTCCTGCCTGCAATATCACAAGTCGTATTGGCACAATCACGTGCTCAACAAGCAGCACGGTCTGCAAACAAGCAGTTGCAGCACAGGACTATGAATTTGCTCCACAGCAGAGTACCGACCAAAAGTAATGTAGCGTCAGATGATTGCGCCCATCACAGCGATCCCTTGCTCACACAGCTTGGCATACCATCACGTGAAAGGCCAACTGATTGTCCCACACAGCAGCACTCCCGACCAACTCTTCATGACCTGTCATGCTAAGTGTCGAATTTCCACAGTTCTCATGACAGTTCTCATGACATGATCATGGAGAAATGGTCAGGAGTGCCGTGCTGTGGGACAGTCAGCTGGCCTCTCATGGGGTGGCATGCCGAGACCTGACAGCAAGGGAGCGCTGTCACTGCACCCCTGCATTTGTAGTCATTGGCGTTTGTATTCCACCATGCCATTCCAAAGAAAGCTCCCAAAATCTCTTGACACCATAGTTTATCCGACTACACCATCACTGTCACATTCTGTAAAGTGACACCTTTTTGCAAGCATTAGCACTGAGACTTGGTGGTGAATGATGTCGGAGGGGACTGGAGGCCAGATAGTTGCGCTGCAGTGAGCAGATGCTGCACAAGCGCTGCTTCTCAGCAACCTGCAATGCAGAGAATTGCACCTTTACCCTGTTCACCACTTGCTCTGCAGACTGTGCTCATCTGGCACCCAATGTGACCAATTTTGAGTTGTGGATGTACCTCGTCTGTGCCCCCAACTAAGCCACTCAGCAAACCCTTGTTCGTGAATCTTTGCAGGTACTTCATGCACGCGTTTGCAATGTGCTCACAGAGAATGGCATCATTGCCTGCTGGGTCATACATGTCTTTGATTGGTCCTTACTCGTTGTCGACAAGACATGCTGTGCAGTCTTGCGACGCACTTGGCGCTAGTGTTTCATGCTCAGGACCCCTGCAGCCATCATTGGTTTGTTTCTGGTGCTGTTTGAAAGCCTTCCCCAGGTTTGAAGACTCACAAGCAGCATTGCTGTGAACTGGCATATCCATGTTCCTAGAGCTTACGCCAGTAATTTCTTGCAGGTTGAGCTCACATGCCCTGTCAGGCGTCGTCTGTGCTTCCCGCCTCCAGTCATTAGCACAGTCGTGGTTCACCAGTCAAAGGCGGTTGCATCCCAAAGGATTGTTGCTGCTGTGCCAAGGCTGACATTGCCACGGACCCTGAACTGCTGTCCCAGATTCAAGGTACAACAGCAGTATTCATAACTGTTTTGCTGCGCACCTTGAGCAGGAGTGACATTGCACTGTGCAGCATGCATGTCAGGTGTCCTCAGCAAGTCTTATGTCAGGGTTATGGCATGGCTGAGCAATATGGTTCTGGCAGTGAACGAAAGTGGCAACTGTGAGCAAGTCAGGCCAATACATACCACCAACGGCTGCATCCTGTGAGCAGGAGAGTTCTGTTAACATTTGTCCAAAGTCATATGTTGCGTGTTGGTGCTGCCAGATGTCCAGAATTATCTTCATAGCATTGCCTTGCTTCTGATGCAGGTTGGGATGTATTGCACAATCGCCACAGAGTCAGCGATCATAATGTGCTGACATGTTGCTAATGCTCTTGTCATACATAAGCACATATAATACCTAATACATTATATCAAGACATAAACATTGCGCATAAAGACGCATGCACATGTGCAGGACATCACCGTCTACCCTATTGAGCGCCGTCTATGCCAAGCGGCTCCAGTTAGCAGCCTTGTTGTGGCTTGCAAGGCAGAAGCAATTGCATTCCCAAAGTGCAGTGCTGCCGTGCCGAGGGTGACAGTGGCACAGATCCTGCAGTCCCTGCACAAGGTCAAGGTATGACTGGACGCTCCCTCTAGTATGTCACCAGTAGGCTGATAGTAGGCTTTCATATAGGCATTCATTGCCGGTCCCTTCACAGGCATGAGTCGGTCATGTTGACTTGTAGACAGCTCATCCGCCAGGTATGCCACTGTCGAATGCTCACATGGAATCATATGCAACGCCCTCTACCAGAGTAGTCTGCAGAATTGCAACGCCCGTTTGGATAAGACGCATCATCAGTTTGGTGCTATGCTGTTGCTCAGCAAGGCTGTGGCATCGGCTGCCCTTACAAGAGATATCATCAGGTGAAGATGCTGAAGCTGCAAGTTTCTGTCATGTATCATACATGGTGACCATGCTAACTGTCGCTTCTTGCTTTTATTGGGACTTTATCGCATTTTGTAGCAACCAGCACAAAAGGCAGATGCTTTGCATCAAGGCACAAATGCACCCGTTGGTATTGAGGGTTTCACGCATTTGTCTGCCGCTTTGTGTCAGAAGTGAAAATGCGATCATGCTACAGCTTGTGATTGCAACACACAAGGAGTCAAGCCTGACTACATTCAGCCCCTATTATCTGGGAAGCAACAACTTTCAACCATCAAGAGATGCTGACAGGGGTGGTCTGCAGGTGCGGTGGCAGCCTGAGAGGTCTTGCATCAAGTTGAGCCTGGGCAGGATCAAGTGCCAGGTTGCCCTTCCTGCTTCATGTACCACCCTGAAGGTCAGCATTGCAACTGGTGTTCTGGTTATGACAGGAACTGTTCTGTGAAGTTCATGTCTGATTCACATAAGGGTCGATGGTTTGTACATGGTGCACAGGTCTCAGATCTTTTGATGTTGCGCACAGAACCCTTGTGTCACTCTTGGGATTCAACCTGGTTTGGGTCACCTATCTGCGCTGCTGTTCAAAAATTTGCGGTCTGCCTGCCTCCCAGTGCATCACGGACAATACATCATCATTGTTGCTGTTGTTCTTGTGAGCAATCAGGGTGTTACGCATGACCACCTTTGCATCTATCACTGATTGCACTGATATGGCAATACATAGTCATCAGCAGCATGAATAATGCAGATGTGGTGTTGCGTGCAGGATGTTGAGGCTCTGCTGGCAGCACTTACTCCTTCCATGATCCATGACTTTGCCCGTCACCTATTGCCATCTGCCATGATCACATCATCAATCAGCCTAAGACAGGGGCAGAGCCTGTTGACAATTTGTCGTGCTCCCATCCACACCAACTTTACACGCCGTAGACCTATGACAATCCTGTCACCTTTGAACCAGTCAGTGCCAAGGCTGTCTGGAGTTTTTCCTCAGCAGGGCATGCCCTCTTTGTCAGCTGCCCTGGCCCTGCCCGCTGCCACACACCTGCCACTGACTTCACTCAGAGCCTTGCACGATCAGGGCAGGGGCTTTGCATTGGGGCCTGCCATGCCTAGCCCTGTGCCCTGGGCACTGGTGGTAGAGTTAGACCTTCCCCAGTACCAGGGCATGCCTCTTGGTGTACTGTCCTATTTGCCTAACCTGCGTCAGTTGACCCTGGCATCAAATGCCACAGCACGCTCTCCATACGCACTGCTGCCCAAGCAAGAAGAGACAGGCCTGCTGTTTGACTTGCCTGCCCTGAGACCCCTGGAACAGCTACTTGCACCTGTTGTGCCAGCCCAGAAAAGTCTAGAAGGGCTAGGGCTCTTGCCAGCTGCCCCTGCCCTGGCAGCCTCTGAGCACCCACTCATCCTCAAGTAAGTCTCATGCACCTGCAAGCTTCTTTGCTGTGAGCCAGCTTTGCAACTTGTGATCCTTGTCCTGGCTGCTTTGCAGTCATTGCAAAGCAGCCTTGACCAGCATCTGCAGCAATGATGCAAGTGATGCTTGTTCTAAGCACAGGTCCAATCTTGACATGATATTGATGCAGAGAACCTGCATGCGTTGCAAAAGGAACTTCCCATGCAGTGTTGCTTCCTGGCCAGCATGCAGCGCAGCATGAAGTTGGCCAGCTGTAACATGTATGATGAACAGACACAAATGCAGCGATGCAGCATTTTGTCCAGCCCAATTCTGCATCACCATGAATGCTTACAATGCTGCAGCTGCTGTTGCACAATCAAACGAATGAAGAACTTCTGCTGGAAATGCACAGGTTGAAGAATCTTAAAGACAAAATACACAGGGATTTGACGTCTAGCCAGGCGCAAAGGGCAAAGCAGGATGTGGCATCCATCACCTGTGCAGTATCAGAGCGACCCTCACAGGTATAGTCCTTCTCTTGTACAAAGAACTTAGGAGTCATTCCTGTGATCTACATGCATGGTGGTCACATTATCTGACAGCACTCCCAGGTGCATACAGAAGCAGTGCAGTATTTGCAAGCCTGAATTTAAGAAAAAGAAGAAAGGAGTTTATGCCAATTGTCTGCCGTGGATGTTGCGTCAATGATGTTGTTTGCAGGCGCTGCTTCTTACATGTTCATCAAGCAATTTCCATCTGTGTTGTCAAAGACAGTCCTCAGTATGATTAGGAACTTTCACCTCTGCTCACCAAGTCAGCTTGCAACTGCCAGACCTATACGAAGCCTGCAATCCAGTCAAGCTTCTCAAACTTTTCAGAGGAATCACATGAGCTGGTCCAAAAGGCCTCACAGCGTTTTTGTTGCAATTTTGCATCAAGAATACAGCACCTGAGGCTGACGCCAATGATGATTGTGATTGCAGGTCAGCACAGGGAGAATTGGGCAGGCAAAGCACAGGGGCGTGAAGGGTGACTCTGGTGAGTGGGCATGGCTGCTGATGCAATCATCAAGACCATGTGCACCATCTATGCTGACTGCTTGTTTTGCAATCATCTTGTCTCTATGTCACAATGCCCAGAACAGGCCAGTCTGCTGGACCACAACCTCCTGTGCATGCGCACGTTGCACCTAAGCTTCAACATGCACCGTGGACGTTCCAGTGCTGTACTGATGAAGCAAGAAGGTCCGCATTTGCAGACATGCGCAAAGCTCAAGACTTACACATGACACTCTCAAAGCATCCGATGCTTCTATCCCAACAGCATTGCTGACATCCAGCTGTCAATGCATGGCACATAGCGGCAGGTGTATGTCATGGCATGCAGGTGTGTATGAAGCCAGGCTGGCTAAGATGCAGCAGCAACTTGAGGACCAGATGACTCTGGCTGACAGTTCCAATGCTGAGCTGCAGCGTTTGCAACAAGGTACTGCACTTCTGTCTACTGCTTCGCCTGTAGATGTCAATGCTTGCCTGCTCGTATGCTGGTGGGTTCAATGCCATGATGTGATGACAAGGCCCTCTGCATAATGTGTTTGTCTGTGTGCGTGATACAAGCAGCATCTTCTTGTGAGCAGAAGTCGGAGGTGAAGGCAGCTTGCATGGCACTCATTTGCCTCATTCTGAGCAAAAGCGCTGTGTGTCATTTTGTCTCTGTCTCAATGTCACAGTGGATGAGCAATTCTGGCGAGAAATGCAATAGTTTGGGCCATCAATTCCGGATGGCCATCACTACATGTTCCTCTGCAAAATCAGTTTATAAAGGCTGAGTGGTGACTGAACACCAATTGACTACATGCTGGTTTCAAACAAAGTGTCTACATCTTTCATTTGAAACAGACAGAAGCTGAAACAAGTAGGGTATGAAAATTAAAAACTGTCTGCAGAGGTGGAGGTGCTGAGGAGGCAGCATCAGGGGCAGCCAAGCTCCCCATACACAGGTCTATTGCCTGTGTTGGCCCTTGCCTGCCAAGAGAGGGATACCTTGCAAGAGGCCCTGCTTCACATGCAGCAGGAGCGTGACGCTGCTGTGACAACTGCTGCAGAAGCTGCCATTAGGTGCGTTCATTTGCAACTTTCTGAGTTTATGCAAGCATGAGGTGCACCGTGTCTTTTGGGTTGAGTTGCTTGTAATGCCCCTACTTGTGATGTTTTGTTGCCAATGCAGGCAACAAACCTGTGTCTGAGCGAATTTGCCTATGCTAGTCTTGATTGTTCACAATATTTGACACAATAATTCAGCAAAGGATCTGTAGTCTGATCCCGGATCCATGTCTGCATGTCTCATCCTGCTGTATTGATTGTGAAACAAGACAGCAACAAGCCAAATCCAGCCAGCATACAGCAATGGTGGCCTGATAGTGTAAGTTGTTAAAAATTCTCCTGCAACTTGTTTTGAGCATGCTTGCTGATTCTCAAAATTTGAGCCAGGATGCAAGCATGCTTGTAGCAAATGGCTCAGACCAGCTGCAGGTAAAAGCTTGCTATCAGCAAGCTGTAACCAACTCACTCCCAACATTGCTAGCAGCAGTCTGCAACTGACCTGGCCTTTACACCTGCAGGCATGCCAAGCAAAGTGCTCAGGAAGGCAAGGCTACTCAGGAGGCTGAGCAGCGTGCATGGCGAGCGGCCGCCGTGCTGCATGACATTTCCGACGAGCACTCGGCAGCAGTGGCAGACCTGCACGGCAGGCTCGAGCAGCAGGAGCAAGCGGCTCAGTCGGCCGCTGCATCCGCCGAAAGCAGCGTCGCCGAGGCCCGCCAGGCCGCTGCTAGTGCCGAGCACGGCAAGGCTGCTGCTATCGAAGAGGCAGACAGGCAGGCCCGGGCTGCTGCTGATGCTGCACTACAGAAGAGCTCAGCTGTCAAGGCTGCTGATGAGATGATGGCTGCTGCCACTGCCAGAGCTTCCACTGCTGAGCAGCAGGTCAGTCAGCTGCGGCTTCAGACCTCTGCTCTGCAGCTGCAGCTCACAGATGCTCAAGAGTTGACAGATGCCAAACAGGCCATAGCTGAGTCTGAGATTCAGGCAAGGCAGAGGGAAACAGAAGCGGCAGCATCAAAGGCTGAGGCAGGCCTGCAAGAGCAGTTAGCCGCTGCCAAACAGGCCATAGCTGAGTCTGAGGACCAGGCCAGGCAGAGTGAGGCAGCTGCAGCAGCGGCAGCAACAAAAGCTGAAGCAAGCCTGCAAGGGCAGTTAGCTGCCGCCAAACAGGCCATAGCTAATTCTGAGGATCAGGCCAGGCAGAGAGCAGCATCTGTGGCACTGGCAGCAGCAAAGGCTGAGGCAAGTCTCCAAGAGCAGTTGGCTGCAGTGCAGCATGCCCTTGCTGAGATCAAGGTTCAGGCAAAGCAAAGGGAGGCAGCTGTGGCAGTGGCAGCAGCTTCAAAGGCTGAGGCAGAGTTGGAGGGCATGAAGAAGAAGATGCAGGATGCAGTGATGGGATCAGATGCCATGCGGCAGCAGTGCCAGCAGCTGGAGCAGCAGCTGTGTCAGGTGACTTATGCTTGTTGCTATAGCCACTGATGCTGTTGCCAGTGTACCTCATATTCTGTTCTAAGCTGCAATTGCAGGCAGCATGGACATGCCCTGTTCAGTCAGAGTGCAATGCCCAACTGTGTACTGATTTTTTGTGCTCAGATGCCTACAACCTTCAGTTGTTATAAAACTGCAATGCTGTCACCGTGCATCATTTGCCATATTACTACTGGCTACAGGCTTTCTTGAACAAGCTGCTTTTTCCTAATTCTCATGCCCCTTACGACCAAGTGCAAACCCTCTCCTTCAGCTCCACCCTCTTTGGCATATTTGACACTGAGCGGGCTCTGCTGCAGGCAAGGAAAAGGGATGGTGAAGGGCAGTCGGTCAGGGCTGAACTGGAACGGGCCCACCAAGAAGCCCTGCAGGCCCTCCATGCTAACTCAGCAAGGGCTCAGGAGGCTGCCACTGCTGCTCAGGAGCAGTCTGCAGCCGCCGGTGCAGAGCTGAGGAAGGTGAAGGAGCAGCTGCTGACTCACGAGTCTGAGCTGTCGCAGCTGAGGGACGAGGCACACAAGGTGAGACATCCCTCAAACTGCTATCTCACTGGGTGTACTTGCCCGTTGGACCCTAAACCCTAGATCCATTGGACGGCCCTTGCGTTGTGTGTCAGTCCAGCTTGCAATGCAGGCTCCTTTTCATGCTGCTATCATGGCATTTCACGACATGAATCTGAACTGCAGACTCAGCATTTTGCACTGTGTTTGGAAAGTTCATGAGAAGCTTGCATCTGATGCGCTGATTGCCAGTTTCAACTGGAGAAGCTGGAATGCTTGGTGAATCAGCTGTGTGTCGGGTAAGTAGCAAAACATGTTGGCGCTTCTGGCTCTACTTCTGAAGACTTTCCCCTGCCTCTGCGTCTGACCATCCTCCTTGTGATGCTGTGCAGACCATCATCAAGTCAGCATCCCAAGCTGAGATGACAGTGGCTACCTGATTGTGACATCATGGCATTCCCTACCCCAAGAAAGCCTTTCCCGCAAAAACAACGTACAATTCCAAGCGTGAGACCTATCTTTTGGATATTTCTGACATGCTGTCTTGTCATGCAGGCTGCCATCGTCCAGGCTGCAGATGTGGAGACTCGGAGTGAGCAGCTGAGTGGAGAGTGCGCCAACATGCAGGCCCGCCTGCACCACATGCAGCAGGAGTGCGATGCTGCTGTGGCGACTGCCAAGGACACTGCCAACAAGTAAACCATTGTTCATGCTCACAGCAGCTGCATCAAGATGCCTTCGCATGATACTTTGAGTAGCAGTTCTTGAAAGACTGCCATAAGCAGCAAACGCAGCAGGGGTGTGATGCTGCTGAGTTCGTTGAAAACCGGTTTTGCTCCTCTTTTATGTCTGTCACCACAGATTTCTGCTTGAGCCCTGGATCCAGCACACTGGCATTGTGCTGCCTTAGATTCTGCCCTGATTGCACTGTAACAACTTTCAGTCCCAATCACTTAACCTCCATTGTCTTTGCCTTGTCTTGGAGTTTTGGTGACTTTGCAGACAAGTGACCCTGAAAAGAAACTACCCCTTACCAGTGGCCCTTACTTAGCCTGCTTGTCAATCCTGCAGGGCTGAGCAATCCAGGGTCTTAGAAGCCCAGGCAAGGCAGCAGGCTGAGGGCCAGGCTCAGCACGCCACTGCACGGCTGGCTGTCGCAGCCACAGAGCATGCCGCAGCACTTGCTGAGCTGCAAGACAGGCTTCAGCAGCAGCAGCAGCAGGCAGCTCAGCAAGCTGTGGCCACCGCCAAGGCTGACGCTGCTAAGTTGGAGCAGGCTCATTCAAAAGCTGCAGCTGATGCACAGCAGGCCCAGCAGGCTGCGGCAGAAAGCGCTAAGCAGGCATTGACAGAGGCTCAAAAGCGTGCTGATGATGCTGAGCAGTTGGCAAAGCAGGCACAGCATGACCTGCAGCAGGCTCAGCATGCAAAGCATGGCGCCGAGCAGACAGCTCATCAGAGAGCAGGCAAGGTGACTGAGCTAGAGCAGCTGCTGCAGCAGGCACAGCATGCCCAGCATAGCATGCAACAAGTTGCTCAGCAGCAATTTGATGCCAAAGCCACTGAGCTGCAAAATGCTAATGCTCACATTGCACACCTGCAGCAGCAGACATCAGATCTGCAGAGTGCCCTAGGCAACACTCAGCAGGCTGCTGTTACCAATCAGCAGCAGCTGCAGCAGCAGGCGACTGACCTGCAGCAGTCCCTCACAGCTGCACATCAGTCATCAGATCACAGAGCAGCAGCTGCAGCAGCAGGTGACCAGCCTGCAGCAGTCTCTGACTACTGCACATCACTCATCACAGGTCACTGAGCAGCAGCTGCAGCAGCAGCTGCAGAGCACCCAATCCGAGATGCAAAAGAAGGATGAGACTATGACTGAGCTGGCTGACACTAAGGGGATTCTGAGCAAGGCTGAGCAGGATGTGGCGGCAGTCCAGCAGCAGAGCTCTCAACTGGATGTCAAGCTGCAGCAGGTAGCTCTCATGATGTGCATCTACAATCACCTCAGTGGGTGGCAATGACGCAGATGGTTGAAGCACAAAGTGCAGTTCATGCTTTGTCTGATCTAAATGCAGCAGAGTAGGCACACTTGCTGCTGTTGCATGGACAGCCAATTTTGCTTGGTATGTTATTTATCCATCCTGGAGGTACTTCTGAATACTTTGCATCTCATGACCAACAGGTCAAGCCAGGTGTCTTGTACTGCCAGTGAAAGCAAAAGGTGCAACAAAGCATCTTGAGAGCCCTAAAATGCAATGCAAGGGACACGCTGTGACTGTAAGATAGCCAGTGTCTTGCGTGACTTTTAGCACTTGATCACCAGCCATTGGTACCATGCGCAAACTAGGGCTTGCACGACTCACACCTAGCACATTTGCCGCAGTATGCAATCTACCGTCATGTCACTGCCGGCCCTAAAACAGTATGAGGATGAGCAGGCAGCCAGGGCACAGCTGCACACTACTCATCAGGATACCCTGAAGTCCCTAGAGGCTAAGCGCCAGGAGGTGGTAACTCTGGAAGCCAGCACTGCAGTTGCTCAACAGGCCGCCACTGCTGCACAGCAGAGCCAGAAGCAGACCACTGACTGGGCCGAGAAGATGAAGAAGGACGCCGCAGATTGGGCTGACGAGCTGAAGAAGAAGGAGGAGCAGCAATTGCAGACTCACAATGTGGAGGCAGCTGCCCTAAAGCAGCAGCTGGCAGACGCGAAGAAGAATGGGGAGCAGCAGGTGCTGGCTCACGAAGTGGAGGCAGCTGCCCTTGAGCAGCAGGTAGCGCAGGTGAGCATTCAATTCGAATTTCTGTGTGTACTCTACCTGCTGGAATCATTTTGCATGACAGACCGGGGTCTTCTGGGAAGAATGGATGCTGGAGCAGGTGAGGCTCCCTACTGGGCTCAGCATGTTGTATGCTTGCTGATCTAATGACTGGCTTACTTGGTGTCTTTGGGAGAAGAAGATAGGTTGCAAGGGTGGTTTGCAACAGCAGGAGTCTTTGAGGTTGAGGGTGCTGGATCAAAATGCATTGCTCTCATATTCAATGTTTCTGCTGCCTCATTCTCAGCATACCTGAGATGCTGTACAGCGGGACTCACTGGAATGGTGCATTCATGATGCAAATGCTCGAGAGCCTTTGCCCTTATATTTGTAGCAATATAACCCTTGTGCAATGTCTACCAGGGCAGGTCTACTGCAAGCAGAAGGTATTGCTATCTTATTGGCAGGCGAAAAACTGATGATCATGATGCCTAGCAGCATAGACTTTTCTGTCTTATTTTTTCTTTTGAATGTCTTTCTGTCTTGCTTCTACATGCATCTACAATCGAGCCTATATGTGTTTCATTCGGCAATGCTCAATTTGCTCCTGATTCATGATGACTGAACTCCCAGCGCAAGATGCGGTTCCAAAAGCTACCAACACTCTGCAGAACAGCCAGCACAATGCATATGCTGCTCAGCTCAAACTGGTGTTCCCACTGCTGCAGGCCAAGCAGCAGGCTAAAGAGGCCAGCACTCATCAGCAGCAATTGCACGAGCAGGCTCTGGCCAAGCTGCAGAAGGAAGTCACAACCGCTCAAGAGGCCGCTGCTCAGCAGCAGCTGCTGCACCAGCAGGTCGTGGGCAAGCTGCAGGGCGAAATCACAGCGGCTCAAGTCCAAATGCAGCAGGCCGAGCAGCAGGTGCAAGGTCACAAGGACGCCGCAGCGGCGGTCCAGACGCAGCTCGCTGCCGCTCAAGCTGCCGCCGAGCAGCAGTCCACCGGCCTCAAGGATGCGGCAGCGGCGCTGCGGGCTCAGCTCGCTGCTGCTCGGAATGCCGCCAGCAAGCAGCTGGCCAAGCACAAGGACGAGATGTGCGACGTGAAGCTGCAGCGGGACGACCTGAACAAGGCTCTACAGAAGGCCGAGCAGAGTGCTCAGGAGGTAATTCCCTTCCTGGCCCTGGCCATAGCCAGCACAGCATGTTGGCATGCGTGTAGTCCACATCAACACAAAGCACCAGATAGCTTTCCAGGCACTGGTGTCAAAGCCAATAGCATCTGCAATCAATACAGATCTAATGCCTGCTGTACAGTCTTGAGTAGCACACTGCAATGGTTGCCCTTAGCAGACCCTCGTGGAGGCAGCAGGTCAGTATCATGGGAGATCTTCGGTTCACTGTTAGGCATTGACACTGCAGGTGCAACAGGATCAGGGAGTGCAGTTCACACAGCAGCCAAGAAGTGCTGATGATCTGGCAGACTTGATGCAAGGCAGCATGAGCCTGCAACCCGGCAGAAGCAAGAAGCGCAAGGTTGTTCGAGATGAGGGTTACGCTCCCACCCACCCAGCTTACAGCCCTGCAATTCCCATGTTCAGCCCCACCAGTCCAGACTACAGTCCTACTAGTCCTGGTTATAGTCCCACAAGTCCTGGTTATAGCCCTACTAGCCTTGGCTACAGCCCCACGAGTCCTGATTACAATCCGACTAGTCCTGGGTATACTCCAACTAGTCCAGGCTACAGCCCTACTAGCGAAGGTTATAGCCCTACTAGCCTTGGCTACAGCCCCACTAGTCCTGGTTACACTCCGACTAGTCCTGGGTATAATCCGACTAGTCCCGGCTACAGCCCTACTAGCGCAGGTTACAGTCCTCCCAGGCATGGCTACAGTCCCACCAGTTTGGGATACTGCCCGACTAGCCCAATGGACAGTCCTCCCAGGCATGGCTACAGTCCCACCAGTTTGGGATACTGCCCGACTAGCCCAATGGACAGTCTGACCAGGCTCCAGGTCAGCCCTACAAGTCAGACGTATGGTCTTGATGAAGCCTACTCCCCCACCAACCCGGCTCACAATCCTGGATATGTTGAGCCAAGGTGTTCCCCCTCAAGTGCACGGTATACTCCTACTGGGGCGCCATCTTCTCCCCCAGACTCAAGTAAGTCTACCCCTTCTTTTTTGGTGGCATTCATTTGTTTGAGACTCAGAGGTCACTTGGGCATGACAGTACCTGTGATGCCACTCACACCTCAGCTGATGCATATGTTGTACAACTCCGCACAGAGTACGGATTCTATGGGTGCTATCTTTGTACTGTCTGCACTCAACATTCTGTATGATATCCATTCTGTTGACATATTGAGATCTGCTTTCAAGCTGGTGGTGATTGTGCAAAGTCTTGCTGGAGCAATGTCTGCCCATGCTGCTTTGCATCAGACCCGTGATGCACCTCAAATCTCTTCCTTTGAACGCAAGCTTCCTTGCAGGGCCAGGGTCTCCCAGGGTAGTTCAGCGTCGCCTGTTGTCGCCCACAAGTCTAGAGGATGCTCCTGATGCTTTTGGAGAAGATCAGTATAGCCCGACATTTGCTGCACACAGTCCAGGCTATCCTGAGTGCAACCCTGCTGGTCCAGCCCAGATGCATGTGGACGATGAGCAGGATGAACAGCCAGATGCTGATGGCGATGACTCATAGATTGATGCCAGACTTCTTATCCTAGCTAATCCTTTTGTGTCAGTTTTGTAAGCTGCTTGCAAGGTTGTGATCTATTTGCAACGTACGCAACTTGACTGTGTCTGGCAAGGTAACATCGTGAATACCACAATGCTGAGTGCTGTTATGTTCTGGCTTGATTAATCTTCAGTAGTTCAAATGTTAAATTTTGCTGTGCAACAGCCCTGGAGGCCACTGCTTCGCTTTTTAAATGGTGTTTGCAAACGTTACGGTTGCTGGAGCTCAAAGGCTTGTCAGCAGCATGCAGTATGGTAGCAAAGCTGCATGCAAAGATGAGTTGTCGTCCCGACGTTTCATGGCAGTCATGCATTTCACATCTGCAGACATTCTCCCAGCCATCATGACTGTGATCATGACTAATATGCAAGACTCAAGCTGGTTTTCCACGCCGAATCGAACTCAGAGCATCAAGCAGGTGCGCGCGATACAAGAAAACGCACTGAAAGGTTGATGCTGACATTGTGCAGTTAGAAATTACTCTTGTCCCACGGCGCAGACGCGTCTTCGCGCATATTGCTGGCCTTCCATTTTGTCTCTCCTTGAGTCGCAATGCAAGCTTGAACAGTCTTCACCCAGGAACGTCATGTCAGTCCTTTTGTATATTCAATAGGTCATTCTGAGAATGTTTGGGAGCTACAGCAATGATCACAATCAGACTGACGAGCAATCGGGCTTCGAAGAGCACCAAGATGGTGTGTTGGACCATCTCGCAGACGTTGACGACAGAGCAGAGGTGGATCTATTTGACAACGGTGTGCCTCACCATCACCAGACCAGAGTTCACTCTGCACTCGAACCAGCACCTTGCAGCCTTTGCAACCCTGTACTGGTTTTCTGCAGATTTTGATGCTGTGCCTGACTTTGCACCACCTTTGGCCCCTAGCGAGCAGGAGTTGGTTGACAAAATGCAGACAACAATCAGCAACGCACAGGCCAGGGCCCGTCAGCAGCAGACATGGGATCAGGAATCATTGAATGTGCTTGAGCAGAGGCTCGAGGCAACTGTACAGGCAAGAGTGGATTGCACTCCAGATCAGCACCGTTCACCAACTTCTGCGCTGCTTTCTGGCACAGCAGTCAATGCTCAAAGATGGCCAAGGTCGATCTGATCCTGACATGCAAGCAACAATACAGTCGGTTTCTCATGCTCTGCAGAGTTTGCAACCAAGCCTGGCAGATGATGCAACTCGGCATAGGGTGTTGCAAGATGTCAACAGTCTTGTTGAGCTTGGACTTGCTGGGTACTATGGCATGCATGTTGCACCATATGGGTCCTTTGTGAGCGGACTATATACCAGCAATGGAGATATTGACATCTCTATTGAAGGCGTCAGAACAATGTAAGAAATGCTTTTGCAATGCATTCATGTGGGAGGCAAAAGTATATGTCTTGTGTCTCAATGCTCATGGTAAGTTTATACTCACAATGCACAAGTGCAAACCAAATGCAAGCCTGAATCACAGCAATGCTTGCACTCAGAAGCGCATAAGCTCAAGCATGCATCTGACATATTTCACTATGTCATAGACTGCCTGAATTTCATCAACAAATAGTCATTGCCACAGTGTGGCACATGTGATCAGCCTTGTTGGCTGGCTAAAGCATTTAAAATTATTCTCTCTTCTCTCTCTATTACAATCAACACCTTGGTGCGATTTGTTACAGGGGTACAGAAGCAATTCCTTGTTCTGACTTGGACAAAGAAGAGAAGATACAGCTTCTCAAGGTGCAAAAGTTTCCCTTGACGACTGCTTTGTTTCACGCGAAAAAGTGTTCTTATATCACATTATCCATACTGAGAGATACCACTGCAGTGTAAATGCAGTGATTGATTCTCAATTGCCTTGTCCTTACATTGATAATGTTCCTATAATGGACGCCTCCCAATGGAGAAATATACTGCATCAGTCTTTGCACTGATCAGCAGTTTCATCAAAGCAGCAAATCAAGTTGCCAATAGCAGGCCACATGCGTTACATTCTATTATACTGTGTTCCACAATCTTCTTTGTCACCTATACAAACAGCATCATGGACGCTGTTAGGTCAGATTGGACAACATCAATAGCTCACAAATAGGCAGAGCTGTATAGCATCATCTTGTACCATCAAAGGCAACAATGCTGGACATGCTTTCTGTTGCTGCACTGCACCAAGTGCACTGACTGGTTGATTGCATGTAACTCTAATGACAGCTGTTGATCATCTGACATGGACCCTGATCCTATGGTCAATTTATCATGTAGCACACATAGTAAAAAGAAGAACGTTGGGCTTAATGTCAACAAGCACCTTTTTGCAAGGACCTGTTGTGAAATATTGCAGGCGTTGGGCAGCCGGCTGACAAGGTCAGGGACTGTCAAAGGGCATGTGGAACGCATCTTGCATGCCAGAGTACCAATCATCAAGTTCAAGCATACTGCAACAGGTCAGTGCTGGAGAGCAGATCAGGATCATGATCTTGAGAGCAAAGCTGTTTGTCAAACTGAGTGTCAGGATGTAAATCATCAGTGTCCAACAGCGTCAGTGTCCATCATGAGGCATGAGAGCACAGCTCTCAGCCACTCCGCATGCTAATCATCAAGTTCATTCTAAATACAATAGCACTCAGTAGCAGATTAAGATTGTGGTCATGATCATAACGCAGCGGTCAATCTGCACGCCAGAGTGCCGATCATTCAACCATGTTGCAAAAAGTCACCACCCAACAGCAAAATAGGATCATGATTATGAGGAAATGTGTAATCTGTATGTGTCTTGCTGTCTTCTGTGCATCCTGTGTGTGCTGCTGACTGCATTCATAGACTGTAACACCAGTGCGTTGAACACCAACGCCTGTTTCACTCCAACCATACTACCTATGATTGACTTTGCTTGATTGTGATCTTTTGTCTGCAGGCATAGACTGTGATGTGAGTGTATCTAGCACCAATGCTCGTTTCAAGTCCACTGTGTTACGCCACCTCTCAAGCATTGACCCCAGGATGGCAGCTATGGTGCAGCTGGTGAAGCTGTGGGCAGGTGCTCATGGTATGAACGATGCGACAGCTGGCACCTTCAACAGCTTCGCCTTGACTCTCATGGTGAGCTATTGACACTACAGTAACTTCTCTTTGCAAGGATACATGATGTCAGGACATGCTTGGTATCCAGACAGCCCCATTGAGTACCAACAATCGCATGCTGACTGCACTAGTATCTCTGAGTAAGGGTAATTTGATGTAAGGACAGGTTATTTGGGAACCAAAGCAGCCGTTATCAAGACGGGTCACTGTACTCAGCAGAAGAATCAGATGAGAATTGAATTTTGCGATTTGAAAGTTACACGCTCTGTACAGTCTGTCATCTGGAAGAAAGAGCTCACAGTGGTGCTGTGCAAAGTTGTCTGCGCTGTGCACAGATACCTGGCAAACATAATGCCTAGGTTTTGAGGCAAAGCTGCTGAGCATGCATATGAGCTGACCTCTGAAATTTTCATGGCATAGAATGGACACATCCGGAGATTCACAGCTTTCTCCCAAATTTCATCAGGCCTCGTGGCCTACTTTCTGCAAGAAACACCTGACCAGCCTTGATGCGCACATTCACATGTCCGGCCCTTCTGCTGCCCTGCTGTAAGCTTTTTGTTCTGCATGTGCAGGTAGTTTTCCATCTCCAGAATCAAGAGCCTGCTATTCTGCCGCCGCTGTGTGACCTGTTTCGGCGAAGCCCAGATGCGCTGAAGGGACGACCTTTACACGCTGGTCGAGAGGGCCAGCAACAAGTCCTGGATGTAAGCCTCAGAACCTCATTCCCTGGTGATCACATCTTATGCAGCTATCTTGCATGTTGCATGCAGTCATCAAATGTGATAGTAATGACCAAGAGGGCCAGCAACAAATCCTGGACGTAAGGCTCAAAAGCTCATTCCTTTGTGGACACGTTGCATGCTGTCATGTTGCGTGTTGCATGCAATCATCAAAGCTAGTACATGGTCTCACAAATGTGACTATGCAAGATGCTTGTGACATACTGGCATACTTCAAAGAAACTCCTGTGTCATGTCTTGGGGCCTGAACTGTCTACTAATGTGACCATGCCGTCTACCAAAGTTACCACATATCCCACCACATGATTTGACAGCCTGCGATATTGTGACGCATCATGCACAGAAGAATTGTATGACATGCGACATCATTGTGCATTTCAGCAGGGCACAACCTGGTGTATCCTGACTAGGAGACTGTGTCTGCACTCTTAAGTGCTTCATTGTCTTTTCAGCTAATGAATTGTCTACTCAAGTTGCAGCAGGGACCCACGTGACACAAGGTAGTGAATTGTCTATTCAGCCTGCACTGTCTACTAAAGATCCACCAGCCAGTGACTAGCATATACTTAGACAACATTTGTGTGGCACTTCAGTATTGTGGGTTGCTGGCCGCCACTGACTACCAGGGCTACGGCAGTGGGAATGATGCAACACTGACAGAGCTGCTGGCATCCTTCTTCGTGCTGTACTACACAGCCATCAAGCGCTGGTCAATTGAGCGCACCACAGGCCTCAGGTGAGGCTCTTGTCAGGATTGCAGCGGAGTCCTACTCACTTTTGTGCTTTGTCAATGATATTGCAAACCCATTCTGCTTGTGCTTCAGCCTGCCTCCTGTGCTTTATGCTGCACTACAGAGCCACCAAGCACTGGTTCATTGAGCGCACCAACAGGCCTCAGGTGATGCTTGACATGCACCATTATTCTTGTGCTTTGGTTTGCCTTGTGTTCTTGTGCTATTCTACACAGCCACCAAGTGCGGGTGCATTAAGTGTATCAGGTCCTCCATAGCCTCAGCTTACTGGATATCAAAATCGCAAAAGCAAGCTTGATTTGAAGCTTTTGGATCCAAAAGCTTTTGCATTGATGTGGATTGTGATGCAAACAATGCTTGGGACTTCCATTCCACAATCAACCCTGGTGCGCCAGCTTGCCCTGTGTCAGCTAATGCAATAGTCATGATCATGGATGCAAAAAGTTCGGATTGAAATCAAAATGGCACAAATCGTTTTTGCTTACCTCTGATTTCGGCTCCTCTTTCTGCACCATGTTAAGGCTCAGCCCACAGCCATATGCTTTGCAGCTTGCTAGTGCACTGACACTGAAATGGCTCATTTACATATTGCCCTCACAGCCCTGACAGTGGACTTGTATTTTCCTCGGTGTTCTGTCCTTTTTGTCAGTTTGAGATCTTCTCTGGGGAGTCGATGACATTTTCAGGCTGGGGAAGTTCATTGGTAGTACCCTACAAGCGCGCACACCTAATCATGTCTTGTTTAGGTGTGTGCGCATGAGCACATGGTGTGGTGAGTGGACGTACAGAGCCTGGACAAAGCGCTACTGTGTCGGCATTGAAGACCCTTTTGACTGCACTGACAACTGCGGCAGGACCATTGCCCCTCATGCTTCCAATCGTGTAGCAAATGCCTTTGGAGACGCAATGCGCAGCATGGACCGCATCAACAGCGCCACTGTATCCAGTGACAAGCAAGATGATGGTGAGTCCACTTCCTGTGTAAAGTGATGCTCCCTTTGACTGCACTGACAACTGCGGCAGGTCCATTGCCCCTCATGCTTCCAATTGAGTGGGAAATGCCTTTGGAGACGCAATGCGCAGCATGGACCGCATCAACAGTGCCACTGTGTCTAGTCACAATCAAGATGATGGTGAGTCTACCTTTAGTGCAAAGTGATGATGATTATTGTATCAATGCTTTTGGGGATGCAATGCGCAGCATGGACTGGATCAACAGTGCCACTGTATCTAGCGACAAGCAAGATGATGGTGAGTCTACCTTTAGTACAAAGTGATAATGATTGTTGTTTCAATGCTTTTGGGGATGCAATGCGTAGCATGGACCGCATCAACAGTGCCACTGTGTTCAGCGACAAGCAGGATGATGGTGAGTCTGACTTCTGTTCAGGGTGGTGCTATGTCTCTCTCTCATGATTCTGAGGATGCAATGCGTAGCATTGACCAAATCAATAGTGCCACTGTGTTCAGTGGCAAACAACATGATGGGTGGTCTGTCTTGTGCAAAAGGGTGCTGTCTTGCTTGTGCACAAGTGCTTTGTGCATCCATGATGCACACAGCCATGTCATCCTGGAATGATCTTCAGCAGAAAGCGCTCTTATGCAAGCTGTTTGCATTGTTGTTTTAAGATGTTCTCAGTCCAGGTTACAAGTAATTTGTCGAATCTGAAGCACAGGCTATGCAGAGACTGCCTTTCAAGCTGATTTGCTATAGAGACTAGCAGCTGGAACGTCGGCATGCCTGCATCTGTCTGCCATTCCAAACTTTGGGTACTATCTTGCTTCAGCAACCCCACAAATCGCCTATTATGTGCAATCACATACTGTCTTGGCAAGGCGTGTGGTGCGCATTCTACCTGCAGGTCCAGGAAGCGTGATGCAGGTACTGTTCACCAAGCCACCCTCAAGGGCAAGTAGGGGTCGGGCAGGGGTGGGGGTCAGGGGCCGCAGCAGGCAGGCCCATGGTCCTGTCAGGCACCTGTCCACACCTGTGACAGCAAAATTTGATCAGGCAAAGAAGCAGATCATGCGATACTGTGTTGACATTTGTGATATGCCATATGTCTGCAGGTCCAGGAAGTGTATCGCAGCTGTTGTTCACCAAGCCACCCCCAAGGGCAAGTAGGAGTCAGGCAGGGGCGAGGGGCAGGGGCCGCGGCAGGCAGGGCAATGGTCCTGTCAGATACCTGCCCATACCTACCATGGCAGAACATGATCCGTCGCTATGTTTGCAGGTCCATCAAGTGTAATGCAGCTGTTATTCACCAAGCCTTTCCCAAGAGCAAACAGGGGTCAGGTAGGGGCAGGGGCCGCGGCAGGCAGGGCAATGGTCCTGTCAGGTACCTGCCCATACCTACCATGGCAGAACATGATCCGTCACTATGTTTGCAGGTCCATCAAGTGTAATGCAGCTGTTATTCACCAAGCCACCCCCAAGAGCAAACAGGGGTCAGGCAGGGGTGAGGGCGAGGGGTCGCGGCAGGCAGGCCAATGGTCCTGTCAGGTATCTACCGATCCCTAACATGGCAGAGCAGGAGCAGTCATTGGAGACCAACAGCTATCAACAGCCTGTTCAGGTGAGCAACTCCTTTCCCTCTCGACCCCCTTCCCCTCCTCCCCCCCACGCCTCCGCTGCCCAAGCACCTTCCCCACTCTTCCTTGCCCCCCCGCTCCCCCACCCCCCAGATATTTTCTCCCAAACCTCCACCCTGCTCAAGGGTTGGCCTGCAGCGCTCTTATGTGGTAGCCTGGCAAATCATTTACTTTCCCCTGGAATATTCAGTGGAAGGCACAGGCTTTGATTTTCTTGAGTGTGGCTTTAGCAATCTTTTGCTCGCAGATGTTGTCACATACATGCTCAGCGGGTCTTTCTCTCGGTATACTTCAATGAAGAAAATATTTTGCTCTGCAGGCACCACCAGGGCTCATGCAAAACCAGCCCTCCTTTCAATTTGGACCCAGCCTCTCTGGCCCCCCTCCCCCGCCCCCTCAGAGGTCTGAAAGTGGCCAACTGCCTTACTCATTGCAGGCCGGGGCCCAGGGCATTGTGCAACAGCCCCAGTCATCCCAGCCTGCCCCGCCTCCTGGCCTTCAGAAACGTTTTGTTTACAGCCAGCAGCTTGGCGTGCAAAGCGTGCCCTCAGGAAGCGGCGAGCTGCAGTACGGTCAGGTTCAAATTCTGAATGCTAGGCAGCCAACGCAGGAGCAGAATTTGAATTTGAATGGGGATGCTGGGCTTCAGACGGTCGGCAGCAGTGGTTGGGACCATGACCTGTCCAGCTTCAACTCAGCTGCCGGGACAGCTGATGCGTACCCAAGACCTCAACCTCGGCCTCGGCGCTCGCAGCATGCACATCAGGGAGCAGGCAGCAGATTCGAAAATGCAGGCAGTGAGGGGCCAGCTCAGCATGCACAGCAGCAGGCAGACAACAGATCTGAATCTGCAGGCAATGGTGAGCCAGCTCAGCATGCACAGCAGGCAGATCCGCTCAGCGAGATTCTGGGCTTGATGAGCTTACAGGATAGGTGCCACAGGCAACAGCCCTACGCTTCCTCCTCCAGAGATCACGTTCAGCAAGAGCTGTCTTCAGGTTACTATCATCCTGCTGACAGTCAGTACCAGAGGGGTCAAGCAGACACGCACAGTCGGGGGGTTGTTCTCACAGACAGACCCAAGCTAGGACCGCCTCTTGGACATCCATCAGATCCTGCAGGTCACAATGGACGACAACAGCATGCGCCGTCAGCACAGCGTGCACAGCATGCAGGTTTTGATCAGGGCCATGAGGTCAACGGCTGGGACACCCCCTCAGACCCCCCCAGAATTGTCCCAGACCCCCGTTATGACCCCTCTTCTTCACAGGCACAGAGCACCTCTAGTTGGGATGCTGGTCCGCAGCATGACAGGCATGAGATGCATGCTGGGCAGAGCATGACTCACAACACTCAGCAGCAGCAGCAGCAGCAGCAGCCAGCGACAAGGAGTTTGCCTCAGAGAGCGTCTCAAGGCAGTGTGCTGACTGTTCCCCGCCACCCATACAATGCATATCCGCATTTGGGCCAGTCTGTCGATGCTGTTGATGATGACCAAAGGGGTTATGGCAGGAGTGTGGCGAATCATGATAATGGTAACACTGATGACACAGGTCAGCCATGACAGTAGCCATGTAGTACCTGATGCTGTACTGTAATAACTGATGCAAGTGCAAAGTGTACATGTGACTCATGATCCTGTATTGTGTTTCTGCAGCAACCTCTCATCTGCAGTCAGGCCTCAGCTTTGTGAGTACGGACACAGTTTCATGAGGTTTTCTTGTTTGCTCATGCTGGATGCGTGCAGGTCAGTCGGCAGTACTTGCCTCGTATGAGCTGTCATGAGATCTGTTGACTGTGTGCTGCAGCTGCCCCAGAAGGTGAGAGCCAAGAAGTCCCTCATCAGAGCAATTCTAGCAAGAAGAAAGAACGGAATAAAGAGTATTGGAAAAGCAGGGCCAGGCGGGGTAGGGGTCGGGGGCGCGGCCGTCAGCAGCAAGCTGCAGTTATGTGAATTTTGTCAGCAAGCATCGGCAAATCAATACGTTGTGGCAGCGCAAATGCACTGCAACAGTAAACTCATCACACTGTAACAGCCCTGAGCTTCAAGCTGAAAAAGTTCTTCAAAGAGCCACATGCACCTCGAATCATTTATGTGAGAGTTGGCAAAACTTTGTGCTTTGAATACGTGCAATGGCACGGTGCATGTGACATCAATCAATCACACACTTGGTCAAAGCGCAATGGAACGCTGCAAACAATGGCGCATGCAACAGCTTCCGTTCATGGCTTGTCATTGCACTGGATTCACAATTTGTGTGACTAACGGTGTTGCATCATGTGACCTGGCCCTGAAGCTCAAAGGTTACAAATCTGGTCAACGTCGAGCATCGCGTCGCAATACATGCGCATCCTGAGGGGAGATTTGCGAGCACGGCGACGCACGCATTGGCCTGCAAGGCCGCCCGAAGGCCGGCCGCCGACAATCTACGACAGCCGTTGCTATCCCTCGAAGAGGATCACGAACTCGAACGCGAGCAGCTCGCAGAGGTCGACTGGTACAGGCACGGCGCTGCATACAGCGTTTTGTGTACGATGAGCAGCAGCGAGAGGAATCAGCACGATGATTCGATGAACGGAACCAGCGATAGAGTCGACACCGCGGTTGAGCCAACAACAACGCAACAGCCCTTGACATCCCCTTTCAGCGATCACTCTCCGCCTCTCGACAACGCAACACCAGCTGCTTCAAGCCAAACTATACGCCAAAGTCCCTTGAACAGGTGGCAAGATGCCACGAAGAAGGTCACGGCAAAGGGAGCGCTCCGTTTCGGGGCAAACTCGGTCAGCGAGACACCAGCCACGCAGTCACATGAGGATACCGCCAACAAAAACTCACCCCTGAGCCGCTCTCTTCTTGAGCCCAGACCATCCAGCTTGTCCAGAATCAGCAGCAGTTTGAGGCTTTCAAATCTCGGAAAACATATGCCTGACAGAAGCCAAGCCTCAGCCTTTGCAGAGACTGTCAGGCTTGCTCAACAGCAACAGCAAGCCAATCGACAGAGCGCAGCACCTGTGCTCAAGGCCGTTCCTTCTACCAAGGTGGGTCTTGCTGCCGTATTGTGGCTTCAAATGCATTGAATCGGGCTTTGTGCGTTTTGACCAGGTCATTGTTAGGCTTGACTTGTTGCCTGCAATGACACATGCTGAAATCACTGACGGCTATAGCAAGCCCGTATTGGCAGTTTGATCCAGACACATGCGTAAGATTCAACGGCACACCCCCTGCACTGCAGGTGATGACAGCTAAGAAGAGACAAAGGGTTGAAGCTGGCTTGCTGATCCCCAGATTCATCATTCACCCCTATGATTTCCAGTAAGACAAAGCGCCTCTCATGCATGTTCAAAACCCTGTAATCTGCTGTGTGAGATTTTTGCCAGCACTTTCTGATGCAGCAGGCTCAATGCTGCCTTTGTCGTGAAAGTATTTTGTTGCCAAAAAACCGCCGAAAATCTGCCTCAGTGGCCTGCAAGAACTGCATATGTGAAGCTGGGTCACCCTAGTGGCACTTTTGTATCAACATCAGGCATAATCTGATGATCACATGCCAGTTCAATTGGTGAGGGCACATGTACTGAACAAGTACTGGCTTAGGCGTTGATGTGCAGTAGGCTTATGCATTTGTGATCTGTGGGTGTTCCTAACATTGGTGTTGACCCATCACGCCATCAAGATCTTGATGAGCGCACATGCACTTGCAGTGCTTGAATGTATACTGGCAAAGACGCTGATGTTGAGGATGCTTGTGCAGTCACCAGCTGGGGCTGTTCCTTACAGTCTTGTAAACCACATCATGCCATCAAGATCTTGATGAGCAAACATGCACTCGCAGTGGTTGAATGTATACTGGCAAAGCTGCTAATGCCTGTCATGTTTGTGCAGTTACCGGCTGTGGGTATTTCTGACAGTCCTGGCAGCAGCGTGGTCCGGCATCTACATTCCATTTGCCCTTGCCTTTCAGCATGTACCAGGGCTATAGTGAGTGCCCTGTCTTCTTGCCCTTTGCACCTGACCATGTGTCATGAGATGCACAACTTGACGCCCATCTGCGCTTCACTGCATGCTGTGTGCAATATATTTATGAGCGGTTCTTGGACGCCATCATGTCATGCATGCTCAGGCCAAGAATGCTTTGTGAACTGCAAAGGGTTTACCTGGAAGTACATGATGACTCTGTTGCTGTTGTCAATCGGGAAGAATCTCCTCATGGCAGCAAACAAGTCATTTCCCAATGGATCCAGACCACCATTGGTGTTGACATTGATGACAACTGGGATTGTGGCTGTGTGTATCTGTAGCAATGAAGAGCCGTGGTGGTGTGGGTGTGTCCTGCAGACAGAAAGACAAGTTTGTCAAGCCGTGCTGCATGAATGCGTTGTTTGAGCAGTGCATTGTGACATTTTGCACCATAGGTATAAGTCTGTAGTGCGTGAGAGCTGATAGACCCTTCAAGCTGTATTGGCCCTGAAATATTGATCTGGCAAATAATGACGTGTGGGCTTTGCATGCAGCCCTTACACAGATGGCAATGCCGTGTTCAACTACATCTTCATGGTGATCTTCTTTGTGGATTCCTGCCTCAGCTTCCGAGTGGCCATCATTGAGAATGACATCCTCATCACAGATGCTCGCGAGATTGCCAAAAGCTATCTCAGGTTAGCCTGCAACCTTCAGACAAAGATAAAAGGAAGTTATGCTGTCATGTGTCATACAAGGAGCCTCCATGGGTATAAGCAGCCCAAGGTTGCTGCCGTTTGAGCTGCTTGAGAGGCAGCTCCCTTCATGCACAGTTCAACTGGTGAAGGATAGCACAGGACCGGACTGGTTGGAGACAGTTGATTGCTGCAGTACATACCTAGTTGGGACTGCTGAGCCTGTCTAGCACACGTCTAGAATGACATGAAATGAATGAAATGAGAGGCAGCAACCAGTGAGAATTTGACATATGGAGTCCAGCTTTCAATCTTCAAATCTACAACTCAAAACCCCAGCTTTTATGCGCAACTCTGAGCTGACACTCAGTCCTAATACGGAAGTGGACACAATTGTCTTGCTGTGATGTATAGGACGAGGTTCTGGGTGGATCTTGCAGCATGGTCATCCTTTGACTGGATTGTTTCATTATGCCAGCAAATCCTCAAGGATGATTGATTCTGTGCTGCGTTGGATGTGGTTCTGTGTAGACTTGGCTGCCTTTTTCACCTCAGCTTGATTGTTTCATGCTGCCACTAAGTCGCAAGCAGAACAGATGCTGTGCTGCTGTGCTGTGCAGGATGCGGTTCTGGGTGGACTTTGCAGCCTGGTTCCCCTTTGACTGGATTGTGCTGTGGAGTTTCAATGCAGCGCAGTCTGACAACTTTCACCGCTGGCTTGGAATGCTCACCCTGCTCCGCTTGGTGAGCGCTAGACGCTTTGCAAATGTTCAGCACACATCGTTGTTTGATACTGATAGGGTCAAGTGCAGCAGATCAATCCCTGCCTTACCACACCCCTCACAAAGCCAGTGAGCACTGATGTTCGCCAAGCCTAGCCTATATGCTGGAGTAGCCCAATCATATGGAAACTTGCAAGGGCTTCTTCACCCACGTCGTGGCAGCTATCTTTTGTATGTAACATCACGCTTGCATCTTGCAATGACTCTCAACAACCCCAAGATTTAGAGCAGGCATTTTGATGTGCTGCTGTGCTCTTTGGCATGTGACTTTGACACAGAGTGTAGCGTCCTCATTAGCTCCAAAATTACTACAGCCATCAACCAAGATCAGGATGAAACTTGGTCATCTTTCAAATCTCTAAGCCTAATGCTATCATTAACAGTACACTATGCTTAGGAAAACCCACACGTGAGGTGTGATGTCATGCAGTTGAGGATGTACAGAGTGGTCTGGTTCTACCGCTGGTGTGAGTACAGCTCCAACATTGGACTGCTTTGGCTCACGCTGTTCAGAAACATGTCTGTAAGTCCCCTTGATCTGCACAGCATCACTGCCAACCAATGCCAAGACCTCCTTCACGCAACTGGAAAGCATCTCTGAACCTGCTTGCATATTATCTATACTTATATGTAGGGACGTATGTATGCTATATGTATCTGTCTATGGCTGGATAAAGCTGCTCACCAACATAGCAAGCGCATGAGTCACACTTGACTTGGACTTATTCAGCAGCGCCCTTGCTTGCTGGAATCATCACAACATACACACCTGCTACCAGCAATGCACAGTAAACTCTTGATACAAGGACACTTGACATAAGAATATTCTCGATGTATGGACAGTGCGACTGGAAACCACGCACTGCATTCTGACTTTAGTGGTACTTCTGAGTAAGTGACAATTCAATGTAAGGACACTTGCCACGGTAACCAATGCAGTTGCTATAAAGAGAAGTTACTGTAGCAGTACAGCAAATGGTGTCAGCATCTTCTTTGAGCTTGGCTTACAGCTGAATTTGCTGACTGCTGCATGATATCAGTATCAACCGTCTGCAGCACACAAGTCCACTCCATGTTATTTTCATAGCACATGCTGCAAACTCAGTCAAACATGGAGTACTTAGGGTACCAGTTGATGTCCAGACAAAGGTCACAAAAGGTTGTTGCTTTCATGTATATTCCCTTTCTTTAATATTGTTTTATTTAGATTGTAAAACTTCTTTTTTTGTAAAGGGCTGCATTCAACTTGTTTCATGCTGCAGTATGCTTGGCTGGTGGCGCATTGGGCGGCATGCATCTTTTACTTCATAGCGCGCCAAAACAACTTCACAAACACAACATGGGTGGGCAACAATGGCATGCTGTTTGATGGCAAACCCAACATGATCAGGTACTCTTGCTTACACCTGCAATCACACGCACTTATGTCATAAGGTTCTGCTGCTGCTGAGTCAGCATACTGTGTCTGTGCGCATGTCAAAATGCACAATCATCTGTTGCAATCAAGTCGGGACGCTGCAACTGCTGCTGCTACTGCTGCTGCAACTGCTGCTGGTGGTGCTGCTGCAACTGCTGCTGGTGGTGCTGCTGAGGCTGATGCAACAAGACAGCACGCCTTTTAGCAATGGGGTCTTATGTTACGCTGCGCATTTGCATATTGCAAACTGTCGATGTAACAACTGCAGGTACATTTGGAGCTTGTACTGGAGCGTAACAACTCTGGCTACAGTGGGTTACGGCGACTTACACGCGTATGGCCCCATTGAAGCTGCCTTCATCCTGTGCTATATGCTGTTTGGAATCATCCTGAATGCGTACATTCTAGGTAAGCCACTTTCCTGCAGCTTGCATTCTTGGTGAAAACTGCATGCACCTTACATTCTTCAAAATTCCTGTGTACGGACTACATTTCAAGTGGGCATCTGGCATACATGGCCGATGACACCCTGTCTGCAAGTGGATAATCTTATCAGGCATTGTCTGACAAATCTCTGGCAATGCTGTTTGCATAGTACAAACCACACACTGCAATTAGGCAGCTGTTGCAAAAGGACCTAAGCCAGGTGAAGTGTGTTTCCAGGTACCATTACACTGTTGATCATCAAGCATGACGAGCAGACAGGAAACTACAGAGATAAGACTGGCGTGCTCAAAGAGTACGCTCACCTCAACAAACTGCCCAGGGTGAGATTTCGACACCAGTGTTGGTTTGTTCAGCGTGTGCTTTTTGGTGCTCTTGACCAGACTACAAATCCTTCCAATGATCTGAAGTGTTTGGCTGATGTGAGAGTCACTGACCAGTTGACTGAACAACTGACTGATTGACAGACTGTCTGACTGATACAATGCATTTCTACAGCCAACCTTTCAAAACGACCACTCAGGTCATTACTCACACTGCTGCGTGGTAATAACAGCTGCAAGCACAATGTACTCATCTGTTGAATCGCCGTGGCACCGCAGTAATGTCAGCATGGCATTATATACTCTTGTCTCTGACCAGTTGAGCATTTGGAGTCTCTGCTGGAAGACCTAATCATGACTACTACTACAGTAAACTCCCTTTGTAAGGACACTTGATATAAGGACAATCCCAATGTAAGGACAACACCATTGGTGACCAATCACTGCATTCTGACTGCAGTGGTACTTCTGATTATGGACAATCCAATGTAAGGACAGATTTCTTGGTGACCAAAGCAGTCGTCACAAAGAGAGCTTACTGTATTGTTCTTCACTGAGCGACACTGAGGTCATCATTACTGAGTGTGGCATGTGTGCAGGATTTGGTGGAAGCCATGAATGCTCACTTGCGGCTGCACTTTGTGAATGATGAGCTGGCTGACCAGAATGTGCTGTCCATCTACCCAACAACCCTCAGAAGGAGGGCCTTGCGGCATCTGTACTTGGAGAGCACACGCATGTGAGCTTCTCAAACATGTTGCTATTGTGTGAAGTGACCCATGACTTTCATGAATGCAAGCAGTCATTGAGTTTGCATAACTCACAGCCCACACTGTTTGCCTGGATGGCTGCTCTGATGAGACTGCATGTGCATTCACGGCTGCAGTATCAACTTGTCTGGCCACACCCCAAGTTGTGGACTGGACAGACGTTGAGCTGCCAGTGCTATTGGTTTCAGAGCTGCCTACAGGAACTGCTTGACTGCATCAAGCTGACACGCATGATGCAGATGCTTCTATCTTGCGCCCAGATAGCCAAGCATGAGCTGAGCATCTGCACAACCCCTGTTCCACGGCTGCTGCCAGAAGCTGCGACTTTTGTTGCTGAACATTGGCACAGTGCATAAAGTTGTTCAAGACTCTTGTGAAGATCTGCCAGGAGAGGGCTGGGTCTTCAGGTGCTATCTCCTCTGGAGCGTGCTCAAGGCTGCCAGATTGCGTGTCGAATGCTTGCATGTTGGTGACCTCAAGTGTCGTGGCGTTGACGTGATGACAAGCCTTATCAGTTGAGCAAAGACTGCTTGTGCAGGTGCTACCTGTTTCAGGGCTGTAGGCAGAAGCTGCTAGATTCTCTGCTGGGCGCTAGCACTGTTCAACTCTTCATGCCACGTGTGGAAGTAGTCACAGAGGGCGACCACTTACACGAGCTATACATTGTGTTGGCTGGACTGGTTGAGACCTTCAAGCCTGGATTGGCTGAGAGCGCTGAAGACATCTCACTCAACATGGAACCAGGAGACGCATCGTACCATGGCAACTCGCTCAGCAGGCATGGTTCAGTGATTGCAAATCTTCAATCACTTGCTGTTTGAGTGATTTCATGCATGCTGTACACTGTGTTAGCTGGCCTGGTCAGAATGTTCAACCCTGGATTGACTGAGAGTGCTGAAGATATTTCACTCAACTTCATGGATTTGCCCAGACTAGAAACGACGCGCCTTCTTGTTCCATGCAGGAAGTACCTGACAGTTAGAGACTGTTTCGGCGAGGTGGACTTTCTGTGCTGAAACCCCTCAGATGCACTCTGATGGCCAGCAAGTAGCTCCAGCATGATATGTCAAGGCTGTAAGGAGTCTTCTGTTCCCTGCAGGAAGTACCTGACAGTTGGGGACTGCTTTGGTGAGGTAGCGTTCTTCACTGAGATCCCTCAGATGCAGACAGTCAGAACTGCTACTGTGTGTCGGGTATTGGTGGTGCCTAGGTCTGCATACCATAACATCAAGTCAGCATTCCCGCTGGGCACCAGACAGATGCTAGACAATCTACAAGAGCATGCTGAATTGGTAGGCAACATTCACACAGAGAGTGCTTGAGTGTTGCGTCGGGTGTTGATGGTGCCTAGGTCTGCACAACACAATATCAAGTCAGCCTTTCCACTGGTCAGCAATAGATACTAGACAACTTACGAAATCATGCTCAAATGACGTTCCAAAAGAGAGTTCTTGAGCGGCGTGTTGACTGTCAGAACAGTTCGCCTACCGCAATATCAAAGCAGCCTTGCTGTTGAGCATTCAGACAGTTACTACACAAGCTGCAAGCTCGTGCTGAGCTGGCAACTTGCATGACACAAAACAGCAGCAAGTCAATGTCCTCAATCTTGGCAGAAATAAGATAGATGCTGCTTCTCACACATGGTCTGAGGCCTAAATTGCTCTCTGTTACATCTTGTGTTTTATCAGCACACAAGATCTACAGGACTACAATAGAAGCTTCTGCAGCAGCTATGCAATCCTTGCTCTTCATATTCCATTATCTGACAATTCCTATTTCACACATGTGCAGATTGTAGAAGAAGAGTTCAAACAGACGGCAGCCAAGCTTGGGGTGCCTGAAGAAGAGGCACGGTCTCTAGCACACCGTTGGGCCAGTCCTGAGGCTCAGGGCATCCCTGACACCCCTGCAAATGGCCTTGAAGACTCTGCACATCACTACGGTAACAACGGCATCGACTGATGATAGCATCTAGCACAATTGCTGAGTGTGTGGCAAAGAAACGCCAGGATGTTGAAATTCCGGCCCTATGCTTCATTCTGGAAAGTTGCTAGGGATCGTTTGGACAGCTGTGTCTGCATCCCAAAGCTTGATTAGGGTTTGATGTTGAGTGAGGAGCAGTGCTGAGTTCCTGTGCTTGCAACTCAAGCAAACAGCCAAAGACAGAGGAGGCAATGAGCCTTTCCCGAGTCTATATCATGAACCTGCAGTGTCAAGTCCTTTCACACTGATGTGAAATTCAGCAGCGTGGTAAGGACGTAGTCATGGGTCTGGACTTGCGGCAGACATTCAAACCAGGTGGGCCTCTTTGTTGGCAGAAATTTACCGGTTTCTACTGTCTTATGCCCTCAAACATTTTTTTTAATCAAGAGCTGATTTTTCTTTCACTGTGCAGGTCAGCAGGGTGGCAACAATATAGCCATGGGGCTGGACTTGCGGCAAGCCTCCATAGGGCCCAATCAGGAGCCCCTGTTTGCTGGGGACCCTCACAATGTGCCCAGAAGCCTTAACCGCATGAGCAGCATGCAACAACAGGTGACACATAATCACCTCCTGCTGTTGCTGCTGCTGTTGCCCCTGCCCCTGCCCCTGCCCCTGCCCCTGGCCCTGGCCCTGGCCCTGGCCCCCACAATGTGCCCGGAAGCCTTAATCGCATGAGCAGCATGCAACAGCAGGTGCCGACAAAATCTCCACTGCTTGCTGCTGCTGCTGCTGCTGCTGCTGCTGCTGTTGTTACCATGATTCTTGCTGCTATTTGTTGTTGTTGCTGTAGTTCTTATTGCTACTGCCAACTTCTGCTGCTGCTGCTGTTCCCTACGGAAAACAAAATCCAGCAACTGTACACAAGTTCTTGTGCCTTGCAGGTGTTGGGTGACTTGCTGCGTGTGAGGACGCTGGTCAGGCAACATGCAGCAAAGCACGATGAGAGCCGTACACAGGAGTACTTGTACGCTGCAACCAGAGGGGACACCAGCCAAATACAACAGGCAAGGCCTTGCATGCTAAACAGACCCTGGAACGACACACTCTGATAGCATACAGTAAAGTCTCTTTGTAATGACTGCTTCGGTTACCATGAAATTTGTTCTTACATCAAATTGTCCTTACTCAGAGGGATCGCTGCAGTCACAACGCAGTGGTTGATCATCAGTGACGTTGTCCTTACGTCGGGATTGTCCTTACATCCAGTGTCGTTACAAAGCGAGTTGACTGTGTTTGTACAGATGCGCCGTTAGCGGCAAGGACAAGTTGAGATACAGTGCACATTTCCAGCAAAGCTATTCTCAAGGGTTGTTTGACTGACGAAAGCGCATCAGGGTCATGCTGGCAGCATGCTCTTGACACCTGTCCATTGTCACAATTGGTCAGACTCATCAGCTGTGGTTTACGCCACCCCAAGTCCTTCTGTTGTTTGACGCAAATGCGCCACCAAGGCTTCACGCCAGTTTCCTGCAACCGTGATTGCAATCAGCACACAGGACTGATGCTGGCTGCGCTTGCAAACACAACTTTCCCTCCGATATGCTCTGACCTGATTTGTGACGTGAAATATGCTCTGACCTGTTTTGTGGTTCCCGTGCAGATAATACAGCAGGTAAGCTTCCCGCTAGATTCCTGTGACTATGGCGAGCGCACCGGACTGATGCTGGCGACCAGTTGAAGCCATATCCCCATTGCCACAAATGCCTCTAGAATGCTCTAGTGTTGTTGGTACACTGCTCTAACCTGTTTCGTCGCTGCAGATGTTGCAGCAGGGCTTCCCGCCAGATTCCTGTGATTACGACAAGCGCACCGGACTTATGTTGGCGGCCAGCCGAGGCCACATTCCTGTTGTGCAATTGCTGATAGCCGCTGGCGCTCCAGTGGACCAAATGGACAGCTTTGGTCAGACTGCTCTCAGCGAGGCTTGCAAGTTTGCTCAAGACGCCACCATTGATGTTCTCAAGAGATCTGGTGCCAAGTGAGTGCTAGACATCTTGCTCATGTTGATGGCCTTTCTGGAAAAGCAAGCTGCTTGCTCTTGCCAACTCTGTGTTGCGGGAGACTTAGTGGGGCGCTCTCTGGCTTGCAAGTTTGCTCAAAACGCTGCCCTTGATGTTGTTGAGAGAGCTTGGACAAGCGTGTGTGAAGCGTTGGCTTTGGCTAACTCCACATTGCCTGCAACTGCGTCTGTCTGTCTGTCCGTCCGGCCGTCCGTGCATGCTGTTGTGTCTTGAATCGTACTCCTCTTGAGAGTGTACACATCAGGTATGCTATCTTCAGTCTTGGCAGCCAGGCATGAACCATAGTCACTGGGCGGAAGCTCTCGTTCATGGTCCTTGCAGAATCCTGCTGATGCTAATGTGTTGCTTGCAGTCTGAATGAGACTTACAGACAGATTGCGTACGTGCTGTGCCAGTGCGTCCTTTAACAGCGACATGGCCCTCATGCGGCGCTACATCAAGGCAGGCGTGAACAGATACTTTTGGTGTTGACATGATCTCTGAGATGTCCCTGTGTTGCTTGCAGCCTGGTCAGCTTGATTTGAGTTCTTATGTTGCTTGCAGCCTGAATGAGACCCACAGACAGATTGCGTACGTGTTGTGCCAGTGCATATTTGACGGTGACATGGCCCTCATGCGGCGCTACATCAAGGCAGGCGTGGACATTGACATTGGCGACTACGACCAGCGCACTGCGCTGCACATTGCTGCTGCTGAGGTCAACCTTCCTGCGGTCAGTCCTTTTCCTGGAAGTGGCAAAATTTTGACGCTTCTCACCTTAAGTGCTGAGTCCAACCTTGTTGCGATTTGTTCTTCATCTCCACAATGTTGAACTGCTGCTTCACATTGCAGCTGCTGAGGTTGAACTTCTGCAGTGAGATCTTGAAGTGACATGTTATGTGTTCTTGGTGCTTAACAATGGCGGCTATGACCACCAGCCCACTGCGCTGCATATTGCTGCTGCTGCTGAGGTCAGCCTTCCTGCAGTAAGCTTGTTAGCATCAATCACTGTGTGTATCCTGGATGCTTCGCAATGCTGCTGCATATTGCTGCTGCTGAGGTCAACTTTCCTGCAGTAAGCTTGTTGTCATCAATCATTGTGCATCTTGGATGCTTCAAATTGCGGCTGCTACGCTCAGTCTTCCTGCACTGTGTCCTGTGTTTGAAGATAGAGCGCTGTTGATACCACCCAGTGATGCTGCTGAAGTTGACATCTTGGCAGTATCTTTGTTTGCTTCAGACAGAATGTGTGATCAATGTCTCACAGCAGCGCTGATGAGGCCAATGTGCCCTTGTTCTGTGTGCAGATCAAGCTGCTAGTGGAAGATGGTAAGGCAGATCTACTGATGACAGACTACAGCACTGGATAATGTCCAGAAGCCATACAATGTTGGATTCTGGCCATGTCACATGCTGACAGCTATGATTGCTGGTGCAGATCAAGATGTTAGTTGAAGAAGGCAAAGCAGATGTGTTGATGACAGACCGTTGGGGCGCTACAGCACTAGATGAGGTCCATAAGCCATACACTGTCCAAATCTGGTTGCATTCCATGTTGACAGCTTGCACTGCTGGTGCAGATCAAGTTGCTGGTTGAAGAAGGCAAAGCAGATGTGTTGATGACAGACCGTTGGGGCGCTACAGCACTAGATGAGGGCCAGAAGCCATGCACTATCTACATCTTGCTGCACCCATGTTGTGGCCTTCATTTGATCCAGGCTTGTGTTGACGTGCTATGACTGCTGGTGCAGATTAAGTTGCTAGTTGAAGACGGCAAAGCAGATGACAGATCGTTGAGGCGCTACGGCACTAGATGAGGGCCAGAAGCCATGCACTATCTACATCTTGCTGCACCCATGTTGTGGCCTTCATTTGATCCAAGCTTGTGTTGACGTGCTATGACTGCTGGTGCAGATTAAGTTGCTAGTTGAAGACGGCAAAGCAGATGTGTTAATGACAGACCGTTGGGGCGCTACAGCACTAGATGAGGTCCAGAAGCTGGGGGCATCAAGATGCATTGCCTACCTGGAGCCGCTTACCAAAGCCGCACAGCGCAAGCGGCAGCAAATCCATCAAGCTGAAGCTGCTCTTAACGCTGACAGCTGACAGAAAGGCAATCAGGCAACCACCATGTTGAGCAGAGCTGCACAGCGCAAGCGGCAGCAGCTTAACCATGCACGGTGCTTTTTTTGCGCTGATCAGCAGCAACTGCATAACAGGCCCTTGACGCTGATCCACAACAACAGCGCCAATTAGTAAGGGAATGGTTAGAGCATTATGCTGCAATGCTTACCTGGAGCCTGTCACCAAAGCTGCACAGCACAAACGACAGCAACTCCATCAAGCCGAAGCTGCATTCAACACTGACAGCTGACATTCAGGCAAACAGGGAACCATCATGTTGAGCAAAGCTGCACAGCACAAGCAGCAGCAGCAGCAGCAGCTACATCACACCAAACATTACCTTGACGCTGATCAGTAAGAGCTGCACAACAGGCCCTTGACGCTGATCAGCAACAACAGCACCAGAGGCTAAGGAGGGGATGATTAGAGCGTCATGCTGCAATGTCGACCTGCAGCCTGTCACCCAAGCTGCACAGCACAAACGGCAGCAGCTGCATCAAGCTGAGGCTGCCTTCAATGCTGACAGCTAACAGTCAGGCAATCAGGCAATCATCATTTTGAGCAGGGCATTACAGCACAACCAGCAGCAGCTACATTAGGCAGGAAATGCTCTCAATGAAACTGATGTCATTTGCACAAGAGGCAAAGGGGAAAATCAGTATTGAGCAGATCATGCTGCAGTGCTGATTTTGAGCCTGTCACCAAAGCTGCACAGTGCAAGCGGCAGCAAGTCCATCAAGCTGAAGCTGCTCTCAATGCTGACAGCTGACATCAAATCATAATTGCAGAACAGGCGAAAGAGGTCTGAAAGTTGAGCAAATCTGCACGGCTTGGAAAGCGTCATGAACTCCTAAAAGATGACAATCTTCCAATAGGCCAGTAACATTGCAATGTCAAGCCAATCCTGCTGCAACAGTCACAGGCATGTACTACTACATGTATCTGCTATATGTATTGCTACATGCTTTGAACTGGTTGCGTTGCAGTAATGTGCTTGGGTTCTGGCTAGCGCTATAATGCTATTGACCTGGAAGCCGCGTGTAAGCCAGTATAGAATTTGGACATCAGTGTTGTTTTGTGTTTGTCAGAGCGTGTAGATGCATTGTTTGTGATAGTGGCAAGCTGTGAGAGCTAGAGGCCATCGTCAAGTAACATCTGTCCATGCTATGTTGGCGATCAACAGCCACTGGACGATTGTAGCTTTTTCGCAGCTAGCGTCTGATGTGGTCACGTCGGAGCTGGCTGCGCATTCACTTTTTCATGTATTGATTCAAGTTGCTGCTGTCATGATGTGGGTTTTGAGTAATTGCTGGTACTGTTGCAGGCACCCAGTGTTGAAGTCAGCACATATCTTTGCTGTTTTCTCGCAGTCAGTAGCCAATTTGGCCTCTCGTCCTTTTTGAGACCTTTGACTCGAGCTTTTGCAGTACGTGTGTACTCTGAAGCTAGCATATGTCCCGGACACATAATGTCCGGCTTCTGGCAGCGACTTCTTGCTGTTGATTGCATTGTTGGACCAAGTTGGACCGGTTGTCATTGCTGAGCGTCTTCCTCAAGCCATGACAAGTGGTCCACTCCACAATATGCAGCTTTCAGAAGAATGTACATGCCTTCAAGAGAGTTTCTCCACCAACAAGTCTGATCGGATGCATTAGGGTTCTTGCCCTGACAATGTGCACGACCGTTTGTACACTATATAATGTCCCATCGAAATGCAGTTGTATCAAAAGCGAAATGTGTAACAGTGTGCACCCTTTTGAAAAATCAATGCAGCATGGTGCTGACGCAATGCATGTGGACAGCATTAGTGTAGATCAGATTTCGCTCCGGAACCAGCCGCAACGATCAAAGCGGCCTCGTTGTAATCTGCGTGTCAACCGACGCCACATACTGCTGGCAAATTTTGCAGCTGCATCATGACCGCTTTCGCAGGCTTGTCACGAACTGGAACAATGCGCCCTAGTATGCTTGTCGGCAAGACCTCAATTGTCACACCTGCGCCATGCCTCAGAACACTGCACAGTCAACACGGCTTGAGGCCCAGGCGTGTCTCTAGTCTGCGGCCCCGTCGTACTTGTGCGGCCAGCAGCGAGTAAGCTCGTTCATCGTCGTCTCACATGCTTTCGACTGCGGCAAAAGCGTCAACCTGAGCCCGGTCTGTTCTCGCAGGTCACAAGACAGTTCGGACCTTGCTGGCGGCGCAAAGGAGGGCGACACGCCAATACAGACTCTGGTCATCGAAGTGCCGGTTCCACAGCAGGTCAGTTCATCTTGCACTTTCCCGCGCCACGACGTTGCTCGCTCCTGTCACACTGCCTTTGTAGATTGCTGAGCTCAAGTTGTTCCTTTTACGCAGGGGCCATCTGCAAGTGTGAACGAAGAGCAACCTGTCTCTCCTGAGCAGGTGTCACCTTTGAGTGCAAATCAAGAGCAGCCACAAAGCAATGGCAATGGTATTGGCAGTGCAATAGGTCCTCAGGTGACATCAGCTCTTTGTGACTTATAACCTGCAGGCTTGCTTTGAAGATATTTGAGGCTCAGTGGCCAATCTTTTGAGGCTCAATAGCCACCAGAGCCTAACAGCATCTGTGACACAGCTCACACATAGTCTGATGCACATGCTGCGCTATTTTGCACAGGCTATAGTAAACACAGCCGCTTCTTCTGATGCTCTGAAGTTGTTTGGCAAGTGTTGCACCGCCGCCAAAGTTTGCTGTGGCCTCATAACATGCAGTTTCGGCAACGGACTCAAAGCTTGCTGTGGTCTTGCAGGACGCAGTGTCAGCAGAGGGATCAAAGTTTGGCGTTGCTTCAGAGGAAGCAGCGTCAGCTGGAGTAACTGACAGTGTTCAGCAACAAGACACAGCCTCAGCAACGGTCTCTGAAGCTGTTGAGCAACTGGACTCAGTCTTAGCAGCGATTGTTGATGATGTTCAGCAACAAGATGCGGCGTCAGCAGCAGCCTCTGATGCTGTCAAGCCACAGGACACAGCCTCAGCAGCGGTTTCAGATCCTGTTCCGGAGCTGGACGCAGTCATAGCAGCAGTTGCTGACACTGTCCAGCCAGAGGCTAAAGTTGCAGCAGCAGTTGCTAACACTGTCCAGCAAGAGGCCGCAGTCGCAGCAGCCGTCTCTGATGCTGTCAAGCCACAAGACATAGCCTCAGCAGCGGTACCAGATGCTGCAGCGCAACAGAATTCAGTCCCAGCAGCGCCTTCAAATGGTGGTCCACAACAGGGCTCAGTCGCACCAGTGATTCCTCACACTGTTCAGCGACAGCAGACAGCCTCAGCTGAGTTAAAAGAAAAACCCCGACCGTACAAGCAGAAGTCTCTGCAGGCCCAAGTCATTGGGGAGTTCAGGTCTGCATGCGCAGCCGTCAAGAACGTAGACTTCACTGAGATCATCCCAGTGTACATGAAGCGTGTGGAGGAGATTCTTGAGGCAGCGCAGGATATTGAGTGCAGACACATTGTTTCGGTGATATATGGAACTGGACAGATCTTTGAGACCGCAGGGTACAGCCGCAGCTCCCGCAAACCTTCCCTCACTCCAGAGCTTTGTCAGTTCCTGCACAAGAACCTTAAGAGGCTGCGGACAGTGTTACCAGGCGCTACAACCCAACATGTCAGCAACCTATTCTTAGCCTTTGAGCAGATGCAGTACAACCCAAAGTTTGCAGCGCCTGATGTCGTGGACAAATTAGTAGAGGACTACATGAAGGACATCGGCTCAAGCACGGTTCAGTCATACACCAACATCCTCTCAGCGTGCGCAGTGCTGCGCTTGAATCCCTGCGAGGGCCGCCTGCTCGATACCATGGCCCTGCGGATAGACGCTGACTTTGCTTCCAAGATGACTATCAGCGCGCTGGTCAAGACAGTCCACACTTGGGCCAAGTTGCCACGCAACAAGGCGGTGTCTGCAGCACTGACCCACCTTTGCAACGCGTCCCTTGTCAAGCTGCAAGAAGATCCTGACCCCCGTCTGCGCTCTTTCCATGTCTCCAACTTTGCATGGTCCCTAGCAAGGCTCAAACACTTGCCTTCACTGCAGCTGTCAGCCGCCATGACCAGGAGACTAGTTGAGTTTTGCCTCAACATTCCACAGCCGCCACAGAGCATCAGCAACTACATGTTTGCCTGCGCTGTACATCGTGTCACACTGGCCGAGGAAGACGTCAACGTTCTGTTGGGCAACTTGTTCGCCAAGAAGCCGCTGAAGCAACAAGAAGTGGCTAACACCTCCTGGAGTTTAGCTGCAATGGGCATTTTGACATTCAGCAGGTTCACTGAGCTTCTGGACAGCATGCAGCAAGTGTCCATTGGGAGAGGGCTGCATCAGATAGGTCTCAACCAATTGCATCTGGCGCTCAAGTGGCTACAGCCAAAGTCAGATGCAGATCAGCAACAGCAGGAGGAGTGGCGTCAATTGCAGGCCCGCATACAGGCCTATGGGCCGCCCATCAGCCGCAAAAGCGGGTTTCAGAATGTACAGCAGTTGAAAACGGTGTTGACTGAGCTTGAGGTGCAGTTCAAAATGCAAGTTGAAATCAACGAGGCGTACTGGGTGGACGCTGTGGTTGTGCCGCAGCGTACCGGAGCACCTCCCTTGCTCTTGTCTCAGTCGTATGACTACTTCATCAACCAAAGTGACAGGTACGACCCAACCTGCATCTTTGTGCCATGCTTTTGCTCACACATCTGCATGTTGGTCTGCATTGTTAAGTGTGCCTCAACAGCCCATTGCTCCTGTCTCAGGCATATGGCTGTTCCATCAACCAAAGTGACAGGTGTGACTGAAGCTGCATCATTGCGCCAAGTTTTGGCGCAAACATATGAATGTAAGTCTGCAGTGCTGAGTGTGCCTTGACACCCCGCTTGCTACCGTCTCAGGCATATGTTTACTTCATAAACCAAAGTGACAGGTGTGACTGAAGCTGCATGATTGTGCCATGTTTTCCTCACATGTCTGCATGTCTGCATGTCTGCATGTCTGCATGTCTGCATGTCAGTCCTCACATGTGTGCATGTTAGTCTGCATCACAAAGTAAATATTCTGACAAGTTGACTCAGGCATCAACCCATGTCTGACAAGTTGACTCAGGTATCAGCCCATGTCTGACAAGTTGACTCAGGCATCAACCCATGTTGTGTGGTCACCTGTACGCATGTCACTCTTCATTGCAAAGAGCATTCACAAACTTGCAGCAGCTTCAGCTTCCCCATGGGACAATTTAGCAGTCCTGAAACTTGTGCGCCTAATTGCTTTCACCTTGACTATGTAGCCTAACCTAGATGCTGCTAAAATTTTGAGGCTGTCAGCGTCCATCAAGTTCGCATGCTTACGAGCAGTCAGTCATCACTTGCATTTGCACAATCATACATTTGCATTGGCGTATGGCAGATGCGCATGGCAGTTGCACATGGCAGTTGCAGAAGTTGAAACCTGACTTAGCTAACACACTGGTTTGCAGGTCCACAGGAAAATCACCTTCCGGCTATAGCTGCTGTCAAGAGCAGGCAAAGTTGTTCACATCACATTGAATGTTGCAACATATTGCACACTTTAGCGAATGTTGTGATGTGCAGGGCTAGAGGGAAGAGCACCTTCCGGCTGTAGCTGCTGTCAAGAGCAGGCACTGTCCTTGTCTCACAAAGTCTTATGACAGTGTTTCAACAGTGACACTTGCCACAATCTCAGCCAATGTTGTGGTGTGCAGACACACAGGAAAGAACACCTTCCGACTATAGCTGCTGTCAAGAGCTGGCAAAGTTGTTCAAATCACATTTAATGTTGCAACAGCAACATATTGCAAACTTTTAGCCAATGTTGCAATGTGCAGGGCTACAGGAAAGAACACTTTCCGGGAAGAGTTGCTGGCAAGAGCAGGCAAAGTTGTTCACATCCCATTCAGTGTTGCAATCGGGCCGCCAGAGTATCTGAAGGTACATCTTGACTCCGCTATGGGGTCAAATTGGGACGCTTACCGTGTCGAGCCTGCTGTGGCGCCACAGCTGGACCCGACCCGTCTCTAGCAGCCTTCGCTGCTTGCCTGCAAAGATCCGCCTTAACCGCTGCAGGTACAGTCACATCTTCACATCTGCACCTTTTCAGCATTGTTCAGTGTCTGTGGACATTCTGTGGCATAAGGACAGGCACAATCTCATCTTCATGTCCTGCAATTTTGTGACTTTGATTGCTCAAGGGTCTTTTGGACTCTTACCATGTTGAGGCTGCTGTGGCGCCACAGAGTGCCTCGCTGCAGGTACAGTAGCATCTTCATGTCACTAGTAGTTGCGTCTTCATATTCAGCAGCGTTTGCTGCTTTGCCTGCAGACATCCGCCTTAGCAGTTGTAGGTACGCCCTCATCCAAAGCTCTCCAGCAGCTTGTGCTACTTGTCTGCAAACGCCTGGCTTAGTTGTTGGTGGGCAAGCACAGCACAGCACAGCACAGCACAGCACAGCACAGCACAGCACAGCACAGCACAGCACAGCTCAGCACAGCACAGCACAGCACAGCTCAGCACAGACCTATCATTGAGCTTGTGGTGCCTCATTTATGCAAGACAAGACAAGCCTGCCTGGCGAGATAGGACTTGTGCCACACATACCTAGCAGTATATGCTGGAGCATGTAATTGTTATTATTACTATTATTTGTGTGTGTCAGGCATTGCCATCCTGTGCAACACTGCTGCAGTTGTTGTGGACATGTTGTTTCTAACAGTGCAATGCCGATTTTGCTTGGCTGGTCGTCCATTGCTGACAACGCAGTGCTGACTGTGCAGGCACATGTATACTAAAGGCGTTAACAGCAGCTGCAACTGCATGATGAAGAGTCACACCCCAGCCAAGCTCACCAGATTCTGCCACGTTGTAACAAGCCCATCAAGTGCTAGTCCTGTGAAGCCTCAGCCCTGTGAGATCATTGTCCTGTCGAGTTCCGTCTTTGTCGAGCAAACTGATGGACTGGGCCAAATTGCAGAAGCAGGTGAATTTGCAGTTGATACACCTTGTAGGGTTAAACCCTAAACCCTTGCATGTCACATCATCCCTATCATCCGCTGCCAACAGCAACGCAGGTCTTGATTTTTCGGCCAAGTCGCTTTCCATTGCATCTTTGAAGAGACCAATTTTCCTGCCTCAGGGGCTTCTTGCAATCTTTTGCATCTTCTGGCCTTTTGTGACTTGCTATTGGGCGAGCCCTTTTGGAGCGCCCCCAGCATGTCCTGAACGCTTACTTCATGTTCTGTTGCCTGTTGCATTGTATGGCAGCTTGCACTGTTCATGATTTTGTGCGCAGAGTTTGCCAAGGATGGCTGTTGTTCTGTTGCACTGCATCATCTTCTTTCAGCCTGCACTGCCTTTTGGGCACAATCATCTGCAAAGTGTTGCATTCTGTACTTTTGCCTTGGCATTACAGCTTCTCACAGGCCGTCAAATGATGCCTTTTATCATGCAGGCCCTCTAGCAATATCTCATGATGGCATCAAGTGAATGATTGAAAACTGTTGACAGTCAGCAAGGTCAGTTTGCAACAGGGGCTGAGGGCAGACGCGTGTGTGTTCTCAGTGTAGACAGCACTGACATGGCAGTTCGCAGCATGGCAGATTTGTGAGCAATTGTCTGACTTGATTGCATTCCAACACTGCGCCAAATGTTTGAACTATAGGCAACTGTTTTCAATCCGCATTGCAATGTCATCATCATTAAGCCCCGTTGGTCACATGCGTACAAAGCTGGTCTCAAGATTGCATTGGCTGTCAGAGCGAGACTCAGTACCGTTCAGCATTGTCTGTGCAAACAAGCAATGTGATTGGACTGTTTGCAACCACATCTCATGGCGCTCCCTGTTCTCGTGATTGTACTGCTGCTGATTTGGACAACTCGTGGTTGATCTCATCCCTGAGGGCATTTGTCAAAAGGGTTTGCCATGTGTGGCATCATTTGCATGAGAGCCGATCTTCTTGACAATGCTGCCCAGTAAGCAAATAGCTTCAACAAGTTGCAGCGACATGATGCCCTTGTCTTGTCGTCAGACAGCGCAAACTCCATCTGTCGTCATTTTGGTCTTCAGCATGATTTTCACAAGTCGTTCCATGCTGTGGATGCTGCAGTGAAAAGCCTCAAAGCCAACTGCACCTACTGAATGACGCGATATTTAGCTGCTCCGAAACCAGCCTGCGTATCAGCACGCAAGCTGTTGTGAACTGTCGACACGCTTTGCTCCGCCCAAACGTCGCTACGACAGCCGGCAATTAAAACCATGATTGTGAACGCAACCGCTCTGAAGCCAGCCGTCTCGGCACTGCCCCGTTTGGTCACCTGTGCTCGGCATCGCTGTCAGCCGTCAGCGGTGAACTCGCCCGCACAAACACCTCATGCGGCGCGAACTCGGGGATCAGTTGGGCGGCAACACCCCATATCATCTCGCCGAGAGTCTGATGTCAACTTTTCTAGGTAAAGTCAGACTATACCGTGTAGCGTTCACCTGAAACCAGCAGGATGTAAGCAGACACTTCTGGGTTACGGCTTGCAGTGCACGGACCAAGATCAAGACACGTTATTCCAGCGACGATGCGGCGCAAGCAAACGCTTCTTCAGAGCTCATCTTACACGAGGTCAGCATGTCACTTACAGTCACCTGGTTGATGACTTTGGTCTCCTGCAGTCACTAAGGAGACATTGGCACCGTACAGAATCAGGCATGTTGAATCATCAATCAGCCATCTACAACCACAACAACAGCATTGTATCACACCAATAAGTTCCAGTATAACCACCCAGAAACCAACAAAGCAGACCTGCAAAATGCATATTGCCTGACATTTCATTGGCATGCTGCCTACTTGTGTCTTTCAGGCTCAGATTATAACTGAATACATTTCTCTTTTCTGCAGGATGGAAGCTTGTTGTCAGGCCCCAGCATGCCTGAGCCAGAGTTTGGCGTGCCACAGAGAGTCAATCTTGTACAGGAATGGAATGCAGCGGTAGAAACCGTCAAATACACCGACTTCCATGCTGTCATGCAACATTACATCAAACGTGTTGACGAGAGCTTCAGTGCGCCTGGCTACAAAGCCGGGCATGTCAGCGGTGCTCTGAACGGAGCTGCTAAGATTTGGGAAACAGCTAAGCGCTGTCACAAAGGTCCCCAGACGCTTTTGGAGCCAGAAATTGAGCAGTTTCTGCTCAGAACGCTCCATAGACTGCAAACGGTGCTCCCCACCTGTGGTTGCAGAGAGGCATCAAACATATTCTGGTCATTTGCCAAGCTTGGAGTCAACCCAGACACTCTGATGCCTGGAGTTGTAGATCAGTTGGCGCAGCGTTTCATACAGGCCATACACAACTCCAATGGCGAGTCATACTCAGGCGTCTTTCTGGCCTGCTTGGACCTTGGCATAGATCCGTGCCAGGGGCAGTTGCTGGACGTCATGCTGGAGCATCTAGACCCGTCGTTCGCTGGATCCTTGGAGAGCTCAATGCTCTCTCGGCTGATCTTCAGTTTGGCTAGATTAGCGCTTCCACACACAGCCGATGTCATAGATGTGCTATGCGACGCCTTCCAAGCAAGGCTGAAGATGCATGGATCAGAGCTTACAGCCTTCAACGTTTCAAGCTTTGCCTGGTCCTTGTTCCGGCTCAAGCACAAGCCCTCAGATGCGCTGGCTTCGCTCATGATGAAAAAGATGCTGACCCTCTGCCAAAGCGCCTCTCGAGAAGTGCAGCCAACAGCTCAGCAAGTCAGCAACTTCTTGCTGGCATGCGCTGAGCTTGACTTCAGACCTAGTCGCCAAGACCTCCAAAACCTGATTGCCCAACTTGATAGATGTGGCACACGCTACCCTCAGGATGTGTCTAACACAGTGTGGAGTCTTGCTGTCATGGGGTGTTTGACAGAGGACATCTTCCAACGACAGCTGAAGTACATTCGTGGACCAACAGCATCAAGGCTCAAGTTGTACGAGTCCAACACAGCTCAGCTATACCAGGCGCTGGATTTCCTGCAGCCCCCGAGGAACAGTCCTGATGTTACGGTCCAAGAAAAGTACCAAGCCTGGCTGAAGCTAGGGGCAGAGGTGCAACGCATTGCTGGGCCTCGAGTCAGCGCACGCCAGCCGAGTTTCAAACAGGAGGGTCAGCTTCATGACGCCTTGTCACGGTTACGGCTGCAGCATACAGGCCCAGCCCTAGTGCATGATCCCTACTGGGTGGACGCTGTCATTCACCCACAGACAACTGAACACAGGCCAATCCTTTTCACTCGGCTGCAGAATCATCTCAGCAATCAGACAGGGTAAGCTCAGCTGAGCTGCATTTGTCACTTGTCTCATAACCAATCAACAAAATGTGAATGCATGCATCCTCAGGGAGGCGTCACAAATGTGCAGGGCAGCCTGTTGCCATGCTGTGGTCAAGTTGAGCATGCGTTCAACACGCTCTGCTGCATAACAAGGCTTATCACCAGCTGTCATTGCTTGTTCAGTGTACAACTGTCAGCCTTGATTTGATGTACGATCCGGTTGGGGGCTTCTCATCAGCTGCCATCAATTGATGAGTGTACAGTTGGGGAGGCACTTTCAAATGTGAAATGCAAAGTTCTAATTTAACTTCACATGCTGATGCTGGTCAAGAGGGTGGGATCAATTTCGCCTGAAGATGCTAATCAATGCTCATTAATGCTGATCCCCGCGGCTTTTGCAGGTCAACAGGGCGCGAGCATTTCCGCCAAAGAATGCTTTCAAGACACGGCATCTTGGTCATTGCTCCCAAATATTTGCAAGGACGCCCAGAGAAGCGGGCAGAATATTTGGAGGAGAAGTTGGTGTTAGCTACAGGAGGCAGCCTGGAGGCCTATCGCAGGCCAGTTCAGTTGCCTGTATAAGATCTTCCAGTGGTCCATTATCAAGCAATGATGGCTGCATGATCAGGTAAACCTCACCTTGACTCATGTTTCAATACACAGACACAAACATCAGGCCACTTGGGTCACCTGAATAAGAGCCCCTTAATGGTCCTCTACTTAGCAATCATGGATGCAATATCAGGTGCAGTTTACCTAACTTCAGTCACACCGTCTTGTTCTGCTGGACGCCTTCCGCAGGGCAGTTAAGTTGCCTATATCAGCGCCTCTCGCCAATTCATCAGCAAGCAACGATGGCTGCAACATCAGATGCAACCCCTTGTCTTGATAAAAACGTCTTGTTCTGCTGGAGACGTACTGCACTAGATCAATTCAGCCTTTTTGGGCATAATATCACACAATCGTGGCTGCAATATCAGGTGCAACCCCTTGTCTTAGTCATGCTGTCTCTGTCTGCTGACTGCATACTTCAGTCTGGATCTTTTTCACTCGGACAAGTTTCAGTGGCACTGATTTCAGAAGGCACGATGGCTGTAACATCAGGTGCAGCCCCCTTGTCCTGGTTCTGCTGTCTCTGTCTGCTGACTGCATACTGCACTAGGCCAGTTCAGTGCCTCTGAATGGCTCTTTAGCATTTATGGCTTCATGATCAAGTTAAGCTCCCTTGACTCATGTCCCTGTTTGTCTACTGCAAGCATATTGCTCCAGGCCAGTGCTGCTGCCTGGATAGGTGCCTCGTAATGGTACATTATCTAGCGATGACAGCTGTGTGCTCAGGTGCTGCCCCCTCCCTAGTAATGAAGTGTCTAATGCAATCTCTGCTGCACTTGTCCAATGTTACTGCTGGCTTTTGTATGCTGTTGTAGCAAGAGTGACACCATGTTGTTTGAGAAATTTGGTTAGCTGTGTCGTGTCAGCTGTGTTGTGCATGCACTATTGGGCTGTGTTCCATGAATATGCTGTAGCGTTGTCAGTGCTGATGGGCTTGGTACGCCACACTGCACTTCTCTTCTACTTCTTTGCTTGTGTGTCTTGCCATCAGTCAGCATGCCACACCGCGCTGCTCTTCCCCCTTCTTCCCTCAGCACAGGGCTTCTAGACCCTTTGTTTCATCATCTCATCCAAACAGAGGTCTTCTTGACCTGTCTTGCTTTCTTCATGTTTTGACAGAGGCCCACTTGACACTTCTGTTCCTCTGCTTCATGCTCTTCATCTTCCTCTCTTGATGCAGGTATTGTGTGACTGTTCTTATTTTTCTGTACTCTGACCTTTTCCCCTGTTGCAGAGGTGCCTTGTGTGAATGGAAAGCAGCCATGCAGTGGCATCAGCGTTTCGCCCTGGAGTGAGGCTTCTCTTTGATAAGCTTTCAGAAGCTGCACCAGGTGGGTTGGCCTGAAACAACACCTCATCTGGTGTCTTTCAGGTAGACAGTCATAACATCACCTGGGAATTACTGCTTGTGCATTATCGCTTGTGACCGACAGCGGCCGCGCAGCAGACAGCACAGACAGCTTCAGCACGATCTCAGCTGCAGACACCCTTAGATCCTCTCACTAACATTTGCTTGCGATCTACGTCACAGGACACCAACGAACAACACCTCATGTGCTTGTTACCTGTGACAATGTCTTTTGCCATGTGGCTATCAGTGGCGGCTTGGCCATTGTCATGGTGTCAGTCCTCTTGTACGCTCAAGCATTCCGTACATACTGCTTCTTGCAGACAGTCTGTTGCTGTGTATAATGACGGAAATATAGCCTTGTTACATGCATAGGTTTTGCTTGAGCAGAAAATGCCCTGCTCAACTGGAACAGCAGAGTCGTTACACAATGTGTGAAAGCTCACCAAATGACAGCATCTAGCCATAGTTGCCTCTGTTCAAGCTCCTTAAGCCTCTTGAAATTGGGCACTTGTGGTTGCAGGAAAGCAAGGATGCCAGGGACAGTCAGCTGACAAGACATTTGACACTAGATAGCTACAAGGCATGCAAGGGTCATGCGCTCCAAGCAGCAGTTTGCATTTGCTGTCAGGGCCCTCAGCAGAACAGACATGACATGCCAGATCAAGAAACTTTCTTTGCATGCTTTCAAATGCATCCTCTATACTTGAGCAGGGCTGCCAGCCAGCTACTATCAGGATGAACAACAGCACAGCTAGAGATTTGTGTGTTCTGAGACGCAGTGGGTCTTGAGACAGACTGATGGATCACTGCTTGATGTGTTGTGTTCCGAGACTCACACAGCCGTAGACTTTAGAATGTTCTGTATTGTGTGTGCTGTGCTTGGGTGGGGTTAGCCCCGTGCACCAGTAGTTGTTGGCAACCATGTTGTTCGACATGCGTACATTTCAGGCCTGCGCTACCTTCTTTGCTCCAGAATTTTTGTGTGCCTTTGTCCCCTTGAATGTTGCAGACGTTGCTGCATTATATTGGCTTCTGTACGTGTCAGCAAACAGCTCGCGTGTGTAAACACCTGATGTTCTGTTGCTTGTCCAATGGACTTGTTTGCAACAAGACATGCTGTTTGCAGCACAGCACACATGCGTCTAGAGCTTTATTTGAGGTTACTGAAGTTTTACCTTGCACTGATGCAGCACCGCCTTCCATCTGCATGCTTTCGAACTGTGCCAGGCTTGACCAGCCACTGTGGCTCACGGTATCCAAACGACATAGATGCATTGCAGTTGGCATGATGAAAGTCAGGAGCTACACTCACGGCCATCATGCAAGAAAGAAATTCTCTTCAGCTGTAGCCATGCTTACATTGCAGGAGTTGTACTCGTCAGCATGTCTGTAAGCATGTTTCTGATTTGCCTGGTCGAGTTGTACGCAAGTCTGTTTGGTGCAATCAAGTCATGGCATGTAGGGAATTGTCACATTTCAGTTACATGCTGATACAGCTATTGCAAGACAGTCCGACACTTGGCTGGTCCAAAATGACTATACAGAAGGATGTGTGCTGCTTGATGATCAGGTCACAGCTCAATCATGGCGTGGTATACTGATTCTGCCATACATCAAGCGTCTGCCTGATTGACCAGTCGCTACCTCAATGTTCAAGAAAGAAGTTCTCTGTTTGCCTGCATGCATAGCACAGACAAAGCAATAACAGCATGCAACACACAGCTTTTGCAGCAGGCGTTGAGATCCTGAGTTTCATCATGTTGGTCACCAGGTGGTCGCATGCACTTGCTACATGACGGCAAATGCGTGTGTCTCTTTGATCGGCATGGCAGAACCAACATGCGCAGGACTATCCTGGTGCAAGGAATGATACTGTCAACATGAGGTGCGGTCCTGGACTGCTTCCACTCACAAGGGCTTCAATGTGTATGCGCAGCCACGGCAACGTATGTTTCCTGTTGCATGCACAACAAGCCTACAGCTTGATCATGATGGTCAGACAGCTTACCTTGAGTCATAAAGGTGAAGACAACAGAGTTCCCTTTACAGCAGGGTTGCTGTCTCGACCTCATTGTCATCCTTTTCCAACAGCGCCATGATTGCATCCAAAGGACCAGGCTCAAGACGCCTGTCCGGGATCATTTTCTGCACAACCACATATGTCATTAAGGCACACGGCAATAGCTGGGAGTGCCGCAACAATTCTGTTGCAAGCTGCTCTACACATTGCCGGCTAAGCATTCCTGGCTGAAAGGCTGAACTGCCACAAGTTGCCTTGCTCTGCATAGCTGTGTTTGTCAGTTATAGCAGTTGGCAGTAGTAGCAACTCATATGCCACTCGAGCCCATGCTGCTTTGTGCATGGGCTGCTGAGGATCGCTCCAAGGCTCAAGACGCCTATCTGGGATCACTTTCTGCATAATGGTGTAGGTTAGTGCATCAGATGAAGCCAGTTGCAAACGCAGCAACAGTGCAGGGTGCTGGACTCATGCTGCTTTGCACATTGCGTTTCAAGCTTGCTCCATGACTGAGCGGCCCCAAGTGTGGCTTTCTTTGCAAAGTTGCATGTGTCAGTGCAATTGGCAAACGCACCAATGTCGATCGCATTGCGAACTGCCAGCCAAATGCTGCTTTGCACAGTGTCTGCTGAGCATTGCTCCAAAGCTGAGAGCGGTGGAGGCAGGTGGATTTGATAACACGCAGACAACTGGACACAAGCCACAAGAGCAGCTCAAAAGCTTGGCCTGCACAATTTTGTACGTCATCACACCAAACGACAACAGTAACAGCCTTATTGCAAGCTGTCAGCGGATTGCTGCTTTGCACACTGTCTCCTGAGCATTGCTGCAGGGCTGAGCACTGTTTTGAGATTTGGGTTTTGATGTATTGATCCGCAACCCTTTTACCCTTTATGTAAATGGCTGAGCCATTGTGGAAAGATTTCTTAAATGTGAAAGGCTCCACAGCTGTTTCTTTATCGACAGCTTATTGAACACTCTTTCCAATGTTTGGGGCAACTGGACGCTGTCTCAATGAGCAGCTCAAATGCTCAGCCTGCACAGATGGCATACCTCTGCGCAGGTCTGTATGTATTCTCTTGAGAAGCTTGCGGGTCTGGACTTGATGAAATCTTGATGTATTGCAGATCTTGCAGGGCTGTGAGCATTTGCCCAGTCTGTGCGTACTTTGTCTTTGCGGTGCAGGAAAAAGTCATGGCCTGCATCTGCCATGTGCCTTGGACGAACTGGACGTGCAGCCTCTGCTGATGCAGGACGCCCTCTCTTCACTGCAGCACAACATCATAGGTGTCAGCGGATGGGTACTTGACAACATCAACACCCATCATCAAAACCTTTGTGCAAGAAAGGCGGATAGAGGTTTGAATCCCGTAGTGGCAGAGCAGGCTCAAGCGTGAAATGATACAGCCCTGACACGTTGATGAACAGCAAGTGGACATATGCTGATAAACAGTCTCTTTGAGCATCATCCACATTCTACATCTGATCGTAGATGATGGCGCAAACAATTCTGCAAAAAAAATCGGCCAGGAAGCACACTGGTGCTGTTTGTGCCAGAGGCAGCTTGTATGGGTTGTGCTAGCTCCAAAAGCAGGAACTGCGGGCTGAATTCAAGGTCATTAGGCCTCAAATAAAGGTCCAACTTCATGGACGCTATGCTAGTGTTTATGTGTCGAGCAGATGCAGCAGATGCAGTACCCCTGATCATTGGCTTCTGTTGGGCATCATCAGGGTTCTGCAACTCCACCAAGGCTCCTGCTGCAGCCATTGTGCCCTGGCATGTGTCATCATCTACCAAGGGTCTGAAGCTAGTCCTAGGCCTGAAGTGAGTCCTTTGCCTGCCAGGTTGACTTGGGCCTGCATATGCACACAACTGGTCAATCAGCTGCCTTCACCAATGGCCTGAAGCTATTCTTTGGCTCAAAGGTCCTTTCTAGCATGCAGCTAGGCCTGCCAGACAGATTTGAGCCTGTACACACTCAACGCTGATCTTCAAGCTGCATGTCATGGCTGCACCCATTATGCCCTGGCACGTGTCATCGTCCAGCAATGACCTGAAACTAACCCTAGGCCTGCAGTAAGTCCTTTGCCTGCCAGGTCTTGAGCCTGCACATGCACACAACTGGTCAATCAGCTGCATCTAACAACGGCCTGAAGCCATCTTTTGGCTCAAAGGTACTTCTTGGCATGAAGCTAGGCCTGCCAGACTGACTTAGGCCTGCACACACTGACTGGTGGTCATTGAGCTGCCTGTTGTTACTGCAGCTACTGTGCTTTGGCATGGGTCATCAGCTGCCAATGACCTGAAACTACTGCTAGGCCTGAATTGAGTCCTTTGTCTGCAACACTGACTTGAACTTGCACACACTGACTGGTGGTCATTGAGCTGCCTGTTGTTACTGCAGCCATTGTGCTTTGGCATGGGTCATCAGCCGCCAATGACCTGAAACTACTGCTAGGCCTGAACTGAGTCCTTTGTCTGCCACACTGACTTGAACCTGCACTGACTGGTGGTCATTGAGCTGCCTGTTGTTACTGCAGCCGTTGTGCCTTGGCACATGTCATCATCCACCCCTGACATGCCGGACAAATTTGATTCTGCAAATGCTCCATCAATAAATCAACCAATGCATCAACAAACATGTTATTTGTTGCCACATGGACCCAGCAATGCTTATCAGCTAGCTGCGGCTGGTCCTTGCAGCACGCCAGCCAAAGCAAGAGGCGCTGCTGCTTGGGAGATGATGACGGTTCACATTGACATTGGCACAGACAATGCATTGCGTTCGCCAAAATGGAGCCTGCCATGTTCACTGCATATGCTCTTCACTTGCGACTCAGCTTCAAGGGCATACCCATGGGTTGATGATGATGGAGGCTCAATCATAGACAGATTTCAAGTCATGCAGCTAAGCAATGCTCCTGACCTCTCTCGGTAAACTTGAGAGGGAGTGTCTTTTGAGTCTCATTAGCCGTCATCTGTATAACCCTCTCGTCTAGACTCACCACCTAGGGAACAAATCTGCTCTGTGATGGGTCACAAATGTCATGCATGCAGAAATCATGACCCCTCCAGAACATGTTGCAGGTCATGCAAGCCGTGGATGCTACTCACCCCTCTCAGCAAACTTGCGTGGCAGTGTCTTCTGAGGCTCATTGGCTGTCATCTGGACGACCCACTCTTCTAGACCCACTACCCAGTGATCAGGTCTGCTCTGTGATGGGTCACAAATCCCATGCATGCTAATGTCATCACCCCTCCACAGCAGTCTGGAGGTTTTCTCTACTCTGATAGGTACCATGCCAGCACGCACTGCACCAAACATCACACCATAGAATCAATAGGAAAACAGTCACGTGCAGAAATCTGAGTAAGTTGGTAGTTATTTTTAGGCAGCACGAGATGGGTTTTGACATAAGTTGATTGGAAGCAGTTCATGGCTTATGTATGCACCTAGCAGGATCACACAGCCTCAACAGCAAGCATGTACACAATGACAACTATGACACCACACGACATCAGCATAGTTGTGTTTGTTTCATAAGATCGTTTGATGCCCAGAATCGACATCTTTGCTGGTTCAGATGGCAAGCAGGTGAAGGCTGCCGTTGCACAAATTAGCACATGCAACCTTTTGCGATCTTGATGTGCAGCCACAGGCTATCACCAGCTGCCAGACTTCAGCTGATGATGTTGCAGGGTCAAAGCATGGAATGTACTTTCATGCAGCAGCCTTACATGCCTTTGGCTGGACCAAACTTGCCATGTATCACCATGTGTTGCGCGCGCAATCTCATACAGTGTACAAGCCTGATGACATCCCGCAATTGGCATGCACCTAGGGTTACGAAGTCAAAAAGAGCAGTGAGGCTCACATGGGAAATGTAGGCTGACAGATGTGGCATCAACCTCAAAGACCTGTGCTGGTCTCCATGACTGATCATCAACGCACAACACAGGGATCTCATCCCCAGACTCGCAGAAGAAGTCATGAGCGTGGGGTTCTGCCCACGGATGAGGACTGGGACCAGAGTCATTGGCATATGTGTCAGATTCAAGGCTGGACAGAGAGGCATCATAACTGAGATCATCTGAGACAGAGCCATCAGTGCTGTTGGCAGTGCTGTAGCTGAATCCATCTTGAGAGTTGTCATCAGATTCGTAGCCAGCATTGCCAGCTGACTCTGACCACACCTGCAGTCCACACACTCATGCTTATACAATATAAGGAAGCTCAAGCCGACAGCAACCTGGCAAGCTCAAAATGACTGCCTGGTATATACAGTTGTAACAACCCTGCCTGACAAGGACTCTGCAGCGCAGTGCAGCACCATACAACCGCGTCAAACAAAGCGATGTGCCAAATCGTTTTGCTTACCTCTGTCCTATTCGCCAATTCGTCAGGGTGTTCCATCTCCACTGCAGTCACAGTCTGCACCAATCAGAGAAAACTGTTCAGCAAGACTCAAGCTCACGCACAGCCAAAGCCTGCACTAGTCGTTGAGATGATGGGAGCTTTGCAACGGACTGTGCTGCATCACCACCTTGCCACCGTTGAAGGCATGCTTGCGAGCAAGCAAAGCCAAACTGCAGCTGTGAAAGTAAAGCTTACCTTACGCATCTACCGACAAAGCTCGACGGACCTCAACTTCCAGGAGCCAGTAGGACACCCGGCAGGCAAATCTCGACCGCTTCAGCAACCTTAGCTGAAGCCGAGGCGCTGCATATCAGCGCGTCAAACTTTTCTGTGCTTTGGACAGCCTGCTGATGCCATATGAATTCAGGGATTGCATTCGGGACTGCCATGCTCTTGAAATCGCAGGAAACCATTCTTCCTCTTCACATGGCAAACGACACTATGCGATTGGAAGTCTTCTTGAAATGTATTCACAGCTGCATCATCATCCGTCAAGGCTCGAGATTGATCAGCTGAATCACTGATACAGACTCAACAAACACAATTTGTGGAAATTGCCAGAATGGTGCCCCTTGATCACCAATTTCATCAAGCTCAATTCTCTGTTAGGACTGTGACAAGCTTCCGTTTGGTGCCTTTGTAAGGCAAGCGTCCATGCATGAAAGCATGGTTGTCCAACACCAGCATGTCACCAGGCTGCAGCGGTAGCGCAAATCTGCGTACAGAACAGAAAGATTCTCAAGTAGCCAACAGAACTCATTCCCAACCATTTTTGCAACTGAGTTTGCGTACACAGGCTGCGCATAAACAGCTGTGCTCACAGGGCATACATTGTGACATCGTGGTATTGCGACTGCCAAGCAGATTGACCCACTTGATGCAGCAACAAAAGCTATTGGGCATGTGTACATTTGCCTGAAGTGGCACCGCATCATAAATTGCATCAATGCAAGCTGTGCAGAAGCAATCACATACAGCCACTTGTGACATAATTCTCCAAAGTGCATTTATGTTCATCATCAGACCAACAGGTAATTCGCAGACCGACCGCTTGCTTGCGTGCTGCTGCGATACGTGATCTTGGCAATCTCCCAGAGCTTGCTTGTCAGTGCAGTTTTGGGAATCTGTCTTGAGATCATTGACTAACAGCACAAAAGCTGTTGAAACCCAGTTGAAAGCCTGTGTAAAACGACTCACGTGGCACGCCATTGCGCCTGCAAGATATCATCCAGGATAGCTTGCTCGATGGGCTGTCCATTGCCATACGTTACTTGAAAGGGCAGCAGGTCACGTGGAGCTCCAGCAGCAGCAATTCTGGCCATGTTGAAAAACACCTCTGTGCCATTGCGCTGCTGAATGCAGGCAGGCTGCGTGTTGGCCACTATCAGGCTGCCATCAGTTGCAAAGCTGACCTCTTGGAAGCCCAGGTCTAGCCAGTGCTGCAATATAGAATTACGAACCCAACTTCAGCTGTTGCAGCTGTTGCAGCTGCTGTTTGCAAAAAGCTGCAAGACCGACGGTTGTTGACATTGATGAGCATTTGCAGTGTTGATGAATGTGTTGGTCAGGGGAAAGCGTGCATCTGCAGTGGGGCATCTTCAGCTCAAAAGCAGTTTCGATGTATCAACTGCTCATGTTATGATAATCACAGCATGCCTGCAGAATGCCTCATGTCTGAACAAAGAAGCAGGGCAACGGTTGCTGCTCATGGGCATACAGACATAACTAGACTCTATTCTAGTGAGCGTGCTTGTCGCAGTCAGACACGTGCTCAAAATGAGTCAGTGCGTGGTTTGTCAGACAAGCTCAGACACTTGTGTATGTCTACACACAGCCCCTCTTGGAACCATGCTCTGATACTTTTACTGCATGACGACACAGCACATTACAACAGAACAGCTCACCTGGGCGGCGGCGTCGGGAGTGCTGTACCCTGTCCGTTCCTGCCATGACATTGCATACTTGGGCTCAGAGTTGGGTGCATGGTACCTTCTTACATACCTGAGCTGCAACACATTGTCACTTGATTGTCGCTGACGATGTATAGATACAGAGACATTGCAAAGCTGTCACAAAGTCACAGGCAGGCCTGATAAAATTCTGTATGTGAGAGCAGTTGGCATGCGCAGCGAGCTTGTAGGCACATAGAATACATACTGCAGTTTTTGATGCATGTGTTGTGATTCAGCGCATACATGCAGTGCAGGGTTAACTGTAATCACACGCTCAGTCACATTATTATCATTCATGTGCAGACAATGTTTGCTGTCAGCCATGTGACAGGATGCACACCTGACCCCGCCCTTCTGCTCAAAAGTGTGTAGTGTTGCCGGAGCCAAATAGTTTGTGACGTCAGCATTTCTGCCCAGTAGATTCTCTCCTCCTTGCTCTGCTGCTTCCAAGCACAGCAGCAGGATCTTGTTGACTGGTTTTGGGTTGTACGAAAGCTCATTGTGTAGGTCTAACAGTAAATTGCCGGGTATTGTAGTCGCTGCATCAAGGGCCCCTATCTGCATTGCAACACTTGGTGAAGCGCAAAGGGTTGCAACAAGTACAGCTTCGGAGGAGCGGAATGTATTGTTTCTGCAGCACTATCATTGAACCACAGTGCATTCATCTGGTCACTTGCTGCATGGATAACAGAAAGCTGCTGTCAGCAGCTCAGGGACTTTCCACAACATCTTTGCGAGGCTCCATGCTAAGGAAGAGGGCCATTGCACAATGCACTCCACTTCAGACCTGTTGCCCCAGCACATCTTTCATATAAGCATCCAGGAAGCCTCTAGCAAAGCTTAGAGATGTCAAAGACTACAGATATGAAACTGTACTCCTGCATCTTCATTGTGACCATGCTGGGCATCTCTTGGAAAAAACATCAAGTTTGTGAGCTTGCCTTGGCACGCCCAGCACCTGGTGGCTCAAAGGACATATGGCTATACCCCAATCCGTCCACAAAGGCAGCGCATACTTCAGGGTGAAATAGAGGCAGGTTCTGTAGGAACATGGCTTTGCAACTGGGCAGGTGCTGATCAATAAGCTGCCTGGCGTCATGTCCACTTTCATAGGGCTTGAGAGAAGACCCAGCACAGGTGAAGGCTGCAATGAGATCTGAGGTTGCTCCTGGGACGTGTGATGGTATTAATGCTTTCAAAGTGTTTGCCTGAAGTGAAATGAGATCTTGGGGGCAGGCAGCAGTATCAGACTAGTCACGATAGCTCAGCATTCCTTTTGAGCGCATCAAGACTCACACAAGTGGGCACTGCAATGTCTGTGCATACTTAGTCAACAGCACATTCAGAATAGCTGAAGAGTGGGTGATACATACTTGTTGGTTGCCGTATGTTTGCAGGTAAGATCTGCCGGTGACAGCGAATGTCGGCGCGCAATTAAGCTTGATGCTGGAGAAGGTTGCTGAGATACACCTTGAAGTCAAAGGTCCCCTTTGTCTGCGGCCCGCACAGCCTGGTGCATGCCGCTTCTTGGGCAACCTGGTGTCCCTGTCAATAGGGACTGCAGATATATGCGCTGCCGAGCATAGAATTGCGTCCAGCATTTTGACCGTCCGACAGGCGCATGACCTGCCAAAGACGGGGTTTTTACTATTGCTTCGCACGTCGCATGGCGTTGCTGAGATCACCTATGCAATCACAGCTGCTTAACCGACCGGCTAGTCTCTCGTTCTGGAGACAGCGCGTCGTGACAAGGTTCAATTGCGAGCTCGGCAGCAGAACATCTGCATCGATCGCGGCGATCTAGGAAAGTGCAGAGCGAAACGACGAGCAGCTTGTACACACGCACGAACAGACTGAAACTTGGCAAGGCAGATTGCCTTAGGCAATGCACCACCTTTGCTTGGCAGCAGCTGCCGGTCTATGCAATAGCCAATGTGATCGATGCAACGCTATATGACTAGGGCATGAAAGTATCCAGCATACGACTCAAGCCTTAGTATCATCTTAATAAACGCATTACACACTGCATCACACTCATCATTTGCTCCACTGCCCTGCGGGCTACTTGCAGTTCCACTTTATTAGCATGCTGCGGTGATTTCGAACCTCATTCTAGCTATAGCTACTCACTGCAAGTTCATGTCACCAGACCAAGGTTTTGCTGCAATACTGTTGCACTGATGCTCTGTGACGTTTCAGCACTCAAAACAGCATATCTGGAACAAATTACTGCATTGAGGCTGCATCGAGGCATGCTGGGGAATATTGACAAGACAAGGAGAGAGGCTACGCTAATCAGGCTTGAACAGCACACATGGTCAGCATTGGCATGATCAGACTGGCAACAAGCCACACATGATTTTTGCGAATTTGTAAAAGACTCAGCCCGCGCGCTTCACGATCCTCTTGGGTCCATGCCAGCCAGGGTTGCGATTCTTGTACAGCTTGACTTGTGCTGCGATCTGCACACAACAGGACATGGTGCTCAGATTGTGTACGCTTCGCCCTGGGTCACCAGCGCAGTCAGTTGCACACGACACAATAATCCTCTTTGCAACAGAATTGCACACTGAGTGCAAATCTCAGCAGCTGTATTCTCCATACAGACCTTGGCTTGTCAAGCTGCAAACACCGTGCACAAAGCTGTGGAACATAGGTGGCAATTGGGGCAGTGCAGCTGACCGCATGTGCAATTGCAGTTGCATCTTCATCATGGCCAAATGCTATACATATGTCACAGCAGCCGCTGCCATACAAGGCAAAGCTGTCTAGCTACAACAAATTTGCACACAATTCATGAATCAAGTGGTGCTGGCAGTAAAGCTTACTGCATGTGCGATGGCAGTTGCATCTTCATCATGGCCCGATGCCTGAGCATGTGTCAAGCTGCAAAGATGGTGCACAAAGCTGTTAAAAACAGGTGGCAAGTGGGGAGATACAGCTTACCGCATGTGCGATTGCAGTTGCACCTTCAACATGGCCTCAGCAGCTGCTATCATACAAGGCAAAGCTGTCGAGCTACCACAAGTTCACACAAAAGTCATGACTGAGATGGTGGGTGACATTAAAGCTTACCGCATGTGCAATTGCAGTTGCATCTTCGTCATGGCCAAAAGCCTGAGCATAGTAGCCATCAGGACTGACAAGGTAGTATACACCCTCATCGGCAGCCACCTTTTCATTTGAAGGCTTGTCTAGCGTCTTGGCAAAATCTGTCACTGACTTCTTGACCTGCATGTGTGATCAATGACAAGTGTGTTGCAACTGCATTTGCAGGTAGTTGTCAAGCGCAGATTGATGGATCAATAATCAGCAGATACACAACTGACAAAATAAGCACTTGCTGCCCGTGCCTCGTAAACATCGCACAATGTACATTGTATGCTGATGCAGACTTGGTCTATTCATGAGACAACTTGCAAGGACATGGCTTGCAGGAGTCGTACAACAAGAATCAACAAAGTTTCTGTCACAACATCTAAAACTGCACCAAACAGTAACACCTTGTTGTGTTGGCTTTTGACTGTGTAAGACTCTACAGTGTTGGGCATCATAACGGGAGCCTTAATTCATAGAGGCAGCTTGGAAATGCTGCTCTCAATGCAGCAGCCACAGCAACTCTGAACCTTGAAGTTGACCAATGGTCTCAACAGTGGGTTCTTGCCATACAACGGTATGCGTATATGCACATACTCATTGCAATCGACGCAACAAGTGGTGCTTCATGCAGGGGCTTGCCTTGTCAAAGTCACCGCCATGAAGAATGGTCAAACGTGATGAAGATTTGGAGTTTGCATCAGCCACTTCCTGCAGCTTCTTCTTCCCCTCGTCACTGGCCATCAATTTGCTGTCCTCAACAAACCAGACAGGCTGGTTCATCTGCATGTTGGTCTGTCTGTCTGCAGAGCAACAACAATCATGACAACAACAACAATGACAACAATCTTGCCCTCTTCACTGGCATCAATTTGTCGTCCTCAACAAACCAGATAGTCGTCCTCAACAAACCAGATAGGCTGGTTCATTTGCATGTCGGTCGGTTTGTCTGCAGAACAACAACAATCATGACAACAATGACAATGAGCATAACTATGGCGATGATGATGAGTGTATCTGTGGCAATGATGATGATAGCAATGTTGAGAGCCGTGCTGATATTTGTTGCACATTATGCTGCAAGTGGTAAATGTGCAGGGCTGAAGTTCTGTCTGCAAAGCGCATGCATATGCACAGCTGAGGTGCTCCCACAAAGACTTGGCAGCAATATGCAGCTTGCAGTTATGCAAAGAAGCAGAGGCTGACTGAGCTTGCAGACCCTGTATCAAGGAGGCGAAACAAGATGCAAAAACAATCTGCTTACGTCATTGTCTGCGCAGCAGTTCTGAGCAAGAAGTACATCGAAGTGCTCATGAAATTTCAATACAAAGGCATTGACGCTGTCTGTACGAGGATGAATCCCGCGCATGAATGCCAGATATTCAGTCCTATACAGGCAATGTCAGTGCCTTTGTATAGAAAGTGAATGAGGACTCCAATGTGATTCTTGGTCAAAACTGGTGCGCAGCCAGTGGCGTAAACCTGTTGTTGTCACAGCAGTGACAGTTAGACAGCTGACACTCTGTCTTGTATGTTTGCACAGGCTGGTTGTGTGGAATAAGTCAAATTCTGACCTTGCCCAATGACAATTTCTTGCATCTTATGCAGCCCTTGCACAGCATGCCTGTGATGTTAATGCCAAACTTCATCATAAAATGCATCTTGCAGGTTTGCACAGGATGATCACATGAGATGAGTCAGATCCTGACCTTGCTCGGTGACAATTTCTTGCATCTTATGCAGCCCTTATAGCGCGTGGTCTGTGACGCTGTCCACAAACATGATGATGCAATAGATGATGCAATGCATGTTGTGGGTTTGCACATGATGATCATGTGAGACGAGTCATATTCCTGACCTTGCTCAGTCACAATCTCTTGCATCTTGTGCAGCCCCTGCAGAGCATGATCTGTGACGCTGTCGCCAAACATGATGATGCTGAAAGTGCCCTTCAAGTCATCTGTAGTGAACTTCTTGCCGGCATGTGTTTCCATGGCAAAGTCGACTATCTGAGGTGGGTGGGTGCCGGCCTCTGTTCTGGCTGCATGCGCCTCTTCCCTAGTTTGCTGTCCCTCACCTATGACCACATTCACCCTCATCAGCTGAAACATTGGCAGAGTTGTGGGTGTTCTGTGTGGGTTTTGTGTGGAGTTTACATGTGGGTTTCACGTCCAAGTGATCCAAAAAGTGTTATCTGTCAGTAATACTGCCATGAACATCAGCCATGCAATCCACATGCATTGGAACACGCAACTGACAGGTGACAGCAATGCAACGATGTGCAAGCAAACATGTATGTGTGGGTGTTTGCGGGCAACACGTCATGGCATGCTGCTGGGCGTGTTCCCAACAAGACAGAACCATACCATGGCATGCTACGCACAAAACCCCCAATGCACAGCTGTGTCTGCATTTTAATGTATTACAGACCCCTGCAATGGCTTGTGTACATGGCTTGTGTACATGGCGTCTTGGCAACAAAGCAGCTCATGACTACCAACAACCATGCGTGATGCCATGAACAAGCTGGCCTGTTGAGACAAGACTTGTGCCACGCTTGCCTAGCACATGTGCTGGATGGGTGATGATTGATTGTTATGAGGATTTTCATGCAAAGCGGAGAAGGCCTCGACAATCAGAAGGTGCTATGAATAACAAACTTCGGCAGCAAACTTACTGCCTGAGCCTGGGATTGCAATAGGGCCGCCACTCTTGCCACCAGCAAAGAAGTAAAACAACAAACCAGCTCCAGCGCCTGCCAATCCCCAAGTGGCATATGGCCCAAGCATGTTCTGCAGCATCAATACCATGAAAGGGAACATGTCCAAGAGTCATTGCTTCATCTAGAACAGCAGCAAGTGCTCTACAGTGCCAACAGCATTTGTTTGGTTTAAAGCAGCAGCAAATGCTCTATAGCATCGTCTCCTACTCATGAGAGCATGTCCAAGAGCATGTATTTGATCTGAAACAAAGCAAGTGTGCACTTCTTTGTTTGCCTTGGCTGTGTGTTAAAGAGCATGTCTGACAGACTTTGCGTTATCTCAAACAGCAGCACAGGTGCTTTGTATAATGTACCTCTTTGTGCAGCTTGGCTGCGCTTCCAGCTGCGCTTGCTGAGTTGTCTGCATGGGTGGCAAAACTTCTAGTGAAAGGCTTGCCTGACTTTCTTGCCTGCACAGAACATGCGCAGTGTTGATGATGACCGCCAATCTAGCCACGTGTATCAGATTGCTGAATGATGATGTACGCTGCGCCTATTCATGCCTTTGAAGATGCATGCACATCGTTGTGACCGGAAGCTCAGATACCTGATAAGCAATCGAAGATGTCAAGCGCTGCTCAGCTTGAGCCTCAATGCCTACATGCCTTTGCAGAGCCTTTTGCGCCACAGATCTCAGCTGTTTGCCGGCCATCACTAACCGATCAACAGTAAGTTGTACGATCTAGCCGCAATCTCAATGTCAATGTCAGTGTCGTTTGATGTCGATGCGTCTGCTGTATGCAGATTGGGATCGCGGATGGGGATGCAGTCCCGCTAAGCGATGCTCTGACTACAAAGGCCTGCATTCGGCAGATTCTTACGTGGCCTCTTGTGTGGCATTGACAGTTTCTGGTTTCGGAGCGTGCATCACTGAAACAAGTCATGCCTGCCGTAGAGAATGTTGGACAAGCTGCGCTACTAATGCTATGAAGAAGGGGATGTGGTACAGAGCTGCTTCGCCTTTACGACGATTATGACAAGATGCTCTTGAGCAATGATTATTGTGCAGCACATTCAGACAAGTGATGTCCAGTGTAACAGACAGTTGCTGTCCAAATCACACTGCCAGCCTCCTCGAGTGTGGGGGGTCCCAGCGCATTACAGCTGTCAACCTGACATCCCAGCTATATCAAGCTACAGCAAATTAATCACCATCAGCTCTGTGAAGAATATGCTTCTCCAAATGCAATCGTATTCAAACATTAGCTTTATAAATTTGGAACATTGCAGCGTCGAAGGATAGACGATCGTCGTGATAGGGCAGCCTCCATGTACAGGGCAGACACGGCTGATGAACGGCAACTTCTCCCCTCCCAAGCAGCAACATATGCATTAGCACAAAATTGCAATTTTGGAAACGGGCGCTCAGCCAGTAAATGCTTTCAGCCAAGACAGGACAAAGCGTTTGACTCAAAAGTCGCTGAGTCATGCAAGGAGGAGATTTGAGCGTTGGTTGCAAAAGCTATGGTGCCAGCTTTGACCCATTGCGCCTGTGCAACAGTGCATCAACAGCGCCCGGTGTCAGGCCCAGTATTTTCTCGTAAAACAGTGCTGTATGCCGGTCGAAGCTCCTAACGCAAGGAGCAAATTGTACAAACACTTCAGTTGACGGGATCTACGGCACAGCTCCCCTCTAAGTCGATTCAGCAGGACTTTCAGCACGGGCCTGAGCAGCAAGGTGCCAAGCTCATGTCCGTCAGTGGCGCATGGCGATACAGCCTGTTCAACTGTTTCACCGGGTTCGAGAGCCCTTTGATCTGTGAGCAGCTGGGCTTAAAAACACCTGAGCAAAAGGCGAAGTGTGACTAGATGCCTGATCGCAGGTTTGCAGGGATGGTGTTGCCCCTGTTGGCTCTATGGTGACAACAATCACGTTTTCAGACAACAAGGATGCTGTGGACCTTGCTGCTGTGACTGCTTCTGCTGCCCGTGTCTTCTGCCATGTGAGTCAACGAGTCTGATCTGTTTTGCCCAATGTGTTCAATCAACCAACTACACTTTGCATATACCATCCTTGAGATTGTAGTACATTTTGTATGCAATCAGGAGTGTGCAACCGGGGATGCCATTTTGGCCAACCTTCGAAAAACATGCGCGTTATTTTCCATTCAACTGCTTCTGAAGTATGCACTTTACTGCTTCAGGCCAGCAATTGCCTTGATCAGATTGTAGCAAATCACCAAACCAGGCGCTTTTCTGCTTGCAGTCACTGCTGGGGGTCTACGGGCTGAGATACGTCACAAATATGACATTGAACAGGGTTTGATTCCTGACTGGATGGTGCACACCTTCTGCTGTCCTTGTGGTTGGTGCCAGGAAGCCAAGGAAATGCAGGTACAGCAACTTGTCTTTGTAAGAAACACTCATCGGGCGTTCTTGGTGTTGTCCATGTAAGAAACACTCATTGTAAGGGCGTTCTTGGTGTAAGGACAATGCAGCTGGTGATCGTTCTTGGTGTAAGGACAATGCAATTGGTAACAAGTCACTGCATTCTGACTGCAGTGGCGCCTCTGAACAATTTGATATAAGGACGACTTTTTGGGTATCAAATGATTCGTCACAAGGAGTAGTTACAGTAAAGTTAGTGTACACCAGTCCCATAGGTGTTGTCAGTGCCTTGCGGTCAGCTCATGCTCTGCGCACTTGCTTGCTGTGCCGGGCAGCCCAGAAACTACTGAGCAACTTGGTAGGTGCATGGTAGAGGCGGTCAGTGCAGCTGGCTAGGGCTCCACAGGGGGTCCAAATTTGAGGGGTTGTGCACCTTATGTGCGCGATTTGGGGGAGGAAGGTGTTGGGGCAGGGCGATTTGTGTGGGCTACACTAGTCATGTACTGATATTGATGCAACCGTGTGTAAGTGGCTCCCCTGCCACAAGTAGTGGGGGGTAGAGCCCTGCAGCTGGCTGCTTCATGTCCACAACCTGTCAAGCACTCAGCGCAGAGATGCTTGCTGCATCTGTGTATAGAAATGGTGCTTGGCATCTGTTGTGGTGGGCACTTTCAAGTTTTGCACCTGCATGTGTTTCACAGCTATGCAAGTCGCCACCCCTGGTGAGTCCCATCAGCTCACAAGTTCAGTTCTGCAAAATTGTGATACTGCAATCTTGCAAGCAGTGACAGCATTGTTACAATTGCAGCGTTTCACCTTCCAAGTCTGTGAGGAAGCTTGATGCATCAAAGGATTCTCTTTGACTGACAATGCGGGTTGTAGGCTTTTCTGTTGTTTGCATTTTCTCTGTGTATCTTCTTTCCTTTTCCTGATTTTCTGCCCTTAATAGATCGCCTGGCATACAGGGCAGACCAGTTGGGCAGTACATTCCGCCTCCAGAGCTTCAGCATAAGTCCAAGCAGATGAGGAATAAAGAAACAACACCGCCTGAGACACAGCTAGTGGCATGTGACCGGCTTGTAAGTGCTTCAGAAGCAGACTCAGCACACCCTGCGGCAGGTGAGTCACCAGTCATCTCATGTCTTGATGCACGTGCTGCATGGCAGGGGACACAGGTTTTATGTTTGGAAGCACACTTTGCTGAGTCAAGGTCGCAAATAACTGCAACACAACAAATGACAGAGCCATGCACGTCAATCTGCCAATCTGCTTGTTACCATGGCACAATGCATTGCCTGTTTGGCGTGACTCCGGTTTTGCATGTGATGTGGTGAGAGACAATTGCAGCATATGAGATGTTGACTTTGCAGGCAAGCAAAATACCCTGCGGCAGCCTGACAATGCTGCCCCCCAAGACAGATCAGAAGCAATGCAAGGAGTAAACTTTGAGCATGACACTCCGCCTCCTGAGGAGCCGAGTTTGAGGCAAAGCTATGCCTCAACATCTTCAGACCAGAGTGCAGGAAGTGCAGACCCGCTTAGCAGTCACGGGAACATAAGGTCAAATGGATTTGAGCCTATGCCTCAAAGACTGACAACCATCTTGTCTGGGGTGTCTGCAAATGATGCCAACACACCAAGTGCACCTGAGATTGGCGATTTGAATGCTCAAGTGCAGCAGCTCATATAGTATGAATGAATGATGCCAACACCCTGAACGCAGCTGAGATAGTTGGCATGAATGCTCAAATGCAGCAGCTCATATAGTGTCAGCACATGATGCCAGTACCTCGAGTATGACTGAGATTGGCGACCTGAATGCTCAACTGCAGCACCTGATACAGTATCAAAGAATGACGACAACACCCCAAGCGCAACTGAGATTGGTGAGTTGCATGTTCCAACGTAGCAGCTCACATAGCATTGAGAATTTCATGTAGGACAGCCCTAACAAGAGCTGCAATGCACTAGGCATTGATTGAACAACATGACGAGAGCTTGTAGTAGGAGTACGATAAAGCTTCTGTAATGATTGCATGTAAGCATGGTCCAGTCACTCTGCAGCTGGTTGGAATGCACCAAAAGCTTATTTTATAGCTTAGCGCTATCTGTTTGTAATATTGGCAGAAGTGCGCTGCAATTGTCTGACACGTGTGACATTGCGGACATGACCCTAAGAAGCGCACACACTGTCACAGTGACAGCTAGGCTCGTGCTCTCGCTGAAGTTGTGTAGATGCTGCAGCAGCTGCCAATAATTTGTGTTATGCACGCCTTGCACATTAAAAACAAGTCTTCAAGGCTTTGCTTGATGAACTGAGCACAGTGAGACCTGTAGGTTCAATGACAAGTCGGACGTGAAAAGCCGAGACTTTCAGAGTATTCCTGAGCTCTGTCAAGTTCTGCACACCACATTGCCCAGCTCCGAATCCAAATCTTAAAGTCAAAGCTGTTTCCGACATTCCTTTTGCTTTGCGCTGCTGCAGCAGCAAGCGACCAACTTTGACCAAAACATGGCATCGATTCTCATGCAGGTACTTTGCTACGCAGTGAGCTGATGCTCATGTCGCGAAAGATTGCCTCCACGACTGAGCGAGTTGATGCTGCACCTGTCGTGCCTGCGCGAAAGCAGCTGACCCGTTGCTCGACATGTCGCAGGGGCTCACAAAGACGTGCCACCCCGTACAGCTGCCCAGTTCTGCGCGTCCCTCCAGTGTCGGGCGGCCTAGCTGCCGCGCTCTGCCACAGAAGCGCTCAACACGTCGCGGAATGTGCACGTCGGCTTTGCAGTCCGCCAGCGAACCTACCTCACTTCAGCAGCGCGCCGCAGCCACGGTCAGTGCGGCCACGCTACTGGCTGCTAGCCTTTTCGGAGCAGGTTAGAAGCGCTGACATTGCTGAGTACTGCATCACTCCTGGCCTTCAAATTCCCAGCTTTTGAGTGAGAAGCCCTTCATGTTTACAGGTCCCAGCCTTGCAGTCGAAGACGCTTTGCAAGTAAGCCTTGTTGAGCACCTGCCATATGTTGTATGCTATCTTCATTTCAATCACTGGATGAGTGCCTATCAGTGCATGTGTGTGAAGCCGGGCATCAGCAAAACCCACTTGCAGAGTGCAGACACTAAATTCATTCGGTTTTTCGCAGACCAATCTGCAAAGTCAAAATGCGACTTGCAGCGCAAGTCCAAATGTACAGATGCCGTTGGCATTTCTGGGTGACTCTTCTGAGACCAAAAGCCAGTATACTAACTTCCATCAGCTAAAAGCCAAAGACATTGATGGTAATGAAGTGAACTTTGCTGATTTTGAGGGCAAGGTGACCTCCTGACAAAGCCTTATGCATTCAGCTGCATAGTCCAGCATATGAAGTACCTTGCTGTCGAGTTCATGTGCAATGCATTCAATGCATGTACAATGACTGTGCTGTGCTGCTGCTGCAGCAACTGCATTGCTGTTCATTCCATGCAGCAGCAAGCTGCAGAGCAGCATAGTGATATTGACAGAGCTTCAAGCAGTATGTGACTGTTGGTGATAGACAAGAAGGATGCCTGGACACATCGACTCCAGCTTCTGACATGTTATGTTTGTATGACGACAGCCCACAACGTTCACAATGGCATCTGAGGATAACTATCTACGATCTGTGACATCAACTGCAAGCGCCTAAGGGCGTTTGTGTGAGTCTGAGGCTGTCTATCTGAGGTTGTCTCACTTGTGATTTTCAGGTGGTACTGGTTGTGAATGTGGCGTCCAAGTGAGGCCGGACAGAAGCTAATTACAAGGTTCACCTGCTGCAGTGTCGCATGCTGTGCGTGCTTTGCATGCTTGGCTGACTATGGCAAAGAATATGCTTGAGTGACCATGTGCCAACTTGGTGTGCATGTGCTGCTTCACCCATCTTCAGCAGACCAAACAGTTGACTACACAATCCGTCTAAACCGCTTCTCTGGCTGCATTGCAAGTAGACCATTGCCATCCTGCCAACAATGCATGCGCCCAGACGACTTTGCAGAACAGCTGATTTTGCATTGCACATTGCTTATACTGCATAGCGCTCTGGGCTTTCCAGATGTACTAGTGCTCTGGGCTTACCAGATGTAATGTCTGAGATCACAGTTTTCTCTCATGGTTCAGTTGACATCAGACAAGATTTGTGATGCAGGACTTTGCGACCTTGCAGCAAACCTTCGCTGGGAAGGATTTTGCTATCGTTGCATTCCCCTGGTGAGAGCCTGCGCTGCTCTGCTGCTTTGGATGTGATGTGTTTTCATGCAATGCAATTTCAGCTTTACAAAGTGATGCATCAGGTGTAGCATAGCGAGTCCTTCAATGTCTCATTTTGCTACATTGCCATCCGAAATGGGCTGTGTTTGGCGTAATGAAATCCTCATCTACATGAAATCCTGATCCTTTACGTTACATCAAGCTCTACATCTGCTGTATGGTTGTATTGTTCGCCCGATGTCATGGTGCAGTAAGCATTTTTGGGTATACTGTGCATTTAACCAGCCTGTTGCGAAACCTGAGATGCCTTGGTTGAAGTGCAATGTGGCACGCATTGTTTTGACACAACCCATATAACCAGAACAACACAGCAGCTGTGTTGTCTGCTGCTGCCGCTGAATGAGAATGTCTGTTGTGTTGCAGTAATCAGTTTCTGAACCAAGAGCCTGGCAGCCATGCTGATGTCAAGCAGTTTGTACAGAACAAGGGTCTAACATGATATTATACCTGCACCAAATTTGCTGCCTTTGAGCTAATCCTATTTGTTGTCTTGCAGTAATCAGTTTCTGAACCAAGAGCCTGGCAGCAATGATGTTATCAAGCAATTTGCACAGAACAAGGGCTACAAAGGATTGCTGATGGACAAGATAGATGTGAATGGCTCCCAGTCATCGCCAGTCTACGTCTTCCTCAAGGTGACTCCACTGCTTGATTCCTTCCAGATGTCCTTCCACAGAAACAATCTGTGAGCCTTTCAACAAGGCACGTACTATATAACCATGTATATGGTTTTACAATCATGTCTAGTTTAGATGTAGCAGATGTAGCAGATGCTAAAGCAACAGGCAACCTTTGACCCTGTTGAAATATGCATAAGGAGTTTGCCCCGAGCCCACAGCTGCTACTGTCATCTAACCACCAATACAATTGTTACTGTGCATGGTAATGATGACCAAGTCAGTATCTGGTATAAGCAGCAATGGATGTAGCTGGGGAATCTGCTGTCCATGTGCTCTCAAGAGCCCCAGGCTGCTTCTTCTCACAACAGCTCCTGTCTTGATGCCCGACGGCATAGATTGGACTGATGGGTCGACATCTTTGTGCTGGCGTTCAGGATGCAAGCGGGGACACCAGTCCCATCTCTTGGAACTTTGCCAAGTTCCTTGTGAGGAAGGACGGAACTGTGTTTGGCAGGTAATGCTTTGCTTTGAGCTTATATCTCATGTGGTGTGATCAGTAGCAGATCACAGATCTTGCCTCTGAACCATCAGTGCATAGTTTCTAGCGTGTCCAGCACTTGCCAAAGTAGTCTTGCCAACCCAGAATCAGCTTTGCATGCGATTCGTGTGTAACTGGGAGCTCAGTCACTGAAGCTTGCAGCCTTGCCTGTGGAAGGTGCTAGCAAGCAGTCTTCGCAACATTAGCCACCCAGCTTGACATCACAAGGCAACTGAACATACTTTGCACGGCATTTGGCATACATTTGTCATGCCCAGTGCATGTTGTTTCAAAGACCCTTACTGATGTATATAACTGGTCAGAAGGCTCAGTAGCACTTCACAGTTCATTTTTGCAGCAATGTAACAGTATGTCTTGATGTATCGCAGGTATGGACCAAAGTCTTCAGCAACCGAGTACTCTCCACTGATAGAGAAGTTGCTGGCAGACGATCGTTGAGGTCAATACAGTCAGACAGCAGGACTGAGGCAGGCATCCAAAACACACTTGAGCTGCTCATGACGACATGCGTTCAAACAGCAGACAGCTGACATGCAAGCCTGAAATGCTGCTTTCTTTGTGTGTTGGGTGTCATGCTTAGGCCTCTGTTCAATTTTTGAGGCACTTGCAGCTTCTGTGCTGCAAGCTGCAATCATTCAGTCTGCATATTGCAGTATTGAACGCTTTCAGTCACGATTGTTATTGTGCACAATGTGTTCTGCTCATGCAAACAGCAAGCAAAGTAGCCACTTTGTTTGAGTGCTGCAGAGGTTTATGTGATGAAACATTTGCTTTCCAGATTATGTTGCGCCCATGCCTCGGTAATGCCAGCATGGGTTTGTGGTGGCAGCATTTGACTTGCTTGCAGCGTTCTCCCTGTCACAAGGCAACTTGCAGCCTTGGCTGCAGCTTCTGTAACAGTAGCAGCTTTGTCTCAACTCGTGCTTGAGCAGCCACCAGCTTTGCACTGCCATGCAGCAATGCGTAGCTCATTGTAGCAGTGTGGGGAATTAGCACTCCGCCATCTAGCTAGCAATGCTTTTTATCCCATACGCGCACTGTAACAATGGTTTCGGAGCCTAGCACGACTCCTTCTCACGTGAGGGGTCGTGGGTTCGAATCGCTTCCGCACGGGATTTCGCTGCATTTCAATCTTGAGGACGCCTGTGCAGGGGGGCGCACCTGACGCTATTCGCAGCAGAGTTGTTACGCTGGCTCTGTACTTAGTGGGGGGAAATGTGGCAGTGTGAGGAATCAGCACCTCGCCATCTAGCTAGCAATGCTTTTATCCCATACGCGCACTGTAACACTCATGCATTGCTGCCAGCCTGAGAACGTAATATACTAAGAAGCGTGCATTGACAGTGCATTGCTGCATGTCAACATATGGCCTCAGAGGTCTGTGCTTGATATGCTCAGCCTGCACTACGGCAATGCTTTTGCTGTCAGCTTGGCAAGCACCTAGGCTGTGACTGTGCAATTATGTCATCACAAGATTGTCTTATCAGGCATGCAATCACGACGTTGTCTTGTCTAGTACAAAGTATCAACATCATCTTGTCAGGTATGCAATTAACACATCGTCTTGTCAGGTACACAATCACAACATCATCTTGTCGGGTAAGCAGCAAAACCAGAGTGTACCTAGTACTACACGCATGTCACCGTTCTAAGACTCGGATGTGCACAATTGCTGAGCAGCATGCTGAATCAAAGTCAAGTCTATGTCTGTGCCATGAGTCAAGATCAGCATGTCTGTGTCTGTTCTGAGCTAATTCAGATGTCAGTGTCTTGAACACAGTCCATAACGCATGGGCATATAGCAGTCAATAGGTGCTAGGCCAGCTTCAGCCAAAGTTGGTGAGCATGCCACGCACAGCAGCACGGCACACAGGGCAGTACTGGTTGCTTTGCAGGTGCCTCTCCAAGCAGGCCTTGCAGAACTTGTTGTGCATGCAAGGCAGCAGCTGAGCATTGTGATTGGCGTCCAGGCAGATGCAGCACTGGCTGTCTGCGTGAAACTGGCGTAACTCCTGAGCAACTTGATTCAGCTGGCTTACAACAGCTGTCAAGTCTTGGTGAGGGTTCAGGGTCATGCTTTGCACACTGTTGATGGCTTCAGTCAAACTGGCATGTGTGCGCTGTGTAGGTGCAGATTGCTGATGTCGATTGTGCATGGACTGGTGTTCCTCTTGCGCAGCAGGCACAGCTGATGCTGTCGCAGTGCTCCTGGCAGAGACCTGGCTGGTGTGTGCCCAAGGTCTGAATCTTTCAGGCGCAGGTTGTGGTGCACGTGAAGCATTTGCAGCGACCAATGGTCCTGGTCCATATGGTGGCATACGAGGTTGCATTGGTACAGCTGAACTTGCTCGTCCAAACAATGTGTTGACAGCTGAAGGACGAGGCTCCCATGAGGGAAGAGCTTGGACTGACGCAGCAGGCCTCACAGCAGATGTTGAAGCATGAGTGTCAGCCGAATGACCAGGTACAGGTGACATTGCGACCTCAGAGAACAGCTCATCTAAGAAATCAGCCGGCTCATGCATCGCTGAGTCTCTGGAAGCAGCCAGATGATCAGGTCCTTGAGATGCCATAACAGATTGTGGTGGCGCTGCCATACCCATCCTCCTTATTGCAGCATCGTCAGCAGCGACTGGATCCTGTGATGTAGAAGCTCGTGATGGAGCTCTAGTCGTACCCCAAAACATTTCAAATGCTGACTGTTGTTCTGACTGGACTGGGAAGTTCTCAGCAACATCTTGATGAGCCTCAGGCAGAAAAGGTGATGAGGAGTTCTGGGAAGCATTATTTGTAGTGGTGTCAGGTCTGTGCTGCGCATTCACAAACTCTGGAAAGTGTGCATGATATCTCAAGTGATATGCGTCCCTGTCATTTGCAGCTTCAGCTGAGTTTATTGTTGCAGCACTTTCAGCACTATCAGTCGCTGGTCCAAAACCACAAACAGGACAGAGGCTCTGTCGTGAGTCAGCAGGGTATAAGCGGCATTCATGACAGAAGTGTCTGCCGCAGGAGTAACATCCTGGACAACAGTCATACCACTTGTGACTCCAGAGCACAGTTTCAGTGTCTGTGAAGATGTGGTACTCTTCAAGTGTTTCTGCGTCGTCCAGCTCGTAATCTCCCTGATATAAACACAGATCGCAAGCGACGAGGTCCATCCGTTCCTCGACTTTGCGTTTCAGGTAGTCGACTGTGTTGCAAGGCTCGACGTCAACAGTTATGAGGTAGTCGTCTGTGTCAAAGTCCCGGATGAAGACACGCATTGTTGGCAGTTCGAGATGTACAAAGCAGTCCCAAGCCCTTGGCAAGTCACACCTGCACCAATAACATGGTCAGAGGCTAAGTCATGACTGGTGAGGTCACGATCACCGCAGAAAAGGCCAACGCAAACATAACGTGATGCAAAGCACAACTTCCCAAGAGCGCGACTCGCATCCTGCAGGGACGTACCTGGACAATACAATTCTTCCTCAGCATGGCGCGTCTGCGATGGTCACGGTTGTTATATAAAATCATTGCGACTGTGAAGTGCATGAAAGTCGATCCGCGCTTGCAGCTTCATTTGTCAAGCAGATCGTTAAATGCCAAGGCAGCAAATTTTGAACGCGAATTCACCAATCCTCTTCTTCAACGCTGCCGTCGGTCGAGCGTTTCGGTCAAGGTCGACATTGCTTTGTTTGCTTGCGCTAAGTGCCGACGCAGATGTCCCGCGCAAGGTCGATGCAGACGATTCTCGCATCGGCATACTTCTAAGCAGCTCATCAGCGCCATCATACTTGATTGTCGAGCTGTTGTTGTGGCAAGATGTCGAAGCCTGCACAACAAGCCACTGTACCGGCGGACGAGGAGCAGTCGTTCCCGCGTGGTGGCGCGAGCAGCATCACGCCCTTGAAACGCCGGCAGATCCGTGCTGAGGCCCAGGCTGATGCCGAGAGGGACTTTTTTGCAAGCGCAAACGCAGACAACAACAAGCGTCGCAAGAAAAGCCGACGCACTGGAGCTCAGGTGTGTGCCGGCATGGCTGTCACACCTCTGTCATCGACACTTCTTCCACTGCGGAAAGCACTATCCATGATACGCAGGAGGAAGAAGTCTCTATTCTTGCTCCCGAGCTTACTCAAGGCAAAGCACCAGCTTTTGTGGAGCTGCTCAAATTCAAGGTCAGCATCAAAGTTTATTTTGGTGTTTGTACTTTGGTATTGTATTACTTTCAGCAGCATTCGTGTGCAATTTGGTCAAATCTGGTGCTTCTGTGTGCAGACATGCAATGTTGGTGCCAAAGTTTGGGGCGCCATTACAGACGTAACAAATCACAACCTGACTGTCAGTCTTCCTGATGGGCTGAAAGGACAAGTGGCTGCAGAGGAGGTATGTACCTATTTTGCTGGACTGTGCCCTACTCTTACCAAATGGCAGCAAAGCATATGCAAGACAATGGGCTATCAAGCAGATGTGTAATCTTTGACAGCACAATAAGCATCATTTGACATGCATGTCGTTTGTGGACAGTGCAACAACACCTACATGTTTTACTGCCGCTGGACAAACCCCTCTATGCAATGTAACATTTGACATGTTGTCAAGCGCTGCACACACGACATGTATGCCAGCTTGTCATTTGCCCTCAGATATGCGACCATTGCAAGAGCACTTTCAATACTGTTCAAGCTAGACACGCCAAGTGGCAACTGCATTCAAGCACTAGTCCCAAACAATGTGGCGTCAACCTGCAGGCATCAGACTATCTGGCCAGCCAAAAAAGCAAAGCCAAGCAGCTGCCGCCGCTGTCAGACTTGTTCTCTGTTGGGCAGCTGGTCAAAGCTGTAGTCATAGGCGCAGAGGTTCAACCCAGGGCAGGTGCAGCCAGCAGCAAAGCAGGCAAAAAGACCATCCACCTTTCCCTAGCAGTTAGCAGAGTGAATGCAGCACTGACAACAGCCAGCATACACAGTGGGGCGCCTGTAACGGCCTGCGTAACAAGCGTGGAAGACCACGGCTACACTGTTGTGTTTGGGGATGATGTCAAGGGCTTCCTGTCTAAGCGCAGCCTGTCAAAGGGGGGTCAGCAGGGGTTTGCAGGGGGGTTAAAGCCTGGCATGCTAGTGGAGTGCATAGCTCAAGGCAACAAAAGCAAGGCTGGGAAGACATTCAAAGTGACTGCAGATCCCAACGCTATTGCTGAAGCTGTGACTGATGACTACGAGGGTCTCAACATAGGTAAGCAAACTATTGACAGTAGCATGGGACTGATTTTACCAAGCCTTGCCGTGATTGCCATATCTCTGGCAAGGTTGGCATGTGTAATGGTGCGTGTGCAGCTGTGAATCATGTACTGCAATTGAGGCCTGAATGCCACTTTGTACTGACGCGTCAAGCGCAGCGCTGTTGTCTGCATGTTATCACAATCTGCATGCTGATGACCAGCAACGAAACTATCATGTCATAAATGCTAGAAGAAACGCCAAGTCATAGATTGGTCCCTCTGTTCCTGGCTGTCATCAGCGCCCTTGGGACATGTGTGATCGAATCACTGCCACTTGCAGGGGCCTTGATGCCTTGAGCTTTAGGCAACGCCCAGGTGCAGAATGTACTGGCAGACATGCTTGCTGTCCTTGTCTCTGCATGTCACCAGGACATGTTGCAAGAATGCACCGCTTTACTTGCAGCTGCTTATGCTTGGGTGTTCACAAATCAAACAACGCTCTGACTGTGCGTGTGGACAACTGCACCAAGGTGTATGTCAACTCTTCACCGCCCATTGCAGGGACCCTCATGCCCGGAGCTTAAATACATGCCCAGGAGCAGAGCACACTGTCAGGCAGTCTTTTACAGTACTTGTCTCTGCGTATTGTCATTATCATCAAGACATGTTGCAGGATTGCGGTGCCGCTTGCAGGGGCCTTGATGCTTGATACTTCACAAGCCAGACTACATACTTTGTCTCGGCCCGTATTGCTTCTTTGCAAAGTGTCTTGACTCTTCACTGCTCATTGCAGGGGCATTGATGCCTGGAGCTTTAGTCAATGCCCAGGTGCAGAGCATAGTGGCAGGCGGGCTGGTGCTGTCCTTCCTCACCTTCTTCACTGGCACCGTTGACCAGTACCATCTCACCCAGGTAAAGTCATTGCTAAGCAGCATGGAATCAAAAGCAGCTGTTTGAGTGGTGATTGTTATTGGAAGATGTCCTGGCTGCGTCTTCGCTGCAGCAAATTCCTGATCTACATCATCACTTGTGAGAAGCAACAAGTCGGTGCAGCAGAGGCTGTTGTTCTGCAGAACAAGGACAGCAGCTGGTTTGTAATGGCTTGTTGGCAAATGAACTATAATGTGTTCCTGCCATTTCCAGCAGGAGCTCAAAATGCATGATATGGTTATGCCACTTGCTTCTCCACAGCTTTTAAAGTGCTTTCTGGCTGCATCTGCTGCCACTTTCAGCACCTACAAACCTTTTGCTTGACCTTGGTTGCTCACCTTTTGCCCGTGTCTTGGCAGTCCCTGGAGGATGCTGCTTGTCAGTGATGAGCGCAATGATGCCCATGATGCTCAACGTGCTCTCAGATCCGTAAATACAGTGTTTCTCATGATCATGGCAAGGGCGGTCCTGACATCAAAGTACACAGCTGCATGGTGTCAGGTCTGTCCTGGCAATGATCTCAAGAAGGACTACAGCAAAGATCAGGGGGTGATGGCTTGCATCGTGTGTTCCACTCATCCTTTGTCCTGGCAATGATTACAACAGGCATCACAGGAAGATTCAGCAAGTGAAGTCCAATGCCATGTGTGATAATACCAGAATCGTCCCGGCAAGTGTCACAAGAAGCACTGCAGCAATGATCAGAAAGTGAAAGTGAACGCTCTGTGCCGTTGTGCAGGTTTGTCCTGGCAATGACCACAAGAAGCACTACACCAAGGATCAGAAAATAAAGGCTCGCATTATATATGTGGACCCTACCTCAAAGCATATCAAGCTTTCACTGCAGCCTGAGTTGGTGGATCTCACCTTACGCCAACTGCCTCCTGTAGGGCAAGTGTTCGAGGTGATTCTGACTTTTTGAATGCAACCCTTGAATCATGTGACCAGTGCAATGCTCAAATCAGTCTGCGTGTTACCGTTTGAGTGGTAGTACAAATTGTTTGCAACATATTACCAAAGACTTATGCCCTGCAGCCCTTGAGTGTGCTGTGGTTGGCTGATGTTGCTCTTGCTTCAAGTTTCAAAAAGATTTCTTTTGTAATGTGAGAGATCGACATGCGCTTGCTCTGCTACTTTGCAGCTCTTTCATGTTTCTCCATCTGTCTTTTGCATCGCAAGTCTTCTCAATCACTTTTACCTCCACACAAAAATACGTCGTTCAAATGCAGTTTTTGGTGCGCAGGACTTGGTGGTGAAGAGGGTAGATGAGGGGCTAGGGCTGCTGCTGGAAGTGCCCTCAGAGCCAGCCCCAACCCCTGGCTTTGTCCACATTTCAAACGCTGGCGAAGCCAAGATTGACAAGCTCCAACAGGTGCTGTGCCTGTCAGCTCAACAACCTGCACGTGTTTCATTTTTATTTCAGTACTATCAAATGCTAGTGAAGCCAAAATGACAACCAGCAACAGTTACCAATTTCTGACTAAGGTTCAGCCAACATAATTTTGAAATGCTGCCATTGCGTATGCTCAAAGATGCCTGATAGTGTCAGTCAAGGCCCACGCTGGCTCCATCTACACCATTACTCATGGCGCTTGATGACAGCATTCAAGGCTTGCATTCGCTTCAGCAGTGCTTTTGCTGAAACTTGATGCATCAGTCTGATCCAAATTCTTGCTGCAGCTGTTATGGCTCACGTTGGCGACACTGAGGTAGGATTGTGTTACTGTTTGATTGTTTCCAGCCCCTGTCATGTGGGCAGGCTTACAGAGCGGTTCAAAAGGTGAAGGGCAGGGTCATGGGGCCCGCCCCCTAGACTGTCTGTCTGTGCTTAGTCCGAGGCTTGGCTGACTCATCCCTGTCATGTGTGCAGGCTTACAGGGTGGGTCAAAAATTGAAAGGCAGGATCATTGGGGCCCGCCCCCTGGACGGTCTGTCCGTGCTCAGTCTGAAGCCCACAGTCGTAGAGCAGCGGATAGCATCCATTGCAGAAGTGAAGCCTGGCAGTCTGATGACTGGCACTATCAGCAGCATTGCTGACTACGGCATGCTGGTCGCTCTTGCGCCTGGAATCAGGTGAGTTTGAGCATGTATGCTTAATTGGTTTGCGTGCCTGACAAACTAGGGTTTTGGCAGGTGCTGCACAACCCATGGGCACAAAGGCACCCCTGACTGGCACCATTATCAGCATTGCAGAACTTGAAATGTTAATTGCCTTACTTCCTGCAATTAGGCAAGTGCTGTTCATTGCAATGTGACGTGAAGCTCATGATGAATGTCTGAGAGATGCTAAGGCCTCACAAACCATAGTTGTTAACCAGCTGCACTTGTGATCAGCGCCATCAGCAGTATTGCTGATTACGGCATGCTGCTTGCTCTTGCTCTCAGAATCAGGTCAGTGCTGTCAATCACCTGCTGTCAACTGGATCAGACTTACTAGTCTAACAGTCTCTGATTGCTGCTGGCAGCTGTGCAACATATGTGCATGGGCAGCAGCAGAAACTTCATTGCATAAGTTTGCACATATCTTTACATGTGTCGCAGGGCTTTGGTGCCATCTGTGCACATGGCCGACACAAGTGGGCAGGCGCAAAAACAGCAAGTACAATGAGAGACAAGCAGTGGCAATGCCTTGTCATGCTAGCAGCATTGCCACTATTATGGCACGCGTCATGTTTGCCAAACTGGCGCTGATGACTTGCAGAGCTTTGGTGCCTACTGTTCACATGGCCAACACATTGGGTAGACGCAGCAGCAGCAACACAGTCTTGCACTGTTAGGACTATTGTGATGACTCTTGCCTCTCTCATATACAACAGTTTAGCTACAACATTTGCTGATGTGATGCAGGGCCTTGGTGCCATCTGTGCACATGGCCAACACAGTGGGCCGGCGTAGTAGCAGCAAGTACAAGGAGGGACAAGAGGTGACTGGGCGTGTCCTAGAAGTCGATGTGGCCAAAAAGCGTGTCAGCATGACACTCAAGAAGCTGCTATGCAGTGACAAGCTGCCTCTGATCACAGCCTTTCAGGTGACCATTTGTCTTCACATGAATGCTTGTCTTTGCATGGTTGTTCGGTCTTGCCCTGCACTGTGTCATCTGCTGAATGGACACTTGATATTCACATAATCAGCCCTGCCTCAATGTCGGCATTAAGCAAACATTTTGTGATTTTGGTAGGCTACACTGATGCGCATCACATTGCCAGCATCGTCCTGTATGCCCTCTTTTTGTGTTTATGTTTGCGCGACTGAAAGAGTCAGGTGAAATGCCTTAGGGCCCCAGCCAAGACTGCAAGAGTGCATATCAAGCCATTGTCATGTCTGTCTGTGCTGTTGTAAGATGCTGAGCCTAGCCAATGTAGTCACGGCTTCAGCACAGGCATCAGACTTCGTACCCTCCGTGTATCTCCTTTTTGGAATGAATACACCTTGAAGTGCCTTCTGAACCAAACAAAGCTTCGAAAGCCTTTCTCGTGTGTGTCTGTGCCGCTATAGGATGCTGAGCCTGGCCTGCGCAGTCACGATTACATGACAGGCATCAAGCTACAGCATCTTTGTTTCTCTTGCGTGCAAATTGCATTTTCACCTAAGCTGCCTGTGACAGCAGACAAAGCTGTAAACTTGCATGGTTCAGGCACTCACCTGTCTGTCTGTGCTGCTGTAGGATGCTGAGCCTGGCCTGCGTAGTCACGGTTACATAACAGGCATCAAGCCCTACGGCATCTTTGTGTCCTTTTTTGGCGGCATGAAAGGGCTGGCCCACTCAGCAGAACTGCCCTTAGCCCCTGATCAGTCACCCAAGGATGCGTACCAGATTGGTCAAGTTGTAAAATGCCGAGTCTTGAGCACCGATTTCTCCCACCAAAGAATCAAGCTGAGCCTCATGGGGAAGAAGAGCAATGATGAGGCGGCTGGGGGGGTCTCAAGGGGGGTTGAGGGGGGTCCTGGGGCTGACTCTTTGGGGGGTCTGCAGCCAGGGGATGTTGTCCAAGGCACTGTCAAAGAAGTTGAGACCTCAAAGGTGCAGCACGGCTCTTTTGTTTTATCATTATTGACTTTGTTGTTTACCTACTCTTACTCTCGTTTGCTTCTGCCAACGTGCTCAACAATTGAGTCAAGAAATATGAGTATTTGTGGTTGCATTTGCGTCACAGAAAAAGTGAAAGTACGGCCCATCTATATTTGCTTCCTCCTGCGCTTTACCAAGTACAAAGAAGAAGGTGGCAGCAATCAGCGTTTCCGCCCTGTCATATTGACGCAGCAGTAACACAATGTGTTTGACTTCAGGAGGATGGGGACACAAAGCCAGCAACATTTGTCATTGACCTAGAGGGCGGGGCACATGGGCAGTTGGAAGCAGGGCACTTGGCAGATCACCCAAGCGCTGTCACTGCCCTGCAGGGGGCCCTGCAGGTGGGCTCCCCCCTGGGATCCCTGCTGGTGCTGGAAAGGGTTGAGGTGAGGCTCTACGCTTCTTGTTACTTGGCTTGCATGATGTCATAAGCCAGGTTGAAAATAAATTTGGCTGCTCTGGAATGGCTGTATTTAATTGTCAAGCGGGGCATTTGGCCTATCATCACATTGTGAGACATTTACAGGCGCTACTGTTGCCTGGCTTCTGTCCACGTCACAAATGAGTGTGTGTAAGAAACATCTGCAGCTGCTGCAGGCAAATGGAATTTGTCAAGCTGACAAGGAAAGCCTCTCTGGCTGCAGCAGCATCCGCCCTTCCCACAACCATATTTCACGTCATTTCATCAATTCAGGCTAAATGTTGACAGAGCCCCCGCAAAACAAGTTGTAGATATCGAGTGTCTACTGAATGTCATTGCACTACTGCTGCAGGCAAGTGGGTTTGTCAGGCTGACAAGGAAAGCTTCTCTGGTTTCAGCAGCATCAGCCCTTCCCAGAAACATCTCAGACATCAGAGAAACGATGCTTGTGCCCGGCTACATCACCAACGTCACAAATGACGCCTGCTACGTTCGATTCCTGGGGCAGTTGACTGGCAGAGCAGGATTGGCGCAATTGGCAGATGTCTTTGTGTCAGATCCTAGCAGACATTACCAAGTTGGTCAGTCTGTCAGGGCACAGGTTGTACAGGTAAGCAACCATCCCGGCCCCCCCCCTTCCCCTTGGGTGTTCATTTACGGAATTGTCATGTTGGTCAATCTCGAAAACCACAACTCAATTTGCGAATAAGCGGACACGTCGTGTTGGTCCATCTGTCAGAGCTCAGATCGTGCAGGTCAGTCAAAGTTTGGCCCATTTGCACCTGGAAAAAATTGGCGCTGATCATCCTGGCAGTTTGAGAACAGTGCAGTTGGCAAACTCACATGTTTTGGACCCCAACAATCATTGCCAACTTGGTCCATCTATCAGGGACCAGGCTGTGCAGGTGAATGAAATTTCATCCCAATAGACAGTGCTTTGACGCGCATTGCAGTCTCCATTGTCGGAAAGCTGTCCAGAGCTGTTTGATGCATGCAATGTGCGCTTGTTATGAGCATGCCTTGTATTTAAGTGTATTGTTTTAGATGTGATGTGCCTGGCTTCCTGATTTGGTTGATTTTGTATGTTTACTTCTGTTAAGTATGGACTTCAAGTGGACAGCTTGAAGGAGAGGTTCATCGCAAATGTTAACTTCACCTCTTTTTGGCGCTTGGAAAAAGGCTGCTTGCTGATTATGGTTGTATCAGGAGAGCATGTGCCAAATTTGAGCAAGATATTGACAGCGGCATCACTGAAATTCAGGTGGACAATGAGAAGGAGAGGTTCACAGTGAGCTTGAAGCAGAGCTTGGTGGGCACCTCTGATGCAGCCTACCTGCAATCTCTTCTGAAAGACCTGGAAGTTGCTGAAAGCCTCAGGTGAGAACTTGCAACTGTTTTGCATAGCTTGATCAAGAGTTTGTTGCTGCAAGTTCTCAAGTAGGCTTGTTGATTGTCGCACCTTCATTCCAAAGAATTCATGAATGAGAAATTTTTTACAAAGGTCTTGTAGAAATGACTTGTAAAAAGCCCAAAACTGGTGAAAGAAATGGGAGAAGTAAACAATTACATATCCCCTGCTTGAAGTTAGAGCAAGTGACTCACAGGCAATGATGCTTTCCACATCACAAATGCAATGTCATGCCTGATTGCAGGCTTGCAAACGACCCAGACATAGCAAGTCAGGTGCACTGGGAAAGAGACTTTGCCATTGGAAGCGTCGTTGATGCCTCAGTGCATGAGCTGAAAGACTATGGAGTGGTGCTGGACTTTGCTGCACACGCAGACGTGCTGGGACTGGCTGCAACTCACCAGGTAGGCTTTTCCTGGCTTTTCCTGACTTGTTCATGTGGCATCAGTGCCATGTCAACTGTATTGGAAGAGTCGTGGATGCCTCAGTGCATGAGTTGAAGGACTACAGAGCGGTGCTAGACTTTGCTGCACATTCAGACGTGCTTGTGCTAGCCGCAATCATCAGGTGGGTCATATTGAGAGTCATCTCAAAGATTTGCAGGTGTGACACTGTGCTTGTAGTCATATCAAGCATGCATGCGTTGTATAGCCCGATTCAATTCTCAAGCAGTCATTTTTTGGACATAATGATGTCCGGAAAACCCAATTTGTTTAGAGCAGCTTAATGGGTGCCAGGTTGTGGGGTGTCTAGCAGCGCCACGGGCTGCACTCAAAGCCAGGCTCTAGATGTCAGCAAACACACACCCACTGACTCTTTTCCTGGTAGGTAACATCATACTTTCTGTGTACAACAGGTTGTGGGAACCCCAGCAAGCCCAGGGACTACACTCAAGGCCAGAATGTTGGATGTCAGCAAAGACACTGGCATTGTAGATGTGACCCTCAAGCCAGACTTGGTCAAGCCAGCGACTGCTGCTGCTGTGACCACCAAGGGTCAGACAGACAGCGCACAGACAGACAAGGGTGGGAAGAAGAGCAAGAAGAGGAAGGCAGCAGAAGCGCTGGATGCTGCTCATGCGAACAACCATGTGCTGCAGGTCAGCCTGCATTTGTCTTGATTGAGTCCCCATGACAGTAACCATACATGGGTTGACATTAACTGATTGCTTGGTTTTTGAGCTTTTTCTAGACGCTTTTGGCGCATTTGCACATGTACAGCATGCTGATGATTTCTTGCGCAGTTTTATGTCAATCATGCACAAGATGCTACAGCCTGTCAGGAATGACAATGGAAGCCTAGGCTGCTGAGCATCACGACAGAAACCTCTGTAAACAGAAGCAGCTCAAGATCACGTGCTATGCACATGTGATCTCATGCTGCACGCATGTGATCTGGTGGCTCATTGCTGACGCAGCTATGCTCACATGTCTGATCTTTTTATGGTCACATGATGACACGTGCTCCTGTGGTGACACATGTGATCATGTGACTCTGCACATGTGGTCATGTCTTGACTTGTTCTCAGTGATGCAGTCACCGCTTGCTGAGCATGCCCACTGACTTCTTCATCCTCAAGTGGCAAGCAGGCCATGTTCATTCCTCCTCGTTACTTCAGCCATCAATGACTGTTTGTAGGTGAGTAAGGAGTTAGTCACGGCGGTGGTGGAGCTAGTCAAGGATGACTATGTAGTGCTATCTATGCCCAAGCACAACCAAATCCTAGGGTTTGCAGCGGTGACTGATTACAACCTGCAGAACCAAGAAGGGCGTATGGGATTTGCCCTGGGGCAGCAGCTGCAGGCTAGGGTTTCTGCCCTACCCAGCAAAGACACAGGTGATGCTTCGCTTCCAGCCGTGCTTGCCGTCGAGCAAAACTGGTCATCATTCATTCATTGCATTCTAGACGTATGCTAGACAGACTCAGCAGGCCCAGCTGTGTACGTACTGGAGCTCTCAATTGTCTGCAACCAGGTCAATCCTGTGCTAGCCTGAATCATGAAGGGAGCAAGATCGAGGTTGTTACAATTTGTAGCAGTCAGAACAAAGCTCTGCAATTCTTGCAGATGAGGTAGCACAAGGCTTTGTTTGCCTGAACAATCAAAGCTGTGACCCCATGATTAAGCACGTGCGACATTACAGCTGTGTTGCCTTCCTAGATTCTTGAGCATGGCCTGTGTGATTGTTACTATTATCGTTATTGTGAAATCTCGAGCAACTTATTTGCTCTGCAAGGCATGTGTGTCTGCAGTCATGAAGACGTGCTCAGTCAAAGATTCCATTCCTTGCATCGTTTATTTACCACATCATTCAGCAGGACTGGACTGCAATGCAGCCTTTATCAATTTTGATTTAGCATTGACATTGCATCTGCCCATGTGCTGCAGGTGGGAGATTAGTCATGCATGTGCCATTGTTGACTGATGCTCAAGCTGCCAAAAAGAGCTCCACCAAGGCACAAGCTCCGAAACCAGGGCAATTGGTGAAGGGCAGAATCACAGCAATCCACAGCATCCACATGGATGTCACCTTACAGTCTGGCGCCAAAGCCAAGGTCTGTCTGTGCGATGTGCAAGACGCTGAGCAGGCTATGGGATCAGGCAGCAAACCCTTCGAGGGTTTCTCAGCAGGACAAAACCTGGAGGCAGTGTGCCTTGGGTTGGCAGAAGGGTTTGAGGGACGCAAAATGGGAATTGTGGATTTGAGTCTTAAGCCTGCTGCGCTGGAAGCTGCTGCTGCACCTGACGTTTCTTCTTCAGCTGTGTCCAAAACAAGGCTGAGGGTCAGCAAACTCAAGCCTGGACAAACTGTTTGGGGGTAAGCTTTGACCCTTGCTTTTATATTTGTCCATTTTGGCACATCATTGAACAGCAATGTACCTGATGTGTTTTTTGGCAATCTCAAGCAATTTGCTCTGTTGCTATGGTGGAGAGTACTTGCTGCCAATTGTCCAGCAGTTGTGTTTGACCTGTCTGAAGCAAAGGCTGGGACTTGCCAAAATAACAACTTGGCTCGTGCTGTTTGGCAGGTAGTGATTGTAGTTGCATATCAACGTGTGTATTGATGTTCTGTAAGGTAGACTGCAAGTAGTCTGATACTCTCAGCAAGTCAAATGAATAGCAAACTTTCAGTTGCATCGCTGTTGTGTATGTGGCTTTGTCCAAATCTTTGCCTTTTTTCCAATATTTGGCTGCTGCTGCTGCTGCTGCTACTGCAGGTATGGTTAGAAAGTGTATAATCAGCACCTTGGTGTGTTGTTTGACGCTGCTTGCGGCCACTTGTTCTGTGTGTCAATTGAGCTGTGTCGTGCAAAAGCTAGTAGTTGCAATTCCACGCGCCAAGTAACTCCAATTATCTCTCATGGTATGGTGCACACTCAATTATGCGCCGTTTTTAACGTTTGGCGGCTGCTGCAGGTATGTTCAGGAAGTGCATGATCAGCACTTGCTTGTACAGCTGAGCTCAGCAATCAGAAGCAGAGTCTCCATATTTGACTCAGCAGAAGACCCTGAGCAGCTCACCCAATTTGCTGAGAGATTCAGCCAGGGTCAGCCAATTCAGTGTAGGGTCTCACAGGTGAGTGTCGAAGGCATGGCTCGGGCCATACACAAGTTGCATGCTGCATGTTTTCACAGCCAGCAGCATTTAGGTACTCGCCCAGTTGATCATTTGCTGGAGTCAGCATTCATCTGACTGGGGCAGTCAGCTTAAGACTAGGCCTTGATATTCAAGATGAATGCTGCATGTTGTTACAGCCAGCAGAATTGATGCACTTGCCCAATTGATCATTCTAGCTTGTTGATCATTTGCTGGAGTCATCATTCATTCACTGGCACAATCAGCTTGAGGCTTGGTTTAGGTGTTCAGGATGCATGCTGCCTGTCATACGCAGCAAATGTTGACTCATAATCCCAATTCACTCACTTGCTTGTTCATCCTTTCATCCCCTTTGCAAGGGCTCCACCCACCCACCTGCCGCACCCCTCAACCCACCCACCCATCCCAGTCTGTGGCTCATCAACGCTTGGCAATGTCAAAGACCCAGCTGTATATGATTTGGAGCCAGTGGCCTGTCTCAAGCCATTTTGTCTGCAGCCATTGTGCACTCCACAGCCAACATGCTCAGGAGCAGCAGTTGGTTTCTTTCATGCAGACCTTGCAAGTTGAAATGTCTGTTGTTAGTTGAGACAGTTCAGTGCCGCATGACCATCACAATGATCATTGTGGGTTTCACATGAACCCTAAACCCTAACCTGCCTGTCTTTTACAGGTGGACCGCAGCCACAATCAAGCAGACTTGTCTTTGACAGATCTACACAGCGGCAGCAAACTCAGCAGCGCAACAGCTGCAACTGCCCCAGAGGGCACTTTGCTGCTGGGGCAAATTGTAACAGTCTCACCAAGTGTGGTCAGAGTCCATGTGGGCCGTCGCGTTTACGGTAACGTGGCTGTTACCGACATTCATGACGGTTGGGTGGAGAACCCAACAGAAGCCATCAAGCAGGGGATGTTTGTCAAGTGCTGTGTGGTGGCAAGGGCAGGGCAGCAGGGCAGGGCAGTTGAGCACGATGCCCTGCAGCTGTCAATGAAAAAGAGCGCTGGGGCTGTCTGGGCAGGGCATGGCAGTGCAGTGCAGAGTTCTGCAGCTGCCTCAGCAGCTGACATTACTGATGTCAAGCAGCTGTCAGAAGGCCTTCAGGTCAGCATATGCACCTTCCCACTTCTCTTCTTGTGCTGCTGCTGCTGCTGCTGCTGCTGCTGCTGCTGCTTGATCTCTGCTACAGTGAGTTGTCATTTCAATGACTGCATTGCTTACCAAGAGAGATGTCCATACGTAGAGGTGCCATTACTCAGAGGTGACTCTGCAGAGTGCATTGATTGGTTCCCAACTGCATTGTCAACACATCAAGAATGTCCTTGTATTGACTGTCCTTATAAAGAGAAGATAATGTATTGACATTTATCTATATGTTTCCCCTTTGATCTGTGTGTGTCTTGGCGTGTGTTTGAGTAATTTCTGGGATCCTTTTTCAACATAAGCAGCCGGTTACGTGTCTATCCTGTGCTCCCCTTGTTCCTACAATATTTGTCAAGCAAGGTGATAGTTATTTCTGCATGTGCTGCCTTCTGCCAGCTACTGTTTGCAGTCCTTCTGCTGTCATTGAGACTCTTCAACCTCAGCTGCTGTAGACATGTGAGCAATCAGCATACACAGTTGTGCTCGTGACGGCCAATTCACAGCAAAAGTAGCATGCTAAAGTGGAGCAAAGTTATGTTAGCAGCTTGGACACGGGTTACAGTAGAGGGAGTTTTCATTGTTTTCCGCAAATGCAAAGTGCTTGCTGGCATTGCAGGTCGGTAGACACATGCACAACACCCGTGCAGCAACAAAATCGTGTAGCATTTTGCGTCAATTCAAAAAACCAAAAAAAAGAATGATTTTCGTGTCCCTCCAGGTGAATGGGTATGTCAAGAGCACTTCCAAAGCTGGAGTGTTTGTCACCATAGGGCGTGGCGTTGAAGCTAGGGTGAAGCTAGGCCAGCTGTCCACTAGCTTTGTGGACAATCCTGCAGCTGCTTTTCCACCTGGAAAGCTTGTGAAGGGCAAGATCTTGAGCGTGTCAGGCGACAGGTTTGTGACTCTAAAAGCAAGCTTGTGATAATGCCATCCACAGGCTGCTAGGCATTCTCAGCTTGCCCTGGCTGCTGTCCCTCACAGAGGCTCCCAATACAGTAACTACTCTTTGTAAGAACACCTGGTATGAGGATGTTCTTGATATACGGACAATGCAGCTGAGAACCAAGCACTGCATTCTGACTATGGTGCTACTTCTGAAAAAGGACAAATCAATGTAAAGACGATTTTCTTGGCAGTTCATGCAGTCGTCATCAAGAGAGGTCACTCTACAGCGCTCAAAAGTGTAGGCTTACTGTTTGTGCATGTTCAATCTACCTTGTCAGTGTAGACCTGAATCAATTTTTTTGGTGTCTGTGCCCTAGTTGCTCAGTTTGAACATGCTCCAATTCAACATGCTTTTCCCATGTCTTTGACAGTGCTCAGCTTTCATCAATTTCTTGTTTGTTTTGTCATTCACTACACGCTGAGCTTGCTGCAGGGTGGAGATGACGCTGAAGGAAAGCCAGGGGGGGGGCTGGGCCAGTCTAGGCAATCTGAAGAAGGGTGACATTGTGAAGGGCAGAGTCAAACGCCTTGAGGCTTTTGGAGCTTTCATAGAGCTGCACAACAGCACCCTCACTGGCCTCGCACACATCTCACAGGTGTCTGATGACTACGTCAAGAACCTGCAAGATGTCTTCCAGATTGGACAGGGTAAGAACTCGTCATGATCTTAATCCAGATTTGATCCTAGGCAAATCCATTGCTCAACAGTAGCCTCACAGGCCTCGCACACATCTGACAGTGTGTCCGATGACTTCGTCAAGAATCTGCAAGACGTCTTTCAGATTGGACAAGGTAACAAACTGACCAGTCTCCAAAGCTGAACCCAGACAAGTGCTAACTTGCTGAGCTGCTCTACCCTTGTCACCCTCACAAATTCAAGATGTTAGGTCATGGCTTTATGCATACAGCATGACAGTGCTAGCGCTAGGAACCCAAACCAGCTGTTCCAATCCTGAATGGAGCGTGTGTTGAGCTTGCTCAGCAATCAAAACCTGTCCTGGATCAAGTAACTGTTTGAGCTTGCTCAGCAGTCAGTCAAACCCCAAGACACCTTTTCAGAGAAAATTTGCAGAGCTGAAAAGTAGCAAATTTTGACCAACGTTGCTGTTGTCAACAAGCCTTCCCGAATTCCAGCGTGTAAGATTGCACTCATGTAAGAGCCCTTTCCGAAGACGGTGAAATAGGCCAAAAAAATGAAGCAAAAGTGCCTGTTCGATAAGGATTAAGAGTCAAGTACATGTATCTGCGCAGGTGTGAGGGCCATCGTGCTTGATGTGGATACTAAACAGCAGCGCCTATCTTTGGGGCTGAAGGCATCCTTCTTTTCTGGAGCTGAAGAGGAAGATGAAGAGGAAGATGCTGAGGTAGGTGTCATGTCAGGCAATCTCAAGAAGCATCGTATCTTGATCCCAAGAGCAATTTGGCAAAGCAATTCATGTGTTGTCCATCAGCTTACAAGCGCAATTCTGGTGCGGAGTATATTCCCATCTGTCAGCAGTGCAAACACAAACGCCAAGATGGTGTCGATCAACGCTTCTGACAACATTTTGAACAAGGTGCTGCGACCAAGTTTCAATTGTTTCTCTGCGTAAAGTGAGTCAGAACACAGGGCTTTTTTTGTTATTGCAGCAGGACATTTGCCATTCAAGCAAACTCTGACCAGCTGCCTTTGTTTGCCATACACATTCACCTGTGCTTTCAAGCCAGGAAGTATCTGAGTCATATCTGGCTCTCTAATCTGGACTTCAAATTCTATTGATTGATTGATTGGTTGATTATTGTGCAGGCTGAGTCTGACATTGAAGAGGAGATGGCTGAGATGCACAGTGGGAGTGAAGAAGATGAACAGCCTTTGGCTCAGGTGAGTCGTGCAGCCTCCTGTAGCACCTCAGCATCACCAACAGAATCCTGAACCTGCTGTGCATCATTTATCTTGCCATCGCCATAAAATAAATTGATCGTGTAAAGCTGAGCTTTGCTAATAAATGACAAGATTTTGAATATGTATTCAATTACAAGTACAAAGGCTGCCTTGCTCGTTCTTCATGGCACAGTCATCAACTGTACCAGCAGGTCTAGTTCATGAAGTCAGTGCCAAAATACAGCACGTAATATAGAAAGTTTCTGGGCTGTCTCTTGGGACAGGGGATCCTGTTATGACAGCTGACGGCGTAGGCGTTTCATTTTTCTTTTTCTCCTTTTCCAGAACAACAGTACTTTCTGTGCAGCCCCTTCTGTGCTGCTTCCTTTGCTTCTCTTCAAAAAAAAGTTGTCATACCTTTGGTCATTTTGAGTACAGAGGAGATTTCTGACCTACATCATCTTTGTTGCAGAAGCTAGGGCTTGACCCCAATGACGGTATTGAATCATCATCAGAAGATGAAGACGCAGCCGATGAGTCATCAGATCAGGCCAGCTCAGCAGATGATCCAGATCTTGACATAGATGATCTCAATGATCCTCAGACCAGCGGCTCAGATGCTGACAGCAGCATCAAGAGCTCTGAAGATGAAGAGGATGGGGAGCAGCAAACAGTGCAGGCTCAGCCGGCAAAGAAGCAGAAGACTGGCAAGGGCCAGACCAACAGGGCAGGGCAGGTGGCGCAGCAAAGAGGCCTTGGTAGCGTTGGGTGGGATGCATCTGATGAAGAAGAAGACCAGGAAGCAGGGCCAGCTGTTGCAGGTGCTATCCTTTTGTGTTTTCATATTGGCACTCTAGTGCCCAGCGTGAAGGATGCTGCGTATTCTGAAGTATCACCAGCTCAAACTGTGTCAGTTAATTTCCATTCATTCCAAACTTGTACTAGACAGGCTCAGCAGGCCCAGCTAGGTACGTACTGGAGCAATCCATTGTGTCCAACCAGTTCGGTCCTGTGCTATCCTGAACCATTTGCATTGAGCATGAGAGGAGGCAAGGTCCCTTTACACGGTCAACTGCCAAGTCTTCCTGGGTTTTCATCGTGCATCTGCCTGCATGCAAGTGGCACCAGTATAGCTTAAGGCATGAGCTCAAACATTGCATGGATCAAAAAGCTGCTTCTTTGTCTGTTCTGTTGTGGGTCATATCTGTGATGTTGATGATTGCTCAGCAAAAGGCCGCATCTGTTATATTGTAGAACCTACATCAATTATGTTTACAAAGGCGCTGTTTTTGCGATCTGTCAATACTCCAATCAGTCTGAGCTTTGCGACTCTCTGATGACAAGAGAGTCAGAGATGGATCAATTACGTGCAAGACTGATCAAGACATGCACCAAGAAGTTGACCATAATAAGCAAACTGGTTGGAGACAGTTGATTGCTCCAGTACATATCTAGCTGGGCCTGCTGAGCTTGTCTGGCGATGTTTGATTGAACAATCGAAAATGCATAACAATACCACTGGACCAAATAGCTGCGTCTGTCATGTTGCAGAAGCAGTACCAGCTGTGACTCAGAAGGCTTCAAAAGCACAGAAACGGCGGGAAAAAGAGGAGCATGAGCGCCAAGTGAGGCAACGGGAGCTGGCACGAGTCAGCGAGTCAGGCTCACAGCCTGAGTCAGCTGAGGATTTTGAAAAGTCAGTTTTGGGCAACCCTCACAGTAGCCTGATTTGGATTCAATACATGGCTTTCCTTATCTCCCTTGGAGAAGTTGAAAAGGCGCGAGGCATTGCTGAAAGAGGTCTTGCCACAATCAACTACAGGTATGAGCGCTTGTTCATTTCAGATCTCCAAGCTCATTTTGTGTCATGACACCGTGTTCATGATCGTTGCAAGACTGCGAGTTTCATGTTCAGTGATTTGTGGTATGTTTGTAGGGCTTTCATGCAGACAATAGCAACGTGAAAAGCTAGCAACACAACCATGTGGGTGGCAGCTCTGTCCTGGACTGCACAGCTTTTACATCCGAGAGTGCTTTTTTCATGATGCTTTGGCTTCTGGTTCAGGGGATTGTATGTCTTGTGATGGTTTCCTTCTGATTTTGTGCAGGGAAGAAGCAGAGAAGTTCAATATCTGGCAGGCATGGCTGAATCTGGAAAACATGTATGGCAGTCCAACGCCTGAAGAGGCAGTCACAAGGCTGTTTCAGAAGGCCCTGCCCTACTGCAATGCTAAGAAACTTTATCTGGCGCTGCTGGACATTTTGGAAAGAACCAAAAAGGTGGCAACCCTGAAGACCAGCATGGCATCTGACAGCTGATGATCTCATGCTTGTGGTGCTGTTGTTGTCCGGCTGGATCTGTGTTCACAAAAGAGCCCTCTTTCTTTTGACCCTGCTCTTGCTCAATGAGCTGGCTGTCTCTTCCAGAGTAAGCTGGCAAAGCAGAAAGCATTCAGTCTGTCTTTCCCTGTTCCTTTGCTTGCTGAGCATGCTGGGTATGTGTCCACTGGATCAGTTGGCAGAGCAAAGCTCGAGAGCCTTGCTCAATAAACTGAGTGCGTGATTGCTCAACAAGCTGAGCGCGTCTAAGGAAAAGCGAAACTGGCACAGCAAAATCTGAGGTCGGATGTCTGTTCACAGGATGAACTAGCGAAGCAGACACTGATGGCCATGTGCCGCAAGTTCAGCATCAGTGCCAAGATTTGGCTGCATAGTATTAGCTGGCTTACAGAGGCTTCTGTCACCTAAGGCTTTGACCTTTCCCGTGTTTTGGTTCTTTTGTTGCTCAAGAGACGGGTTGTGTATTCACAGGATGAGCTAGCAGAGCAAACACTGAAGGCCATGTGCCGCAAGTTCAGCGGCAGTGCCAAGATCTGGCTTCGCAACATCAGCTGGCTGCTGTCTAAAGACAGGGCTGAAGCAGCCCGGAAGGCCCTGGACCGCAGCTTCAGTGCCCTGCCCCAGCGCAAACACATCAAGGTGTGTAAACATTTGCAGATCACATACATTCATACATTCAATCGTTCCAACTGCATGCTACGCTCCAAGCCCCGGCTAGCAACAGGAGCAATGTATTGGTTCCACCATCCCATGCGCATCTGTGGAGCGTGACATTAATGTTTGTTGCTTTTGCCTGCTGTTCAAAGGCAGAGCTGGACCAGCCCAAAAGGCCCTGGACTGCAGCTGCACTGCCCTGCCACAGCGCAAACACATCAAGGTGATTCATGTATATTGACTTACGTGTGCATGACAGGATGCATACATTCTGTTCTTTGAGATACAAGGGCAACCAAGATGCGCCAAAATGGGCAGATCAATCAAGCTTGCTTGAGGCGCATTTGCAATGATCGCTGACCATTCATGTATCAGATTTGGCACAAGCACATCAAGATGAGTACACATGGTGCACTGAAGGGTACAGACTTTGTTTTCATCAGCTCTTAAAAGATTGCAGGACTGTTTGCTGTGCATTGCTGACGAAGGGGTACGGCAATGCTGGATATGATTGCTTGCTGGTGACATAGTGGTTCCATTGCAGCGCAAGCACCTTCACACGTGCATGCTGAATGGTATTGCCACTGTTTCCTGCTGTTCAGGAATCAGTGCCAAGACAGCGTAACACCAGCGCTAATGGGTGTTTAGCTTGTCCCAGCATATTGCCTGATAGCTGCTGACCTTTGCAAACGAAACGTTTCATTTCACAACATACAATCAGTTGCATGTGCAAATACTCTGCCAGGCTTGGTGCTCTCAATTAAATACACAAAAGGTGCAAATCTGACTGGTTGTGTGTTGCAGGTCATCAGTCACACAGCAATCCAGGAGTTCAAGATTGGCAGTGCTGAAAGGGGCCGCAGCATGTTTGAGAGCTGCCTGCGTAATTACCCTGCCAGGCTCGATGTATGGAGTCAATACTTGGATCAGGTGTGCATATAGCTCAAACAATGCTTGCGCGCTGCACCCTGCGTGTTTATTGGCTTTTCAGAGGCTTGTTGGCTTTTCTATCGAGACTGCTGTTTGCTGGTAGGTTTGACGTGTGGAGCCAGTACTTGGATCAGGTATGCAGAAAGCTCAAATGCTGCATACATGCTCAGCCTTTTTTTTCAAGCCTGCTGTTTCAACTTTCTCTTTGTGAGCTCGGCAAGGGCTATCTCCCCACAGCATGTCAAAGATTGGCTCTTGATTGCATTTTCAATTGCCACAATTTCTTGGGCTGTTCTGTCCACAGAGGCTGTGTTGATGTTCTCGATGTCTCCTTCTTTTCACTGCCTGCTACTCTTCATGTCAAAGCTGCTCCCACGTAGAGCTGATGTTGATCACCATTGCAGTCTCAGGTGATGTGTCGCATGCAGGAAGTCAAGCTAGGTGACAAGCAACGCATCGAGGCCCTCTTTGAGAGGGCTGTTCACATGCAGCTGCCCCCGAAGAAGATGAAGTTCTTGTTCAAGAGGTATCTGCAGTATGAAGAGGAACAGGGCGATGCTGCAGCAGTCGCGCGAGTCAAGAGACAGGCGCTGGACTTTGTACAGCAACATGTAGCAACCTAAGCCTAGGATCTGTTTGTATAGACGTTGCAGTCTTAGGCTCTGTCAGTTGACTTTGATATCAATGTCAGTTTTTCTTGTTGCGTTTCCGCTCAACTCTTCATGCTCAGGCTACACAGGTGGGGAAGACTGCAAAAGCATGTCAAACAATCAGTCAACAAAAGATAGGTTTGATATGACCATTGTTCACCTGAGCAAGCTCAGAACATCAGAACAGCACTGGCCTACTTGCAAAGCAACGACATGTGTAACATTGACACTCTGTCAAAGCACGCCAGGCTTTTGAACAGGACAGGTCTGACGGCTTCGCGGCAGTGTCACACACCCACCGTTGGCTGCAGAGGATGACTTTGGACTGACACAACTTCTCTACCAAACATAGCAGCACAACACAGTCACACCGATGTTGAATCAACAGCTGTCCGCAACCTGACTAAAATTGCATAATGTCAGAATCTGACTGAATGTCAAGAGAAAAAGGTGCTGCTTTTTGTTGGCTTTTTCACTTTGAGTTTCTCTGTCTCTGTTTCGGCCGCAAGTTGTTGTGAGCGCAGTGACATCGCTTGTTTTTAAGAGCACAGCAGATTGCATTGTGACGGGATCCGTGGCAGGCAGCGCATCGTAAAGTATCCACCGACTGTCTTGTTGTCTACAATGCTGCGACCTTTGAGCTCTTTTCAGCACACTGTCCATCAGGAATTGACTGATCTTATAATCTTTGAATCAACGTTTGAAGAGTTCACTCACCTTGAATAGAGCCTGCTGTCTTCCCGTGGTCAATTCTATTTTGATGTTTTCCATTGACCTCACCGTCACTTCACCGATCGATGCAGCTGCACTCAGCAATTGCACTGCGTTTAACAAAATTACGGCCACTTGAGGTTGACTCGGAAACATGTCCGGTTGAACGCCCTGGTCTGTCATCAGTAACCATGTGTTGATGCATGACGAACGGCAAAATCGACACTGATATCGTGTGCACGACAACGCTCCCACAAACAGCATGCGGAAAGAAAACATGTTGCGTTATGTCATCCGTAGAGGGGTGCTGACAAGACCTGAGCTCCCGAGCTGTTTACTACATCTCTTACCCCAAGACACAGGTCTCCCCGTGAGCATACATGCTAGCATATCTAGATGGTGGATAACACCTCGAGTTGAGGTGTTCCGTACCTACAATCACGCGCTCACGTACGACAACACATTTTCGGTGACGATCCCACGCAGCAAAGACACCTCGTGCGAGGTGATTGGTGACACAGGACAAATATCTGAGAGTGATGTCAGAGAAGTCATGGCATTTGTTTTCATGAACCGCGACCTTCTGATTGGCCACTGGCATGAAAGGCCAGGTTGCTCGGACTTTGATATGTTTGACAAGCTGAAAAAGATCTCTGGTAAGATCAGGCATGAAACCCACAAAGGTCATTCCTCAGCCAGCTATTTGAGCTGGCATGTTGCAGGCTGTGCGGCCTTTGCAAATCCCGTGTGACATCACTGGCCTACGCTTTCCAGTGACTGTACCGCCCATGACTATGCCTCAACGTCTCCTGATCCCAAATCGCCACACAACTTCTGTATCAAGTTGAGTGATAGAATCGGTGATGCAGTTGTGGATGGACCATCACTGAGTGTTCCTGAGGGCAATGTCGAGCCAAGCATTTATCCCGAAAATAACAAGTTTATTAGCCTGAAAATCACCTGCAACCAGGGCACTGAGTGCTGTAACTCTTTGCAGAGGATCCTGGTAAGTCATTTGCAGACAAACATTTGAGCAAGTCCTCATCTATTAAGGCTAGGCCAGCAGCTCCTCCCCTGCCCTTTGCCCAGCTCCTGGCCATCCCCCTGCCCTTAAAATTTGTCCTGCTTCTGCCCTTGCAGCTGCTCCTCACGCTGCTTTGAGTCTCTACTTTGAAGCTGAGGTTATGGTGGCTGAATGCGGCTTCTCTTCATTTTCTTTTTGTTGTGTTGACTGTGGCTGAGTGGCTTGTGGCCTTGCATCTTCCTGTACGGGAGCACGTCTTGCAGGGGTCAGCTTACGTACCTACAAAGTCTGTACAAGGCCGGACCATGTTGTGAGACTGCAGCCGGCCTTGCAGGCTCAGCAGCTCTGCGTATGAAAGCTGCTAAAGACCTTGCTTGCGCTCTGCATACGAGGTTGTTGTGTTATGATGACTCTCGCATCATACTGTGCATGCTGTCCAGCTATAGTGATTTGCTCAGGCAAAAAGGCACACAGCTACTAGTAATCATCTTCATGCAAGCAGGTGGTGCGATGTCAGCTGCCTTGCTAGCTTTTGACACGGACTTCACATCAATATTAAACGCGTTGACTGTTCAGCTGGACTTAGCCTTGAAGTGCTTGATTGGGTTGCTAAGGTGCAAGTATAACCAGTTTTGAGGCTTGGGTTGATTGGGTGCACATGCGCCAACGCAACATTAGCTAAGATAAGTGAAGAAGCCAGAAGTAAGGTGGCACGCTAGGGAGCTGAAGCGGCTGCTTGTCGCCCCTTCTTCTTGAGTCCGTTAAAAGGAGCTCTAGCTGTACTAATTTGGCACGTCTTGCACGAGCCTGCACGTGGCACGTGCGCAGATGACCTCTTCCAGGCCTGATCTCGCTTCGACAGACGGTTTGTAAAACAACTGCGGCGCAACTAAGAAGTATCGCATCCATTCGTGCGGCAAACATCGTCATGCATACGATGTTGCGCAACGCAGGATTCCTATTTGTAGTCGCTGCACTGTTGACCGTCCCTGCAGAGCTTTCTGCCCAGTCGGCACCGGCGCCGGCGTCGTCCGTGCCGCTGGTCAGATCTGCAAACGTGACTGGCAGCTTGGGCAACCTGTGCTCGAGTCAAGCTGGCATCTTGAGCTTGCTGAACGGGGCGACCGCAAATTCGAGCACGAGCAGCTTATCCGCTTTAAACATTACGATCCCGGCCAACTTGACCAACTCGGCTGCCGTGCAGCAGATAGCTCAGGTCAACGGCGATGATCTAATCCCTCAAGAATTTCTGCTTTCCCTGTACGCGCAGTTGCAAGTCGACTCGCGACTAGCCCTCCTCCAGGGCGTGTATATTTGGTTGGCCAGATCTGCAGATGCATATGGCGGCAGTTTATGTGGCTGACTTGCACAAGCAGCACATGCCTATCTTTCTCCTGCACACTACATTGACGCGTTTGCACATTTCAAGGCCACTGTCACATGAATTGCTTGACTTGGTTAGCTCTGTGCTTGTCAGTGGGCACTGAACTCAGGTGTTATTTTGAAATGGGAGCGTGCTGGGAGGTCTATTTGGCCGTTTCTAGAGGCTTGTGTGCACTGCAGATTGCTTGGGAGTACATCTATTCCTACCCATTGCCAGTGCTGTCCAAGACGCTGGCAAGCGTGAGCGCCAATGGCACTGCCATCAACACCTTCTACGGCAAAAGCAACCATCTGGCTGTGCCAAGTGACAACTCCCTGACACCCAATCATGACACCATCTACTCCCAAGCCTGGCTGGACCTGTCTCAGGCGACACTTTTGTCACAGATGTGTGTATGGGATATGTTGCATATGGTTGAAGTGACGTTATTGTTTGCAGATGATGTTTTGTGGTGGCCATTGTACTTTTTTGCAGTGAGCATGTCCTTGTTTTGTCGATGTCGATGTCCGTCTGTGAAGAGTGCGTGCAGTTTCACATGTCAAGTCAATGTCTGCACTGACTGCCCTTCGCCGACGAGGAGTCTCTGCAAGCGCCATGCTTTTTTGGTCAAAGCAGGGAGTTCATCTCATCTGGTGCTTGTTTGCTCAACGCTGACTCCATGCCAGGAAATTGTTTGCGCCTGCACACATCAAGGCAATACTGCACAGACTACCCTCTCAGATGCTTTCTTGTCCCAGCCACAATGCTTGTTGGTATTGATTTCAACACTCAGCTGCACTACCAGGACGACTGTGGAATCGTGTCCGCAGTACTAGCTTTGGAACCCCCAGACGCTAATGTATGGTGCCATGCAATGATGGCTATCTGATCTACTACTGTCATGAACTGCACAGTTTATCCAAAGTCTTGTACATGTTTGTTGCAGGGGCCTCAAATTGTGACAGTACCAGCCTTTGACACCCCCAGACGCTACTGGATTGTGCCATTCATTGACGCATACCTGAACTACTATGGTGCCATTGGTTCTGACTTCAACAGCACCGCTGGATCATACCTGGTTGTTGGCAGAAGTGAGCATCCATCCACACACTCACTCACTCACCCACTCACTCACTCACTCGCTCGCTCGCTCATGCAGTCATGCAGTCATGCGTGCAGTCATTTATTTGCCTGCCCTTTCATTTGGTCACTCATTTGCTCAGTCGTTCATTCAACACGCGTGTTAGACAGGCTCAGCAAGCCCAGCTATAGTACGTAGAAGTGAGTGTGCTGTCCCTGAAATGCAAAACATTGCCACGAACCACCAAATTGTTGCAGCGCTCATGAGAAGTAGAATGGTGAAGTAGATTCTGTGAGAGTTTCAGCCTTCACCACATTGCAAGGTTGTTTGGGCTGTTCCATTGCTTGTGAGCATTATATGAACGCCATATTTGTCGCATGAATTCAGCAGGCAATTGCACCCACAGACTAATTAGGCGTATCATGTTCAGCATGCAACTGAAAGCCTGTCAGCAGTTCTGCATTGTAGGTGAATGATGTTCATTACCCCCCCCCCACCCCCCCATGGTGTATAGCCAGGTTCCAGAGTCCCTGAGTCTGTCACAGATTTGCCATCCCCAAATGTTGCCTGTGGCTCTCCAAGCTGTCTGTTGTGCTGCAGATGCTCCAGCCAATGCCACGTACGGTAACTTCACCAGTGACCGTATCTTCCGCTCACCCACAGACCTTAACTGGATCATTGCCAGAGTGCTGGTCTTCAACGACAGTGATATCAACACAGCGCTGACCTTCAGCACCAACATCACACTGTCCCCATACAACACAGCCGGTGTGTCTGCAGTCACTCCTTGCCTATCACATTCGAGGCTCCTGACGATCACATCCACACAACGCTGATATCTGCATCAAAATCATCCTGGCCCCCTCATGCTGTCCCCAACACAGCAGGTGTGTCTGCAATTGCTGCCTGCATGTTGTACCTGCAACTGTCAACACAGCGTTGACATGCAGCCCTAACATCATGCTGTTCCCGCACAACACAGCAGGTGAGTCTGCACTAATTGTCTGCTTGCCAAAACGTCGCGCTTGTACAGCTGCTTCTTCACAGCGTTTTGGATTGTAGCCAAACGCACCAGTTAGACAGCTTTGCATACATGTTCTACGGCTGCAATGGGCATGCGACTTATAAATTACATGTTTGGCCTGGCTCTCACAAGCGCATGGTGCTTGTTGCAATGCTTGGAACGACCATGCCAGGGGTTGGACAGGCGAGTGCCGTACAAAAGACACATATTTGCTGAAGCTCTTACAGCAGCATGAGGCTGTGCATGCTGCAGTCAACGGATCTTTGAACACAACGTCAAAGGCTGCCATCATCTCAAGGGCAGTCAATGGGTCTGGCTATGGGGCTGCACCAGGAGCAGGTTATGGGTCATACGGAGGGCAGCCAGGGTTCCTAAACCTATTCACTCAGCAGCCTGCGCAGTGGTTTAACGTCTCTTCTATCTACGCTGAGACTGACCCTCCAGGTGAGTTGACCGTGCTGTTTTGACCCCAAATCTTGCTTCCCTCCAGCAGAGAGGCGATTTTAAGTTGTGAACAACATGTATATGTTGTTTGAAGGGATGAAATGCTGCACTGAGCTCTTGTGTCTGGATCATGCTGCCTTTCAGAGAAGTGCATTTAGCCAACAGACAGTAGCATTTAAAAGCAGAACATGGTACATTCAATAGCAATCTGACAAGGCAGATGTGATCTGTATGTGCTGTGGTCAATACGAAATGATTCAGCATTGGAAATATCACAATCTCATAGCAAGCCTCAAGCCTCTGACTTCTGCTCTCTCCTGCAGCAAACTTGACAAGAATGCATCAGGGTCTGAAGGTCCTCATTTGGCAACCGCAAATGCAAGCGCAGTCAATGTATCAGGATCCAACAGCTTAGCAAGCACAGCTTTCTAGGGCATAGATCTGACTTTGTTGCATTAATGTAGTCATTGCAGCAAAATACTTACAGTGCATAGGCCTCTGACTTTTGCTTTGTTATGCAGCAAACCTGACAAGCACAGGTCCAGGGTCTGAAGGTCCTAATTTGGCAACCTTGAGTGCAAGCGCAGCCAATGCATCAGGTAGCAACAGCTTGGCAGGCACAGCATTCCAGCTTGGAAGACAGGTGGCGCTTACTTGCATCCTGAATCCCAACTCCAATGTGGCGTTAGTCACCTCTACTGGGTGGACCTTCCGGAACAACTCCGGCACCTACAACACTGACTACCTCAAGCGAGCTCGTAAGTGGTTCCACAATCTGCAACCACTTTAGTGACAACATCAGCAGTTGCAACAGGTGACATGACATGTGAGAGCTAGGCACAATTCCATGTGTCACATATTGAACAGCAATATGAATAAGATGTACGCCTTCAGGCCTGAATCTGCAACAGTGTTGTAGGTGCATGCAATTCTGTTCCATGTCTTGCGGCTTGTTGTCATGAAAGTCTGTTTGCTTCCACCTTCTTAGTGAGTGGCTTTGTGTGTACTACAAGCACTCACTCAGCTTATCAAACTTACTAAGCATACTGGCTTTGTGTGTAGTACATGGCCTCATGACAAAGGACCTGATGAAGCGAGCTCAGCTACAGTTTGATGCACTTTGCCCTCACCCTCTTTTTCTTGCAAAGTATTCTTGAAACTTGAAAGCGTTTTCACAAAGATTGCCTGACCTTTGCCTTGTCTGAAAACAACACAGACTGTGCCCACCAAACTGTGGCATAATGTTGCCTTGGTGCTCTTGCTTGCAGAGGACACAGAGAATGTGATAGCAGCACTACCCCCTTGAAAGGTCATCGACTGGCAAACCAGCGCTGATTCGCAAGACGGTCCAGTGCTTCTGCACGCACCTAGCAGTGTCACATGACCTCACATGCAAGCCAGTATGTGATGATGACAACCGATGCTGTCGTTTGCAGAGGACACACAGAATGTGATAGCAGCGCTGCCCCCTAGAGAGGTCATCTACTGGCAAACCAGCATGGACTCTCAAGGCAGAACCCTGAATGACTCAATGGGCAACAACCACACCATCACCTTTCCTCTACCTGCCTTAACAAAGGCTGACTGATCCTGTCTTGGTTGCAGAGGACACACAGAATGTGATAGCAGCGCTACCACCTAGAGAGGTCATCTACTGGCAAACCAGCGTGGATTCTCAAGGCAGAACCCTGGATGCCTCGACAGGCAACAACTACACCATCACCTTTCCTCTGCCTGTGCCAGCAAACGCATTTTGGTCGCTCACGCTGTACAACGCCACCAACTTGAATCTGATCAACAACACCATCAACCGCTACAACATTGCGGACAGGGTAAGCAGTTTCGAATTGACAGTGGACGCAAACCAACTGCAGTCTGTGCAGACTAATGCACAAATGCAGTCACAAGCAAATGTATCCTGTTCTCTCCCTTGAATTATGCCACGAATTTGAACCTAATCAATAACACCATCAACCGCTACAATATTGCAGATCTGGTACAACACTGCTTGCCAGGCAGTGTTGAGTACTGATCAACGGATTTAAAGTACTTGAGGCCAAACCATTGATGCTGTACGGAGCGCCATTCACTGCACTCATAAGTACAAGCACTTGCATGCAATTCCATGCGTTGTAAGGTTTTCACAGACAAGTGAACTTTGTTGCATTCATTCATTGTTTTGTGTGGGTTTTGACCAACTCAGAGGCCTATAACAATGCGCCGATATTCTGAATGCAAGCCTTGTACAATCCAGCACACAGCGTGTTGCTGAGATTGCTTGAAGCATGTTACCACATGTCACATGTGCAACTGTTGTGCATCAATTGAGTCTTGTGTGTGCTATGCAGACACCAAACCTAGTCTACAGCGGAACTAACAACAGCTCCCTGACAGTTTACATCTCAGCAGCAGCGCCACCTAATGGCACAGTGGCATATGCTAACTGGTTGCCAGCTCCCAGCAACGCTCCCATCTTCTTCCTCTTGCGCACATATGTGTCACCACCGTATGTGCTGAACGGCACCTATGCACCACCACCAATCATTTTGACACCATCATCAGGGGTAGCCGCTGCTGGCAAATGAGTCAGCTGATGATGACAGCCTTAGTCGGCTTCGCGGCATCTGAGTGAGATGCATGAAGGCATGATGAGTCACCAGCAGCACACAGCACTTAAGTATGATCTGATACATATCTGCACAGCATACGCAGGTTGCAGGCGCATACAACTCTTGGAACTTTGGTCAGAGGGTTTTGTATACTTCATCAGCTACACTTAAGGGTGCAGGCATGTACGACTCTTGCGTTTCTCATTGACGGGATTGGTTACAGCTATTCGCCATGCTCAGGTTGCAGGCATGTATAACTCTTGGGTTCCTGGTTCAGAGGTTTGTGTACAGCTGTTTGGCTATGCTTAGGACATTTTGTTTGTATATAGCTCGCGGGGCTTGTGCAGCATGGCTGTCAGTGACTATGACAGAGTCAACTCCTGAATAAAATTGCTGGCATTTAATCATCTCTTGATGATGTAAATAGTAGATCTGCAATTTCAGGTAGGGCTGCATCCTTTGAACTTTGTCATGCCGTCAACTGAGGCCCAAGCTCGAGGAAGTGCTATCAGACCACAGCTCGATGCCGCTGTGATGCCAACACCCACTGAGCCATGTGATAAGTGTGCACGGTGCATCCACCGCAGTGTTTAATGTCCAGTGCAGCGTACATTGTACAGCTGTGTATTCAACTTCAAGCTTCTTGGCTCAGCCAGTCTGCAAGGCTGACCTGCAGGCTCCTGGCAGCAGTAATGCACAGCGCCAGTGCTGCAGACTTGACTACAATGGCTGTCACTTGGTTTGTAGCCAAGCTGTGATCATGCAGCAGAGCGGTCCGGAGAATCCCGCAGACTTGCACAGCCTGCTACTTCAGGGGAGTCTGTGTATCTACTTTGTCTCGTATACACCGAAAAGACCGCTTCTACAGATGCAATGGCAGGATGTACAGGGCTGATGCTTGTTTCAAACAGCAAGACGCTGTCGTGATCATGCTCTTATCACAGAGCTCTGCAACGTTTATCATCACAGATCTGACCTTTTGAAGTCAATTGACTCAGGACACTGCCAACCGTCTGAGCACAAGCTGTGACAGTTCTGCATGCACAGGCAACTTTTGATGTAAGCAAGACTCAGAGCTATAGCACCTGAATGACACAAGGGTCACACTCTGTAGAGCATGAGTCTCTTCTGTGGGAGCGATCTTGCGAATGCATCGCAGCACAATTGCTGCCATATTGAACGGTGCATGCATCAACCCACATTGCCCAGGCCACCGCCGACAGCAAAGCAACCACTGCTACAATTTCTGTACTGCTGTCACGGAGATGTCTCTCGGGATGACGTAGGGTCATCAGGTGCCGCAGCAGTTTCAAATTTGCAGCGAGGAGGGTAATCGGTTGATCCGAGTTCAAGGTGACTCTTCTTCTTGACGCGCGTTTAAGCTTCCCGACGTCAGCCTTGAGCATGTCGTGGGCGTTAAGCCCAGGTTTTTTGCGATGGCAGGGCCACTGACATCTTTTCGGCAGCTTGAGGGCTGTCGTCGTTCGGCCGGCGCGGCTCCGATGCCGAGAAGCGCGCCAAGCGAGCTGCAAGATCTGTAGTTGGCAGCGCGGTAACAACGTTATAGTCAGCGAATATCTCGACCGAGCGCCGTTTCCATCACCTGCAACTTGCGGATCAGCTGCCAGGTGAGGCTTGGCATGGTTCACCTATGACTCAAACAATTCCGGACACGATTCCCGGTTGCACCCCCGTGTACAGTGGCTTGCCACTGCTTTGAGGGATAAAGCCGGGCTCAGACCCTTATCAAAACGCGTTGAGCACATCACACCGAGCTGCCTAGCACGCATATGCAACATGCTCGTATTGTAAGCGTTGTGTCGACAATAGAAAGGCTGTGTCTAGTATGCATACCAGTCACGGACGTCAAGTGCAGGGCGGCTACAGTGTTCAACACCGTCCTTAGATCTCACACACTGTGTTGCATAATTTCTGTTCTCAAAACGTCGTGGGATCAGTCGACACAACCTTTGCAGAATTTGCAGCAGCTCTATGAACCTCGTAACAGCAAACAGCAGAAGAGATGGTTGCAACTTTGTAGTCTGCACGCTGGCGCCAGATGCATCCAGCAGCATCACTCATTGGCTTGATACATGTCAGATATTGCCTTTGCACTGCAGGCAGGGCATTGGGTGTCAAACGTGTGCCTGTGGGGGCTTTCCGCCCTTTCTGCCCCAGCAACATGGGCAGAAAGGTATGTCTTCCTTCTCGCTCTCACTGTGTACATTCTGTCTCAAAAGTCAAGTAGCCAGCCAGCCAGCCAGCACGACTTTCAGCAGACTGATCGCAGCTTGCAGCAACACACCCGTCAGATTCTGACAGGAATCATTGTCTGCATGGCTTTCAGCAATTGACTGCATCTTGGGCATGTGACAAGTCATCCAAGCATGCTGGAGACATGCAAATCCCCAAGACATAGACTTGACAAGTGCTGGATGCTCAACAGCTCTGTACACTAGCGTATGGCATGTTTGCAAGTGTGTAGACCTCTCACACTGCGTTGTATCTGCGAGCCTGTCAGACAGGCTCAGATTCTTCGCACAACATCTGAAGAAATGCATGTCAGAAAGTGTGTAGAACCCCGACACGGGCGCGGAGACCCAAATGCTTTGCTCATGATTTTGGTTAAGGCATGCTAGCAATTGTGTATGAGCTAAGGTTATGTGATGTGGCTGCCGGACTTTCAGACAGGCCCTGGGCCAGGGGCAAAACGGCGCTTCGCACAGCACTCAGCTGTTTGTTGGCTGCTGCTGACGCTGGCATGGTTTCCCGCACAGAAAGCAGCTGCTCAAAGCGGTAAGGCATTATAGCACAACTTGCCATGCATTTGTTTGTGCATATCTCTTGTGCGTATAACACCACAGCAACAAGCAGCAGCACAGCATTCTTCCAGAGGCAAATCTAGCTCAAGCGCAGCATGACAACATCCACCGCGAGGCTCAAATCGGACAGGACATACATTTATGCAAGCAGAGAAGGACTCTTTGATTCCGTCAGCAATCAGGTGCATCATCAGAAGCTGCAACCAATCTCACTCTGGTCAGTTGCAGCTTCTTGCTATCACACAAATGGTCAGACATTCAGGTGCTACAAGATCAGGTTTGGCTCAGGCAGCAGCAGCAGCAGCAAACAGGACCAGCAGCAGCAGCAGCAATACAGCAGCAGCGGCAATAGCAGGCATTGTCAGCAATAGTAAACATGAGTAGCAGAAGCAGCAGCAGCAACAGCAGCAGGTCAGCAGCACCAGGTCAGCAGCTCACAGCTGGCAGCCACGGTTACAGAACAATTGCAACGACGCTTACAGCAATACAATTGGCCCTTTTCACATCCATTGTTTTGAAGATGTTTTATAGTACTCATTGTGGCTGTGCTCTACCCTGCTGCAGGCTCATCACCATCACAGCAAGCTGCAGCTCTGTATACACTCAAGGGCGCCATAGACCCAAGCAATCAGCTGTCTGACTGGATCCCAGAAGCTGCCAGTGCGTGCGCCTTCAAAGGCGTTTCTTGCAATGGCAACAGCGAAGTCACATCACTGTAAGTACCTCATTTTGAGCTTGCAGCTGTCAGCTGTGTTGTCAGTCGATTTGATTCCACTGTATACTTTGGTGGGTGCTGCCAGTGCCTGCGCCTTCAAGGGAGTCTCCTGCAGTGGCAACAGCAAAGTCAAGTCATCACTGTACCCCCTTGAAGGTTCCAAGCTGCAGCTCTTGCCTGTACTATCAGGACAGCAGGACAAACTTTGGTTGCAATCTCAAGGATTGGGTTATTTAGGGTTTAGGGTTTAGGGTTTGATAGTCATGCATCCTTGCATGCAAGTCACTAGCCGTGCCTGTGCCTATAAGAGCGTTTCCAGCAACCGCCACAACCAAGTTCAAGTACCATAAGCATTCTTTTGCAATTGCATCTCTGACTGACATCAGAATTGGCTGTGATGATCTTTTCTGTCATCGTAGTTGTTGCAATTTGTTGCGCTCCATCTGCATGCCTGTTGTGCTGATTGCCTGTCTTGGTAGGAGTCAATGGCGTTGCACTTGACTTTGCACCTAATTGCATCTCGTCACTGAATATGTATGTGTTGGTGCAGATCCTTGTCAGGCATGCATTTGGGCGGATGGCTCTCTTGGGACCCAACCGTTTGGAGCTCACTGAGTAGCCTCAACCTGTTGGACCTGAGCTACAATGACCTCACAGGCGCAGTGCCACCGCTGCAGCCGCTGAGTTCCCTGCAGACCCTACAGCTCCAGGGCAACAAATTCACAGGGTCTCTGCCTCAATTAGCAGGGTTCAGCAGCCTGACAACTGCCAATTTTCAGGAGAACCAGTTCACAGGTACAAACCCATGCATGCATTGTGATGAATGCACTGTGGCAACATGTCGTGTTTGTCACGAGCTGCACAGTCAAAGGCAGCTTCTCACCACACAACTAGCCTAGGAAATGAATGTGCTGATATGCTCAGCCTGAAAATACATCAGTCCCTGCTGCAATGACAGCTCATTTGGCAGGCTGTAGATCGCCCAATTATGAGTTTCAAATGTTCACATGCACTGGACTACAGCCTGTATGTTGCCACTCTGTTGTTCACTCATGAGAGGGCAGTACCCCCTTGCTGTTTTGCAGGTGTCATTCCTGACAGTTGGTCTAGTGACACTAAGCTGCAGTCCATCATCCTGGTCTACAACCAGCTCACTGGTATCCTGCCTTCCAGCTGGAGCCAGCACAGGCATTGGGCGCATGCACAGCAAACCTCTGTTGCGTTTGCCAACAAGACTCAAACAATGATGTTCCTGTCAAAAAGGCTTTGCACTCTCTGTGTAGGTGCTATACCTGACAGCTGGTCTAGTGACACTCAGCTGCAGTCCATCATCCTGGCCTACAACCAGCTCACTGGCACTCTGCCTTCCAGCTGGAGTCAGCTCAGGCGTCAAGCTTGTGCACATCAAACCTCTGTTGCGCTTTTCAACAAGGCTCAAACAATCACATTCCTGTGAAACAGGCTTTGCACTCTCTGTGTAGGTGCTCTACCTGACAGCTGGTCTGATGACATCAAGCTGCAGTCCATCATCCTGGCTTACAATCAGCTCACTGGCACCTTGCCTTCAAGCTGGAGTCAGCTCAGCAACCTGGTGAACTTAGATGTCAGGTCCAACGACCTCTCAGGGCCCCTACCAAGCTCTTGGAGAGGCTCTGCAGCACCTGGAGAGTTTTCTTCAAGTGGCATGACTTCCCTTACCACGCTGTAAGCTGTGACAGCTGTTGCTGTTCTACTGGCCATGTCATCTTTTTTGAAATACCTGCTGCCGTTCGTACACCTTTGGGAGGGTCACCCTTCTGAAGGGGCCCTGGCATGACCTCTCTCAAGATGCATACATGTTTCACTTGTCTTCTGGAAACTTGAATGGCTGTTGGCATGGCAGTCTGTCGTATTATGTTTGCTGCTTGATACACATCAATACACAGCAGTCAGTCACGAGAACACATAAGTCTCTTCAGTAAAACACATTTGGTCGGCTACATGTACAGGACATACTTGTGTTGTGCAGGGCTCTTGGTGCCAACCAGCCCCTCTGCTCACAGGGCACCGCAGGGTTCAGCCCTCCCAAAATCTACAATGCCCCCTGTGTGTACACTGGCGACTACACCAACTACCCCTTGTCTTCACCTTACAGCAACCCATCCTCTTCTTCCAGCCCATCTTCTCCATCATCTGGGTCTTCTTCATCTTCTAGCAGCACTTCAGGGTCCAGCAACAGTGCAGGGTCTTCATCCCAGACAACAGCTGGTCCGTCTTCTGCCAGTGAATCTTCTTCTTCAGGTAGCCCTGCTGTTGCTGTCTCTGGGGCCAGATCTGCCCCCACACCCTCACCCCCAACGCCCTCCACGCCACCCTCGCCACCCCCACCTCCACCACCCAGCACAGGTCAGCCTAGTGCTGTACTGAAGGATTAGAACTGCGCTGAATGTTGCAGACGAAGCAGTACTGAATGCTGAGTGTCCACAGATTGAATGCAGAAGTCCAGGATCTCTGGTCGAGCGTTGCGCAACATGCATGCTTGTTGCGGCATGCCCAGTTTGGTTCGTAAATAAAGTGACTGCCCAGTCACTTTTTCATCGTGCAAAACTGCTGGCAGCATCACTTGTCCTGATGCAGTATGCATTATGCACAATCTGTAACACAAGGCATGCTGTGCGCAGCAAGAGAGGCGTGCATTGCGAGCGGTGTTTTGCCTTGCTGTACGCTGTAAAACCCCTTGCAGTGTACTTTTGACAGGTTGCCCTCTGTCCTGAAGAAGCCTGCGCGTTTCGCAGGTAGCACAGGTCCCTCTGCGGCAAACAGTGCAGCAGCTGGGGCAGCAGCCAGCTCACCTGCAATCGCTTCTTCCCCTTCAGGGTCACAGCCACCGCCAGCTGCCCCTGAAGTGCCTCCTCCTGTGTCATCATCCACCCCTTCATCAGGATCAAGCGAGTGCTTTTTCATCCTGCGACTTGTCTTTTGAGATTATTTGGGGGTTTGCACTGATCTTGACACCTCATACATAGTATGCTTTTTGTTACGTGTGCAGTGTGTGTCACAACTGCTGAATCCTGCCTAGAGTTCAGCAGTGCAAGATTGCTTTGCTGAGCTTGTATCATGCCTGCAAGCCTTGGAAAGAATGTTGGCACACTTGCATCTGTCTCATGCCTGGCGCATGCTGAGTCATCGCACGCAGTCATCTAGCAGTCACTCACAGCTGCCTGCCGTGTATCTGTGTGCTTAGCCTGTGTGAGTAGATGGATGGATGGATGGATAAATAGATGAATGGATGGATGGGTGGGTGGTGGGTGGATGGGTGGGTGGATGGATGGATGGATGGATGGATGGATGGATGGATGGATACTAACAGTTGACCTTCTGTTGCCAGCAGGCACATCATCACCTCCACCACAGGATGCAGCATCAGCGGCAGCAGCCCGCTATGTGGCCGCGCCGGCCACCAACACTGGAGCCTTGGGGGCCAATGGGGGCACCCCTACAGTACCCACCGGCCTCAACAACGCCGCTGCTGGCCTCACTGGTGGCTCTTCTTCACCTGCCAGCAGTTCCCCTGCAGCAGGCACTTCTTCTTCATCTACTGGCAGCTCCCCTTCAGCTGGTGGTGCTTCCTCTTCACCTGGACCCAGTTCCCCTGCACTTGGCAGCATCTCCCCTTCACCTAGCAGTCCCTTCCCATCAAGTGGTACAGTCCCCCTTTCAACAGCTAACCCCTTCAACCGCAATACCTCGCCTTCAACTGGCAGTGGCTCCCCTTCATCCAGCACTAGCTCCCCACCAGCTGTGTCCACAAGCACTGGCAGCAGCTCCTCTCCCAGCACTGCGTCCCCTTCAACCAGTGCCGCGTCCCCTTCAGCTGGCAGTGGTTCCCCTCCAGCTAGCAGTCCATTCCCATCAAGTGGTTCCGTCCCCCTTTCAACAGCCAACCCCT
>BDIU01000244.1:0-131105 GCA_002118135.1 Trebouxia sp. TZW2008 | reverse complement strand
AGGGCGAAAGCTTTCGGCCCCTTTCGCTGCCGAAAGCTTTCGGCTACCTGCCCGCTCACTGTCTCAGACAGCCAAACTTTTGATGACAATACAAGCACACATAGCTCTTCGTTGTTGCGCGTAAAACGACCTTAGCACCTCAGCTCTTTTGTGCCAGCGTTGTTGTGCAGCATGACAGACTCTCGTGTGACTGCTATGTGTGCTCGAGGAGCTGCCCTGTTGCGTGAAATCGTCAGAGGACAGTCTGGCACTGTCTATTTCCTGGACAGGAGGAAAAGTGACCATCAGCTTGGGTCCGGAGGCTGCAGTTCAGGCGTAGAAAGGTATGCTTGAAAGCCGAGAGAAGCTTTGGTAACACACCTCAGCCCTGGCCACAACCACCTGACACTGTTTGTCGATCACAGATACCATCCCCATGGTCAGAAAGATAATTTGTTTGCCATCAAGCACTTGTCGAAGGAGGACCGCGCAAACTACACTGAGCTTTTTGATAACGAGATCATTGCGCTTAGAAGACTTCAGGCACACAGGGTGATGGGGGTTGCAGAATTGGTTGAAGAGGGCCTCAGCTTGAGCGGGGGCAGACATCTTGTATTGCAGTAGGCGTGCACTTGAGCTATCCTGATATGCAGAACAGATCTGTTGGCCTGTGACTTGACTCTTTTCGTGATCCTGTAGGCTGATCGAAGGCGAAAGCCTTGCAGATCTGCTGGCAGCCGGCCCAGGCACTGCTTATATTGAGGATGATGTCATAGAGACAGTGGTGGAAGTGACACAGGTAATGCTCACGTTTTGGACATACAGTATTGCTGCTGCTGGAAGTGCTGCTGCTGTTGCTGAACAGAGGTATTCCTCTGCAGACCTTGCAGGGGCTTCATCAGGCAGACGTCTGTCACATGGACATCTCTGCAGCCAACATCATGTTGCAAACAGACCCCAAGCACTCATGGGATTGTGTCAGGCTCATTGATTTTGGCTTTGCAAAGATACTTGGGCCAGGTATGCAGGCTTAGGGACTTGTTTAACCTCTCCTTCAACAAGTACTCCTGTCTTCCAAAGCTCAATACTTACTTTGCATGTACTGCAGCAGTCCAGTAATTTGCAGTATTGACCACTGCTGCATGCCCCACACGTTCAGCAGACGGCATGCCAACCAGCAATTGCGATTACTTACTGCAGGCGATGATGTATTTCACATTGATCTTGAGACTAGAAATGTGATTCCCGATGGAGCAACTCTCCAGTATGCGTCTACAGAGGTGCTGCAATCCATTCAGCGCACTCGTGAGGGGTGGAGTGCAAAAGATGACTCTGATGACAGAAGGATCTTTGTCAATGGCCCTGCATCAGACATTTGGTCTGCTGGCATAGTCTTATATTATATGCTCACCGGCGAGCTGCCATTCAAGCTTGACCCCAACTTTGAACCCACATTGCTGCAATCTGGTGGTGCGGCAGTGCCAGAGCGTCTGCGAGAACGCTGGGTGGAATATGAGTCCATGCTGTGCCAGCATTCTATCTGGGTGAGCACTGCCGACTTGAGCCAATGCCAGGTCGACACCACTGCTTCACCGCTTTACTGCTTACAGTAATAGCTCACAATGAAAGCTTACTACCCTCATGCAATTGAGCAGGGTCTTGCTGTTCAGCAACGGACCAAGCTTGTATGGCGGTCTTTCTGCTGTCTGCCATAGACACTGGTATCACAGCATCTTCAGACAGTTCACCATATGCAGGCACAAAAAGTTCGCAGCGCTGAAAGCGCAAACGAGCCTGTTGACCATCCATTGTTGGACACAGTGAGGGCGTGCAGCGCCAACCCTGACGATGCAGCTGACTTCTTTCTGCAAATGCTGCATCCTGAGCCAGCTCGCCGTCTGCGTTCGGTGGGAGCACCCCACCCCTACATAGCTAAAACACATGCTGAAATGTCCCTCACCGCCAGAGAATACTACGCAAAGCACTGGCGGTGCAGGGTTGCCAAAGGAGGTGCGCAAGACCTGAGCTGGTGCATTGAATATTTCTTGCCATTCTTAGTCAATCTCATCCTGGGCATCTTCAGCAAGGCATATTGCAAAGGTTTGGACTTTGCACACACTGCTGCACGCAGCCATCTGTATGTGATAAGCTGTACATTGACACCAGCCTGGTCATCACAGACGATCAGTGTTTGGCCAGATTTGCAAGCCTGCCTGACGCATCATTGCAATAAGGAAAAGCTTGTGTTTATTGCTAACATATGTCCAGCGGTCCAGCATTGACAGTCCTTAAACAAGGCTCTACTGTTACAAGTTTACCTAGCTGAAAGCATGCCTGTTTGCACTCCATCATGTGTGTGACGCTGATGCTGTGGGGGTTGCTTGCAAATCAACTTTAGCCTTGTCCACATGTCACCTAGTGATGACCCTGTGGTGCTTAGCAGTGGCTCTGTATCTAAGCATCTAAGGCATGCCTGCAGATGCTGAAACCAGTGAGAGCAATTGCGATACCCCTGGAGACGCTGTGACCGATGTGGTTGAAGGCAGCAGCCAAAGCCAGGCTGTTCAGAATGATGCTGACAGCCCTCAGTCATCCCTCGGCACATGTGTCGAAGGTCAGTATCAAGCATGGGCATTCTGTCAAGGATTGACAGACACCCATACCGCGCTATTTTGTCAGCTGGCAAGTGTCTTGCATTCAGGACTTGATATTTATGTACGGTAAGCATGTGTGGGGGTATTCATGCACCCTGTAAGCATTGAGCAAAACTTGCCAGCAACAGCAACAAGCCTGTCCCATTTGATCATGGATCCACAACATTGATGTGGCCATACACTTATAATGCCAATTTGTTGTAGGTGCAGTCTCATGGGAAAACAGGGAGATTCACCTCACTGGTGACCCTGACCTTGACTTTTGGGAGACAGAAGGGCCCGGAAGGGCTGCTGTTGTTGCTATGCTAGCTCGACTTGACGCAGCCAAGGAAAGCAAGTTGCTAAGTGCTGACGCCGCCAGTCAGATGCACGGTGGTGAGTCACAGACCAGCAGCAGTGGTGCTGAGTCATACACCAGCAGCAGTGGTGTCGCGTCATACACCAGCAGCATTGATGCTGAGTCACCGACCAGTAGCTATGACTCAGGTACACCTGCAATCTTGGACAGCATTGATTAGAGCATTTTGTTGCTTCTGTGCGCACCTAGCTGGGTCATACAATCTCACATGAATGCATGTGTGTGATGATGATTGATGATGAAAGTGATAACGCTGATGACACCAGCACATACCACTGGTTGAATGTGCTTTGGCAGGGATTCACGCTTTCAAGCTTTATGTGCATGCCCAACCATGTAATCACAGTGTTTTCTGCTTGCATTTGGGCATTGTTCCATGCTGTTGCGCTCAATTCACAGTTGTTGTCCAGTTGCAGGTTTTTTGTAAGTTTGTCTATGACTGCAAAGCTGCCACACCATGCTGGCTCTTGACCTGCTTGACCAGAAGTCAGGCCATAGTCAGCATCTTGTTGACTGGTGTGATGCTGTGTCGCAGTTGAGGAGACATATGCAGGCCAGTACGCAGAAGCTGAGCATCAAGCGCATGACATCCACTACCACAGCAAAGTCAAGACCCAGCAGAAGCTTCATATGGCGACCATCCTGCGCAAGGCTACACACACTGCTTGTGGCGCCCTCTGCACCGCATTGCGTCAAAATGCTTTTGGCGGCCGCCCTTGGCTGCAAGCACCTCTGATCATTGAGAGGAACATACCAGTGACACCGGCACCCTGGTCGCACAACCCACTTTTTGTCGATGCGCGCCAGATGTCAGTAGTCCAGCAAAGCCAGGACTTCCGTCATGGTGCTCAGAACCGTGTAGTTGATGACAGCAGAGCTGCACAGATCCTCCCTACTGTGCCAGAACAGCGCTCACCAACTCAGGCAGTGCAAGAGTCGCATAGTGTTGTTGAGCGCAATGCTGTCAGCACTGTACCAGCCAAGCAGATAGTAATCAACATGCCTGCCACACCACAGCTGCGGTCAAGCAATATCAGAGGCATTGCAGATAGCTTTGCCAACTCAAGCGACAGTGCTTCTGAGCCAATTCAGGAGGATTTCAGAGACAACACTCTGCACCCAGATGACCCCACACACGACTCCAAGCCAGACATCGTGCCAACTCCTACCCAGTAAGACCCACAGCCTTTGCTGCACTGTTTGCATTGTGGCATGCTTGCACGCAGCGCTAAGCGAGACCACTTATTGCAGCAGTTGATAGTCATCCGTCAGGCTGTACATGGTCTTTTGTGCAAGCAGCAAACCTGTTTTGAGGTCAATGACTGCCCATGCTTTCATGACTGGAGTGCTCAGTTGCATGCTGCCCAACACCTCTCCTTTTGCCATGCACTGCTCAATGTTTGCCTTGACAATGCAGGACTCAAGATGTCAGCAAAGTCTCACATGGCATCCGCAAGAAATGCAAGCGCGCAGCAAAGGCCTGCTGGGGCGCTGGCAAGCGCCTGATGGCCAAGAGAGTGTGGTGACCTCAATAGGTCACAACGTGAGTAGCTGATGCTGCTTTTGGTCAGTTTTGCTGTGTTGCTTTGCTCTTGCAAGTGGCCATTGCCCTGGTCCATGCATGAAGCAGCTTTGCTTGATTCCTCTTATGTTGCTATGTCTCTTCGCAACAATGTGCTGCAAAGCTGTGCACAGTCCCTCTGCATTGGCCAACCTGCCACCCCATCAATTGGACACATCAGTTCGAATTGTTTGCTGTTCACAGTCGCAGTGCATGCTTGCAGCATATCTTCACCTACTGCTGTGATGTACTCAGGTCTCCCAGTGATGAAGCAGTCTCTGCAGCAGACAAGCTGCTGCCTTATCAGCCTCTCGCCCACCCACCCACCCACCCTCAGGGCCCTTTCTCAACCCCAGGTCCCTTCCGAGCCAAGGGAGCTTGGCTGTACATCTTTAACCAGAAGCTGTTCTTTTGGCCGAGTCAACATTTTGCGGCAGCCAGTGCCAGAATGGCCAGTCCCCTTACTACACCCACCAAAGTCGCGCTGGGAACTTTTTGCTTTCAGGTGAGTGTGCATGCTGTAACCTGCAACTTTTGCTGAAAACGCTGCCATCGCATCATGCAGATTCTGTTGCTGTACTGTATACCATGTTTGCAGTCAAACACAGGACTGCTTTGTGCTCAAAATTGACTTGCGCGTCAATTGCTTTGTGCTGCAAACGCGATGTGATGGCACCAATGCTGCTCTCCATCCCTCCATGCCCATTAACCCAGGACGTTGCACATGCTTTATCCGGAAGATTGCACACGATAGACTGTTCATCAGCAGCAGTGCACAGTCAACAAGCTTGCACTACACCTTCATCTGCTGCTGTCATGTGTTCAGGTCTTCCAGCGACGAAGCAGTCTCACCCATACAAGCTCCTGCGCTGACTCACCCGTACCATTCTTTCCACAGATATAGCTCAGCTGTCCACCTTTCATCAGGAGCAAATTGTGTGGCCTTTAAGGAGACCTGAGGCAACCCCTGCTGGCCGAATCAATACTGGAGCCCTGGGAATCTGTGTTGGACGCCTTTTGCCTTCACTTTCAGGTGAGTCTGTCTACTGCAGACTATACGCATGGCCAACAGCGCTGTCACTGCATCGTGCAAACACTGTATCTGTGTTGTTTTCATGTCTGCAGCCAAGCATAGCAGTGTTTTGCTCTCAGAGCTGACTTGTACAGTGATTGCTGTATGTTTTCTGCATAGGAGATGTGGCAGCGCCAATGCTGCATTTGTCCCCGGCTATCAACCCAGCATGTCAAATACCCTTATCAATTTGACAGCCAAAGATCATGACACACTTTGTTCCTCAGTAGCATTGGATAGTCAAGCACGCATGCAACATATGTCCAACGACTGCTGTGATGTGTTCAGGTCTCCCAGTGACAAAGCAGTCTCACCCAAACAAGCTCCTGCACTAATCCCAACACCGTCCATTCACAAGTAGAGCTCAGCTGTCCACCTTTCATCAGGAGCGAACTGTTTGGCCTTTGAAGTGACTTGAGGCAACTCCTGCTGGCCAAGTCAATACTTGAGCCCGGAGAACCTCTGCTGGACACCTTCTGCTCTCACTGTCAGGTAAGTCTGACATTGCAAAATGTATGCAAGTCTGACAATGATGTCATTGCATCATGCAAATACTTTGACTGTGTTGGGTTCCTTAGCTGCAGTCAAGCATAAGAGGGCTTTGTGATCACAACTCACTTGTATGTTGATTGTTCTGTGTTTTGTGTAGATGAGATGTGGTGAAAGCAATGCTGTTCTCGTTTTGGCTGTGATCATCACCCCAGCCTATCAAAATTACTTTATCAGGGTGACTTGACATGCTTTGTGCATCAGCAGCAAACCACTGTCACGCACGCCTGCGGCATACCTTCACCTGCTGCTGTGAAGTTCAGGTCTCCCAGCATGAAAGCAGTCTCAGCCAAACAAGCTCCTACTGTTCGTCCGTGCCATCCTTTCCACAAATGCAGCTCAGCTGTCCACCTTTCATCAGGAGCAGTTGTTTGGCCCATGAAGCAACATGGGACAGCCCCTGCTGCCCTAGTCGCTACTTGAGGAAAATCTCCTCTGGATTCCTCTTGCTGTCACCCCCAAGCGGGTCTGGCTACTGCAAACTGTAAGTGCGGCTACAATCTTGTCATTGCATCATGCAAACACTATTGCTGAGTTGTCTTTCATGTCTGCTGCCAAGCATGGAATCGAATTTTTGCACAACATGGATGAGCATGCTGTTGGCTTTGTGTTCGCTGCAAAGGAGATGTGGTAGCACCAATGCTGCTCTCTGGTTGGCTGTCGTAGCCAATTCAGCCTATCAAACATGCTTAATCAGGATATTAAACTCGACTGGTTCATCAGCAGCAGTGCACAGTGTAGCAAAACATGCAACATACCTTCAACTGCTACTGTGATGTCTTCAGGTCTCCCAGCGATGAAGCAATTTCAGCAGCAAAGAAGCTCCTGTGCTACTGCCCCACTCCAGCCTCTCACGCACCCACCCACACACACAACCTCCCCCACAATCCCACCTCTCCCCCGCCCTCCCCCCTCCCACACACCCCCACCCAACCTCAAGGGGCCTTGGCTGTACACCATTGACCAGAAGCTATCCATTCGGCCATTTCATCACATTCAGGCAGCACCCGCTAGCCTAGCCAGTGACATCACTACATCAATCCAGAGAAGTTGTGCTGGCCGCCTGTTTTCTTTGAGGTGAGTGTGCGTGCTACCCACTTCAAATTTGGGTGCCGACGTGTCATGCAAGCAGTGTTACTGTGCTGTGCTGGTCCTGCTGCTGAGCATGGGTGAGCTTTGAGCTGAAAATATATTGGTCGTCTGATTGCTCTGTTTGCTCTGCAGAATGGATCGTGTGTGGACATCAATGCTGCTCTCTACTTGGCTGTAACCATCTCAGCAATTGACACAACATGCGCATGGGCAGCCCTTCTTATAAGGTGCCCATAAATAAATAGACGACTTGGTTGCATTCACCCTGCAAGCGTCTGCTCTTGTATCACCACAAAGGAACATGCAATGGCCGCTTGATAGTATCATGTCAAAACAGCTGACATGCTTTGTGCCCTTGATGTTTGCATTCATGTGTTGGCCAGGCCATTCAAGCTCTGTGCATCCTCCATTGCACATCAGCATGCATGCATCCTGCAATCACCTGCTGCTGTCTGCAATTGCAGCTTTGAGCCATGCTGCATGCTGACTGAAACAAACCATGCTGCCCAGCAATGCATCAGAGCAGTGCTCTGTGGCTCAACACAACCAAATTTAGCCTGCATACTGGCAACAGAGCAAGCGTCAATTCCAGTTCACCGAGGCTATTTGTGCCCCTGCAGGTGCTGCTGTGTCTTATACATCAGACTCTGCTGCACATCAACTGCTACAGCTATGCTGCTTGCACAGCAGCGCAAGCTTGATCTTGCGCTCCTCTTCTTCCTGGATTTTTCCGATTGACAGGCCGCTACACATGAGCTTTGCCAGTCTACTTGATGGACCAGTCGCTTTTGTATCCCTCTGCTTGAACGGGTGGCAAGCACTGCAGAATCAGGTAGTTTGCTGACATGATTTGTTGCCAGTGACTTGGGCACCCACCCTTTGCCCTCTCAAGAATACAACTGGATGGGTATGCATGGCTGCAGTATTCTGCAATGCGTGGATGCAAACAGTGACTGAAAGTTGATAATGAGACGCTGCAGGCTGCATGTGCAAATCAACAGCATGTGTACAGAACCGCAAGCAGCGTCCATTCCGAGTGATATGCAGACAGACTGCTTTGTAGGCCGCCAACCATTTTGATGCTATGACTGCACCTTAGCCTGTCAGTGATTTATGTCAATAACCCAACAGCTAAGGAATATCATACTACCCACCTCATGTTGACAAGACTGTGTTACTGCAGGCCAAATTGCTAGAGCATGACCGGTGAAGAACAGAAGGCAATGATGAGGAGGACACATCATGTCACCTGATTTGGTGGACACGGTGGCAAAGACGAGGCGGACAGTCATGTCATCTGATGTCGTTTATATAATATCATCATAAGGGGCACAGCTGGCATAGACATAGCACACACCATGTCAACAGTTTAGTAGACAGAACGTCATCAGCCATGGGGGACAAGTGGCATGCTTTTGGTGGACATGGCAAACCTGGACTTGGCCAGATGGTCCAGTCATGTTTGAAACCATGATGGCATGACCTTGGTAAAGATGATGCAAAGACTTACTGTAACATTACAGACACTTGGATCAACACTACTTCCTACCAGATCCTAGAGAGCACAGCTGTAGCGCAGAATTTCAGCTATGGTCCAAAAGGTTTCCGGCCAGTTTGGCTTCAGGAGGAGTCACAGCTCCATTGTCACAACTTCATGCCACCTCACTTTTTAGCAATGATGGCGCAGCTGCACTGACACCAAGCTTTATGATATATACCTTTTTATTTGTGCTGCACAATCAGCAGATGTGCGCCCCTTTGCCTCATTCAAGCTCTGATATCATGACCACTTCTTACAAAACAGTGCAGACAGCGTGGCTGCAGTACAGCTGACGTATTGCCACAGCACAGACTTTGTATCTGCTGCATTTCTTCAAACAGCATGAAGCTCACAATTTGCAGTTTGACATATCAAAGCCGCTTAGCTCGCTGACTCATTCTTTACTTCTCAGTGTTTTGTGTCTTCAAGCTAGGTTTTGCACCTCTTGACATCAGGCAAAATCCACCGTATTTCACCCTGCTCAAAACCCTGAAGTAGCCTGGATTACGATGATTACATTGATTGCCCCTATGTGTACCTCATGCGCTTGGCTTACTACTTCGAGATTTGAGCAGCAATAGGTCTCAGAAAGCCAAGTCAATTTGCCACAACTATAGGCTGATTTGGCACTTAGGTCAGAGCACTACTGTAGTAACATTGTACTGTCTCAGCAAAAGCAAACATGCCAACGATGTCACCACTGACTATGCACTGCAAGCATCTGACTCAAGACCATTTGCATCACTTCAAGCAAAGTTTCATGAGGACATGCTGCACAATAATTTCGAGTGATCTGACTCCAGAAAAGTGCAGCATCTCATACTAGGAGTCTGATGATGCGTGGAAAGCATGTCATGCTTTGCTGACTGGACGCAGCAGGTAAGCAATCTTGCTCTGCCTGTGGATCCTTGACTGCAGGCGCTGTCACGATGCTGGATTGTGTAGCAGAGCCAGGTTCAAGTGTCTATCAAAATTTGTGCACATATGGGGCAGCTGCATATCAATAAACCAGCATGTCCCCCATAAGCTTGAGCATGCAATTCTGTGCAGCGAGATTCATTCTTGTGAGGATCCTGCAGCTATCACTGCATTCAAGCAGCAGGACCCCCTTGTTTTCTCAAGGCTCTGTCTTTTCTGTGATGATTTGCAACAGCAGCCTTGTGTACATCCTTGTGGCGGTGGTCACGCTGCAAGTTGCTGCTACTGCCTCTTTGAGTACCAACATGCCGTCCACCCCTGCCTCTATTGCTGCCTGCCCAGCGGTCTTGACTGCTACCTGGCTGGTCTTCATTGCCACCATCTGCAGCAAATGTTGAGCTTTAATTTATCAGCACAAATGATGAACCAACAAAGTTGCAGAAGCATATGGTGCGTGAAGCTACGAATGGCTGTCACAGGCTTTCCACAAACACATACAATTGTAGCAAGCAGGCCATTCAGGCGTGGCGTGCCTGCTGTCAAAGCATGTCTCAGCTGAAGTGACAGTCGCTGTTGACAGCACAGGATGAATCAGCAAGGGATGACTCTCGCACATGCCACAGCAGCATAAGCTACAGCTCATCACAAGGGAGATTCCCTACAATGATGCTACTGCATCAACATGGTGCTTTCGCAGGCTTGCATGTCAGCGTGCTGCCATGAGACCTGACACAACCTGAGGCAGAGGCCTCACACCCAGGACCAGATCCACAGCATCTGTTCTGTGCATGAAGCCTCTGTCTCAACACAGGTGTCAAGCGCAGTGGTCCAGCCAAGCATGCTGCAGTCACCTCACAAGAATTTAGGTGAGGCTTATTGCATTTGCAGCTCTGACCACGCAGGCCAACCTTTTTTGAGACCATACACTCTGCAAATGTCGATTTGCTGTAAGCACACCGCAATGCATTCCCATCATGCCATAGTAATGATATTGCAGGTGAGTTTGGGTATCTGCACCAGGCTTGATGTAGCATACCTTGTGAAGATGGTGGGGCCTGGGGTGGGGCTAAGGGAACATTGCCACCTGCCCCTAGGCCATGGATGGCATCTGCAGCAGCCTGCACTGCCTGCTGAGCTACTCCTGCCTTGCCACTCACTTCTGTGGCTCCCTCCTTCCTGCAATATCCATACCAGCTCTGTTTTCAAGTGGCCCACTACCACATGGAAAGTGCATAAGGATCAAGGAGGGAGTAGATGACTTACATGCTTCAACCAGCCAACAAACCTGATCGCATGTGCCACATAGTGGCAATGACTATACGTCCATGAGGTTCAGGCAGTCTGCACAGATTATCACAGGTTAGCACAGAACAAATCAAGGAGGTGTCAGAGTTGGTGCATTGGCTTCTGGTGGCATATGCAGCAAATGCTCTGCCTACTGAGCTGCGCTCTTGCTTCCACTCACTTCTGTTGCGCCCGGCTCCCTGCAATGCACATGCTAGCTGCGTATATCCTATTTTGGTGCAAGCAACACTCAACAGCCAAAACCACGTATGCTTACAGGCTCATGGCATTCCAGACAGCTTGCTATCAGCTATCAACTGTGACTGTTGCTGATGCACAGAGAGGTCTGCATGCACAATTAATGCACAGAGACCAGGCACATTTCATCTGCACAATGGGTTTGGCAAAAGAGCCTGCAGAAGTAGCCTACTTGTAGTTGTATATCTTGCCATCTTTGACCCATTGCTTGGTAGGCTTGCCACCCCTCTGGGCATGCTGTTGACCCCCTTGGCCTCTGCTGGGTCCAGAGAAGCCAGGTGGCCTTTCATTGCCAGGCTGCGTCAGCGCTCCAGGGTGAGCTGTGCTCACTTCATCATCACCTGCACATTGACAATTGATCTTTGAGGCTGAGACATAGTCAAAGCAGGGTATGCACTGCAAGTCAATTGCATTGTTTTTGGCTATTGACACAGGGAAGCGCGGTGGCCTTTCATTGCCAGGCCGTGTCAGCGCTCCAGGGTGAGCTGTGCTAACCTCATCATCACCTGCACAGATGCAGTTGATGTTGGAGGCTGTGAGACAGTCAGTGCAGCAGATGTGCTCTGAGACTCTTGCATTGGTGTTGGCCCCTGAAGTGCCTTGGCCTGGCATAGGGAAGCCTGGCGGTCTGTCGTCGCCAGGCCGTGTCAGCGCTCCAGGGTGAGCTGTGTTAACCTCGTCATCACCTGCACAGCTGCAGTTGATGTTGGAGGCTGTGAGACAGTCAGTGCTGCAGCAGTACTCTGAGCCTGTTGCATTGCTGTTGAGCCCCTATGCCTCGTCCTGGCACAGAAAATCCCGACAGCCTGTCATTGAGCGAATCTGCCTTGACTGCAACTTGCTTACAGCAGGCACAGGCGGGAGGGTCTGATGTACTGCACGGTCGACTATGACCTGCTGTTCTATGCTTGCATGATATCTGCACCGCTTTTGTGCAACATGATTATCTGTTATTATTATAACAATTATATATATTATTATTTATTATTATCATTATTATTTGGGGGTGTTTCACTATGTCATAGACTGCCTGAATTTCATGGACATACAGTCATTGCCACTGTGTGGCACATGTTATCAGCCTTGTTGGCTGGTCAAAGCATGTAAATTTACTCTCTCTCTCTCTCTGGCAATGAACTGCCACCGGCTCAACTGCAAGGGGTGCACAAAACATCAGCTACTGTCTTTTGTGACTGAAGCCAACTGTGATTGCATAAGACCAGCAACATGGATGCTGCAGACTGTGTTACCTTCTGCATCTGCCACGCCATCATTACCAAATGGCGCCAAGTCATCAAATGAGTCATCGTACTCATCCTCATACTCCCACTGGGCTGCATCAGCAAACTGCAGCTGTGCAGCCTTCTCTGCATTTGTCCTGGTGTCCAGCATCTTCGACGTCGCCTGCATTGCAAAACACCTTTGCCTTATGCTCTGCATGAAAGCCATACATTTTCATTTGCTTGCATGAATTTCTTCCGTGCGATGATTAGCCCCTGTTCCTGTGTCGAATCAACGGTACATACAGAACAAGTGGCAATGGCGCTTCTGCTTTCAGGCAGCCTGGATGTGGCCTGCATCGCAAAATGCGCCTGCCTCATGCTCTGCGTCAGATCATCATCATCATCATCATCATCATCATCATCATCATTTAAATGGCTGCTAGTGGCGCTGTGTGATCCAGCTAGGTGCATACAAATGACAGATGCATGCAGAGGGAGTGGCATCAACTATGTTGGTGTCAAGCATGTTTGATGGTGCCTGTGTTGCACAAGTAAGCAGATCATCAGACACAGGCAGGCAGGTCTAATGCTCTGCAGAAGAAGGAAATGAGAGGAAATGAGTTTGCTTTTTGCGCAGTCACGTGCCCTAGCAGGAGTGTTTGCAGCCAAGAACAGCACAGAAGTAAAGCTGTACAAGCAGCGATCAGCACCACCTTTGCACGTGGACAGGGTTGGGGGGGATTGGGGTACTTGAAGGGGAGAGTTGTCAGCCCTGACTACACTGACTTGGATTGAGACTAGAGAGTGATGAAGAGCAGCAGGCGATGTGCCACAAAAGGGTGCACCCAAGGAGAAGGTTTTTGACAACAGTTGGGTGCCCTGGCTTGCACAGCCCTGTTGTTAGCCATGCACCTCAGGCCGGCTGTCAATGCTGTCTGATAGCACCAGCTAGGACAAACAGACGGCCTGAGATGCATCCTAGGCAACTGGACTGTTCATCAATGCAGCCAAAGACTGTCACAGAGAGCTGCTGGACAGCTGTTGCACACTGCATCACATGTGCGATTGGGTATAGCTTGCACGGTCCTGTTATCAAAATTTCACCTCAGGCTGGCCGTATGTGCTGTCTGGCCGCACCAGCTAGGACAAGCAGACAGTATCCTGGACAACTGGACTGTTCCATCAGGACACCCAACCACTGTCACAGAGAGCTGCTGGACAGCTGTTGCACACTGCGCCGCATGTGCGATTGGGTATGGCTTGCACAGTCCTGTTGTCAGGCATGCACCGCAGGGTGGCCTTTTGTGCTGTCTGGCCGCACCAGCTAGGACAACAAGACAGCCTGAGATGCATCCTAGGCAACTGGGCTGTTCTAAAAGGGCACTCAAACACTGTCACAGAGAGCTGCTGGACAGCTGTTGCACACTGCGTCGCATGTGCAATTAGGTATGGCTTGCACGGTCCTGTTGTCAGCAACGCACTTCAGGCTGGCTGTTTATGCTGTCTGGCCGTACCAGCTAGGACAAACAGACAGCCTGAGATGCATCCTAGGCCACTGGGCTGTTCCAAAAGGGCACCCAGACACTGTCACAGAGAGCTGCTGGACAGCTGCCTCTCAATGCATCGCATATTCAATTGGGTGTGCTGGCTTGCACAGTCCTGTTGTCAGGCATGCACCTCAGGGTGGCTTGGTTGTGCTGTCTTACAGCACCAGCTAGGACAACAAGACAGCCTGATATGCATCCTAGGCAACTGGGCTGGTTCATCAGGGCACCCAAACACTGTCACAAAGAACTGTCGGCAGCTGTAACGTTGAGGCAGACACTGCAATCGCCAGTTGCTTCAAGAGCACAGGCATGCCTTCAGAACATACCCACCTGTGCTGGGGGGGGGGGGAAGCAGTTGGGGAGACGTGGTCGTCAGGCTTGACTGACCTGACTTGCATTCAGACTCAAGAGTGATGAAGAGCAGCAGGCGATGTGCCACAAAAGGGTGCACCCCGAGGGAAAGGCTTTTAAGAGCAGTTGGGTGCGTTGGCTTGCACCGCTTTGTTGTCAGGCTGGCTCTTCGTGCTGTGTGATACAATCAACCAGGACAAAGAACCAGCCTGAGATGCATCCCAGACAACTAGAGTGCTTCATCAGGGCAGCCAAATACTGTCACAGAGAGCTGCTGGACAGCTATTTCACAATGCACTGCATATGCGATTGGGTGTGCTGGCTAGCACAGCCCTGTGGTCAGGCATGCACATCAGGCTGGTTATTTGTGCTGTCTGATAGCACCAGCTAGGACAAACAGACGGCCTGAGATGCATCCCAGGCAACTGGGCTGTTCCATCAGGCCACCCAAACACTCTTGCACACAGCTGCCGGACAGCTGCCTCTCACTGCATCGCATACGTAGTGGGATGTGCTGGCTTGCACGGTCCTATTATTAGACGTGCACCTCTGGGTGGCTCTTCCTGCTGTGTGACAGAAACAATCAGGACAAAGAGACAGCCTGAGGTGCATCCTGGACAACTGGATTCCAACTGGGCACCCCAAACACTGTCACAAACAACTGCTGGCAAGTGTGGTGTTGAGACAGACCCTACAGTTGTCAGCAGCTTCAAGAAACACAGACATGCCTTCCTCGTCTTTTAGTTGAGTGGGATTTAGTTGTGTAAGAGGTCATACCTTGTGTGCTGAGCGCTTGGCGGCCTGCTGAGCGGTGAGGGTGGGGTTGGCACTGCCAGAGCTGGGCTTGTCTGAGGCGGCTGCAGCCACTGCCAGGTCTGACCATCTTGCTTCAGGTACATCACCTGCAAAGCAGCGATAGTTGCCAAGCAGCAAAGTAGCCAAAGCAGTACAAGCTTAAGCACACAGTGTATGAGTGCTACTGCGAGAGCTGGGCTTGTCTGAGGCCGCCTCAGCCGCTGCCAGGTCTGACCACTTTACCTCATACGCATTGCCTACCCACCATAGCAGTCAACACATTGCAAGTGTGAGGACACTATATGCAAGCACAATGTAAGTGTGAGGACACTGTATGTCAATAAGACGGCATGACTGAGAATGAACGGCGCTGCAAGAGCTGGACCTGTCTGAGGCGGCTGCTGTCACTGCAAGGCTGAAAAACCTTGCCTCGGGGATATATTGCCTGCAGACCAAGGCAGACATCTAGTTGCTTCAAATACATTGCCTGCACGCCATAGCAGGTCATGCATTGCAAGCTTTGAGACACAGTCATTCAGACCCATGTGAGGCAGCTGCAGCCACTGCCAGGCCTGACCACCTGGCTTCAGACACATTGCCTGCGTAGCAAAGTAGTTTACGAGGCGCGAGGATTATACTTCAATGGTCAACAGGAACCCTCACAGCTTCCAATAGTTGAAAGGAGGCACAGCAGTGCTACTGAATCTGCATAGGCAGATGCAATAGCTTACAGTAGGCAGACAGACAAACAGGCAATTGGGGACCAGGTTGTGCAGATTCCTGAAACTTGTCAGAATAGGAATGGGACGTGCTGCTACATTGACACAAGGTGTGCAGGCCAATAGCAGAGCCCAGAATCACCCATCTCTGGCATCAACACAATCCTCCAAAGTGTTGACCTTGCTTTAGCATCGACACATTGGCAGAATGCCTGGATGTCAAAAATGCAGAAATCCTGAGGTTGCTGTTACCCCAACATCACCTCAAGCGTCCTTCTAGCCTGCCAGCGCCATGCCAACACAACAAAGCAACAAACAAGACAGCCCACAACAGTGCAGTTCAAGTTTCTATCCCTACCATCAAAGCACCTTGATCAAACAAGGTGCAGTTTTGCTTTTCTGCACGTCATAGGGTGCATTGCAGTGCAAAGCATTGCAGCCAACTCACCATCGGGCTGCGCCAAGCCTTTGCCTTTTGCCAAGTTTTGACTGGGAGGCTGAAGGGGCATCTGAGGGTCTAGGCCTTTCAGCTCAATGGGCAGATTGCCTTCTAACAGGCAGTGTATGACCTGCTCGCTGTTGTAGCTGAAATGCTGAAGTGCGCTCGCCAGGAAACCATCCCCAAAGTGCGGCATTATATCCTTGATCTGGGAGATGTAGGACGCCAGTGCTTGCTGGCTCTTCTGACCTGCACACCAGCAAGTTCTGATCAAAGGCACAGTGGTATTACCTCTGATGGGGTTGGGTTCCTTTCTTTCTTGTCGCTGTGGTTTGCTGTGATGTTGCTGTGTGGGGCATGGCATCCGTGATCTGACAGACGTGCGTAAGGAGAGCTTGCTGGTCATTGAGCATCTGTCAGCTGTTTGCCAGGTATGTCCAACTTCCTATATCACTGAGGTGTGAGATGTAATCTCACAGAAACCTTGCAAGGCACGTGGGTTGACTACTGGTTTAGAGGCTGAATGTTGCATCGCGGCGCATGGAAAAGCTTTTGGCCAGACATCACCAGGCCGATATTGGGCTGAAATGATAGGTGTAATTTCACAAGAGACGTGCAAGGCACTAAGTGCCTGCTGCTTCACATGCACCTTAGTTCCAATGCTATTGACCATTTCATGTTTTCCTTTGCAGGTCCAACGTTTCACGCATATGGGCAATGCAAGCTACCTGAGCTGATGTTACCAGCTGCAAGGAACTTGTTGCCAGCCTGGGAGCCAAAACTGGAAGGGTCTCCCAACAGCACTCCTAGGTAGTCCTGCTGGTCCAGATCCAGCTGCACAATGCCCTGCAAGACCACCCACAACCTGCCCTGATGATCATGAGCATGACAAGGACAGCAATGAACTCACACTGACACTGACGTTGATACTGACAACGACAATGGTAATGCTGATGATGATGATGGTGATAACAATGGTCATGGTAGCAGTCACACGTACAAGAATGATGATACTCACAATCATAAGCATCACGGTCACAACGTGTGATGACTATGATCTTGACAAGATAACGATCACAACAACAAACATGCATCATGCATTCTAGCACAGCTATAACCTGCCCTGATGCAGTCTTAGCATGACTGCTTCAGCGGACATGTTGCATAGCATGCATAGTATGCATAGCATTTCTTCGCTGAACATGGCTGCTCATGGCAGCAGCATCTGAGTCTGCTTTGTCTGCTGACACTACTGATTGGTCAACTGTCTTGGGCACCGTTTGCGGCGAAGCATGCAGGAATGCGTATGTTGTCAGTAACGTGCAGTAAACGTTACTGCAAAATACTACATTGCCACAAGCATGGCTGCAGATGGTGTAGAAGGCATCTGAACAGGTCAGCAATGTCAACCACAGCAGCCTCAGCAAAGCAAGCAACAACACTTACAACAGCTGTGGTCCAACGGCTGCAGTCAACCAGCTTTGACACTCACAGAGAGCAGCAACAGATACTGGCCGCAGCCTCTGCAGATATGGCAATAACAAGTGGGGTGGAGGGTACGACTCTTACATGCCCTCACCTTTGTGATTGCAGTCTGAGACACTTCTGCCAATCCGAAAGAGTTGACAAGGGTTTTCAGCAGGGCAGCAGCCTTGGGTGTTTGCTGACTGGGCGGAGCCATGGCCATAATAGCCATCATCAACAGCTCCCCTAGAGGCATGCCTTTTGTTGGGGTAGGGTGAGGGGAAGGGGGGGGACAAAGCGGGTGTTGTGCATGATGAAGGTGAGTTCCTACCTTTGTGATAGCAGCCTGAGACTCTTTGGCCAGTGCATAAGAGGTGATCAGGGCATTTAGAAGGGCAGCACTCTTAGGGGTATGTTGACTGGGCTGAGCCATGGTCATAACAGCCCCCATCAGCAGCTCCCCCCTGGCATGGGGGCTGAAAGCCTGAGCCCCGCCCCAAGGAGGTTGGGACAGCTGAGGGGCGGGGGTGTCTTGCAGGCAGGCTTCGCTAATCAGCAGGCTGGATAGTTTCTGTAAGGCTGGACTCAAGTGACGCAGATTATGTAGCACCTGCTGTGCAGCACACACTCACTGAGACAAGACAACGCTCATAGCTGCAAGTGTGTACAGATGCCATGCCATGCAGGCTGGGGCCTGGCTCTAAGGAGAGTGGGGCAGCTGGGGAGTGGGGTAGCTGGCGGGGTGGTCTTGCATGCAGGCATGGCGGATCAGCAGGTTGAAAAGCTTCTGCAGAGCTGGGCTCAAGTGACGAAGGTGATGCAGCACCTGTTGCGCAGCACACTGTCAGCCACAGATTGTGTGGCAAGAGCTATGCAGCCACGCTCAGTGCAAGCTAACCTATGCACTGCTGAGCCATGGCTCACTGTAGACCCAAAGGCTGTGCCCAAGACAGCTGAGCCTCATTGCAAAACCCAATTCACGCTCAGCTTGCTGCAGTGGATTGGTCAGGTCAGGTGTTGCAGGGGAAGGAAGATCAGGCAGGGATCACCTGAGCGGCTTGTGCTTTCTGGTGTTGTGAAGCTGCTGGTCCAGCCTTGTTCATCTGTCTGCCACTATACACACACACACCCCGGTTGCAATGCTATCATGCGCGCAGGTTGAGGTTCAGCAAGTGGGTCAATGCAAAGCACAGCATGGCAGGCAGAGCTGACCTGTGCAGCTTGTGCTTTCTGGTGGTGTGAAGCTGCAGTGGCCGCCTTGTCGATTTGCAGCACAAGGTCATCACGCAGGCTGATCAGCTGAGTGATCAGGTCTGCCTGCCCTCGCTACAGCATGACGGTCAGGTCAGCCATGGCAGAGCAAGGCATGGCAGGCAGAGCTCACCTGTGCATCTTGAGTGTTTCGACGATCTGGGTCTACTTTCGAAGCCTTGTTGATCTGTCGCGACTGAAAAGACGTCAACTGTGACCCCATCATGCATCCACATTGCTGCAGTGTTCTGGTAAAGTGAGTCATTGCAGAGCAAGACATGCCAAGCAGAGCTGACCTGTGCAGCTTCAGCCTTTTGATGGTGTGACGCTGAAGTTGCGGCCTTGTTGATCTGCGGCACAAGATCATCGTGTAAGCTGGTGAGCTGTGTGATCAAGCCTGCCTGCCCTTGCTGAAGCAGCTGAGAGCCGCTTGGGTACGCCTCTAGGAAGAAGCTTAAGGTGAGGCAGGTGTCTCTCAGATATTGCAACCCATCTGCAAAATTGCACATGAGCCATGAGCCATGAGCCATGAGCCAACACCATGAGAATTAGTAAACAAGCTACCCGCATTGAGTCAGAACCATAAATTGTTGAAAAAGCTCAAGAGACAAAGCGGTTTGAGGCGCATTTTGCATGGGGAACATGTGTCACAAACCAATACTCAAGGCATCTGGTGAATCTGAGGGCAGACATTTTCTAATTTTACAGTCACATTATACCCGGTTTGCAGTCATTGATGTCGCAGAGAGCTAGATTAGACTTGTATACAGTGACAGCAGCAACAGCAGGACAGCATTGCATGCAGCCTGAATTGCAGATTGGTGCAGTCAGACTGCCATCAAGTAGCACATGCAAACAAAGCATTGCAGAAACATCATCAAAATACTCATGTGAATAAAACTGTAGGTTGCCAGATGTGCTGCATATGCAAGGCTGAAACCTGACCTGCAAGGCCATTGAGTAGTCTGGCATCTTTGCTATCCCGCTTCAAGCCATCACTAGCTTGCTTGCAGGTCTGCTGAACATCATGTAAGTTAATGCTAAGCGCTGGACCAGTATCCCATAAGTCCCTTGTGTATTGAGGCTGTATCCTGAACGTCTGCACAGCATGTTGAAGTGAGACCCAACAACAATCTCTGACCCCTGAGTACGTTGTTCAAGGTCAAAAGATGGATGATGACTTGATACACAGTGACTTCTCTTTCTAAACCTTGCTTCGGTTGCCAAGAAATTTGTTCTTGAATCACATTGGCATTACTCAGAGTTGCCACTGCAGTCAGACTGCAGTGATTACCAATCACATTGTCCTTACCCTGAGAATGTCCCTACATCAAGTGTACTTACAGAGAGGGGTGTGTGACAGCAGACCCACCTGCTTGAGAAGCTGCTGCAGCAGGGAGGCATTGTCAGGTCCATAGATTGCTGCTAGGTCCAGTAGCTTTGGAACATCCAACACCCATTTGTCATACAGCATTTGGGCATGTTGTGACCCTGGGCTTGTGCCAGTGGTGCTGACCCTGCATCTCATGGCACTTGTGACAATGACTGGTGCAAAACATACCAAACACGCAAAACAATGCAAGCACTTACAGGCGAGAGAATGTGGCAAACACCCTTCTTGAGATTTGGAGCTGGGTATCAGACGGAAAGCCTTGTGGCTCATCAAAAGGACGCCTACATCCAGCATGGCACTTGTTGCTGCATAAGACCCATTTGTCCAAATTGCATTTGCAGGCAAAAAACACGTTCGCAGGCAAGCTGCTAACCTTGCAAAGCGCAGATATGAGTCCAAGCAAGACAGCAGGCTGGCATTTGACCCCATGATCTGCCAGAAGTCATCGACGGACGCACTCAGCAGGCTTCCAAGGTCATCATTGATGGCTTGAAGCACTTGCTCGCTCTGTGCATCGCTCAGGCCATTGTTGTCTTGCGGCAAATAGGTCAAATACCGATGTGTGATCTGCATGGGAAGAACGTTAGCATGAAGCAACTGCGATGTCCCACGAGGCGTTGTACAGAGCACCCACACTACCTGGCTATGATGGTCGCCGTTCTCCATGATCACTCAGCATGCACAGGTCAATAAGATCGTCTGTAGAGGTGTGGAACAATGCTCGTTGCTGATGCACAAGCAGCAGACCACGGCGACAAATCAACGTGAACCGTGCCGAATGCGTGCTGGCGATACGTCGCTTCTGCGACAGAGGCCGCATGCTGCGCAGCATGACACGACGCAGTCCGTGTTGCAAAGTTCCGTTTCGAGATTTGTATCGGTCAAATGCGCGAACAGGTGCGAAGGTCATTTGGTTGCCTGGCTGCCAGCGTTGTGTCAATGTAGCCAAGGGACTCAAGCAACCGAAGGTAGAGCTGATCTATAGTAGTGATGCCGCACGCACTCGTCGCACCGCCACAGTGCGCTGGGATAGCATGTCTTGCCAAGCCATCACCCTGCTTGCTTCGGCGCTGCCTGCACTCCCAGCACGCAGGCCGGCAGCTCCCATTTGTCCAGGACTCCCACTTTAGGCATTGCGCTAAGGCACAGCGTCGCATCTTGTCACAAAGCTCGTGTCGAGGTTATGCAGTGCGCCCATCGAGCGCCGTGCTCGCCACGGTAAGCACGCATTTGATCGCAGGATGCTGCATAACTTCTTGTTGATAACACAAGTCATACAGGAAACAAGGCATGTGCCTGAGGGGTCTGTCAGTGTCATCTTGTTAGCAGGAGGCAGTGGCAAGCGGATGAAGGTTGGTGCCTGTCTATAATTTCTTCAGCATATCTCAACATTCTGAGCTGAGAAACGTCACCGCCTCATCCCATTTACAACGTCTCTGATGCACAGGCATCCATGCCAAAACAGTACCTCAATCTGGTGGGTCAACCTATAGCAATGCATAGTCTCAATACATTTGGAACGATGCCTGAGGTTGGCGAGCTTGTGGTTGTTTGTGACCCTTCCTACAGGTGGGCTTGTCTCACAACCTTCACAGAGTAGACATCTGCCAAGATCTGACGTTTGCATGCATCAAAGTCATGATTTTAGCTGCAGCATGCATTACTACTTCTTCTGCTCCTCTGTCAGCTACACCACATGCACATCATGACTCAGTCGCTATACTAATTTACCTTATCTTAGCTGCCTCTACCTGCTTTGTTGTTTCTGTCCTGGGTCCTGTTGCCTCTGACAAACGCCTGTTTGACTAGCTTCTTTGATTACCGCCTGGCCTGCAGAAATTTGTTTCAGCCATACTTGGACAAACTCCCAAGCAGAATCAGCCATAGATTTGCCTTGCCTGGTCTGCAGAGATCTCTTTCAGCCGTACTTGGATAAGCTCCCAAGCAGAATTAGCCATAAATTTGCCCTGCCTGGTTTGCAGAGATCTCTTTCAGCCGTATTTGAAGAGAATGCCAAGCAGAATTAGCTATAGATTCGCCCTGCCTGGTTTGCAGAGATCTGTTTCAGCCGTACTTGGACAAACTCCCCAGCAGAATTAGCCATAGGTTTGCCCTGCCCGGCATAGAGAGGCAGGACAGTGTGTACAGTGGTCTTCAGGCCATCAGCCCCTCAGCTGCACTGGTAGCTGTGCATGACTCAGCTAGACCCTTGCTTGAGTCATCGGATGCAGCTGCTTGCATGGCTGATGCTCAAGAGGTGTGCTTTTGCAAATACCTGTCAAGCTGTGCTGCTGCCAGGACCTGCATCATATTTGCATATACTGTATTCCCTCAAGACTGAGCTGAAGTATTGCATGTTGCTCTGGGAGAAACAGCTGCATGCAACCCCCTGCCTTGATTTCAGCGCCACGCTTTTAGTACACAGCCTGTCAAACAGACACTTTGCCTTGAGCATGCACATGGCTGCACAAACACAACGTCTTTGTCTTGGACGCGGCATGCATGCTGCATGTGCAAATCCACTTGACATGCATCAAATCATAGCTTTCTGCATGCCGCTTTTCCTGCACGCAAACCTGATGCTGACTACTGACAGGTTGGTGCAGCTGTGCTGGGAGTACCTGTGAAGCCCACCATCAAAGAAGTTGACAGTGAAGGTGTGGTAGTCAAGACACTCATTAGAGCAAGCTTGTGGGAAGTGCAGACTCCACAGGTCAGTTGCTGCTTCATTTTGAGCTGCTCTTTTGTAAGTCTTGTTTTTCCTCTTAACCATGCAAACATGCTCAAGCTTGGGTTTGGAGTTTCTGCTGCAAATGTCAGGGTCATTATGCTGTTTTTCAAATGATGAAGCATGACTGTACATGAACCAGACAGTTGTTGCCATGTTGAGCACTGGCTCAAACTGCACAGCAGCAGCTTGGAGACAAGGACACAATCTATGCTATTCTATGCTATGCTATGCTGTGCTGTGCTGTGCTGTGCTGTGCTGTGCTGTGCTGTGCTGTGCTGTGCTGTGCTATGCTTTCTACTGCAGCAGTTGCATTGGGACGTGAGTGTGGTGAGGAATTCAGAACGTTGCCCAAAAGTGTGCAGTACTATCAGTAAGCCAACCTGATCATGCAGGTGATACGGCCTGCCCTTCTACAGGAAGGCTTCCAGCTTGTACGGCAGCAGCAGCTAGAAGTGACAGATGACGTTTCAATTGTTGAGGCACTAGGCAAACCAGTCAAGGTCACTAGAGGATCATACACCAACATCAAGGTACAGCCTGCAAGTGTTTACCTGCTTCAGCTCCCATACCCAGTGTTGCGCATGTGAGCGTGCACAAACCGTTTGGCTATGGACCAGTGATAATGAGCTGGCAGTGCAACTGCTCAATGCTGACTGAGTATCAGCAGGCCAGGCAATGTGCACAGTTTATTTGACTCTCAAATAAGACCCATAACACCGTCTGGACGGCATGCAACGCACTGGTAAATAACATATCATGAGATGCAGATGATGTAGCAGTCAATTGCTGTTAGGCTTGCAGCATGGACTTTTTCTGTATAAAACAGACCTGTATTCCAATGACATGCTGACGCTGTATGCAGGTGACCACCCCAGATGATATGTTGGTAGCTGAGGGGTTTCTGATGAGCAAGGCTGTTGAGAAAACTGTTGAGACGCAAGACATTCTTGAACGCTCTGCAGAGTCTTCTGACCTGAGTGAAGCATCTGTAGTGTAAAGTAGTGAATGCTGACATGCTTTGCTGCAGATGTGCATTGAGCGTAGTGAGATACTGCGTGGCAAGCAACAAGCCATGTTTGCATGCATTCAGCTAGCGCTGTGAGTCCAACAGCAAGGGACTGAAACGTATGTGGTGTGAAGTAAGGAATGCTGGCATGAACTGTGGCAGCTGTTCGAGACTGAACGGTCACTTCGGCATGAGAGTACACAGTATTGCAGCGGCAGCTGTTCGCTGAGCCATTGCAACACTGCGTGTGCATCAATAACTCATGTCTGCATGCAAGTCACTCCAGCTGGCGCCGTGAGAACTGATTGCAAGGCTTGTCTGTTAAACAGAAGATGGGAACGCCAACAAGCTACACACCGTTTGCCAGAAAACTCAACAAAGCTACACAATGTTCAACAGAAAATGAAAAGAGACTGCCACCTGCAACTACAGCGCCGAACTGTTGTACAGCAGAGGGACTGAAAGAAAAGTGGGGCCTAAAAGAAAGAGAAACAGCTGCAAGAACTGAAATAACAAGTTCAATTTGTTTCCGCAATGACTACATCCGTCACATTGCCATTCCAATCAAGAAAACGTGCCAAAAAGGGTGGTGCATGCTACATTGATCAATTTAAAAGAGAAAGGTCCTGCTAGAGGGCTGAAATCGACTAACCCAGTTAAATTCACGCCTCATGCAAACAAGCTGAACTCTAAAACCGATATCAGATCTGTGTCTTGCTGAATTATATGTAAGTTAACAGAAAAACTTCATGTGCCCTCAACTGACACAGATCACCCGCATCTCATTGTAGCTCAACATTTGCTGAATGCTGAATTATCACTCTGTCGCGTGACTGTAAAGCTTGCAAGTGCTGGCATGACAGCGTAAAAGATACCTTGTCCACAGCACAATGAAGTGACATATTGCTCGGGTGCACTTAAACAGTGCAAAATACAGCTGTCTCTTGCAAACAAGTACGTTGTGTTTGGCAGACTACAATGCAGGCCAATCTTCAGCTGACTGATGTGAAGCTTGACTTGGCCATGCTTTGCAGACTGCCCAAATAGAGCTTGTACCAGCTCAAATGACACAATTCAAACTTAGCTGCGCTTTGCAGTCTGCGACGCAGGCCTGCTCAATGACCTTGGAGGCTGAACAAAAGAATTCACACCCAGACCCATTGCTATGGCGGGTTGACGTGACTGGCCTGGCCACGCTTTGCGGGCTCAGCAAACAGAGCTTGCCAGAGCTCATTCATTGCAAGTCTGAGTTAGCTGCGCTTTGCAGTTTGTGACGCGGTCCTGCCTAGAGATGTTGGCGGCTGGACAAAAGGATGCACATCAGAGGCATTGCTATGGTGGGGTGATGTCAGCGGCTGCTGCACAAACTGATCAGGCAGAGAGCCGCTGCCTTGACCTTGAGGCACCATGAACGGCATTGCAGACATGCTCACCCCGTTCTGTCCTGCAGGAGCGCCTCTATGCAAGTGCCTGTTCGCATCAGCTCTGAAAACATTGTGCTGATCTGATGGCATCTGCTGCGGCTGACGGTGCTGCTGTGTATTGCTTGGGGACGTGTGAGGGGCCACAGATGTGACTGTAGGCATGCTGTGTAAGGACTCTGGAGACTGTTCCTGGTGACTGTTGGTGGCGCCCGTTTGAAGCTGCTGTAATGCAGACATCGGGCTTGACCCGTCCTGACTCATGTGCATCAGGTCTGTCATGCTGTTCACCACATCAGCAATCTGCAGGAAGCGCATGTAGCGCCGCACATACCCATGCTCTACAAGCCTAGTTGCCTGCACCCATGACAGTTGTTCATAGATTTGTGCCCCCTTGCCAGGTGCTCATGCAGTCATATCAACAACTCATGCAGCCATGTCGGGTGCTCACGCAATCAAAACTAGCTGTGCACTGGAAGGCATTCTCCCCAAAAAGCTTTGGTAAGGGGTAAAGGGGTAGTATCCTTTCAGGGTGCAGGGATAGTATCCTCAAATCCTGTGCTCATGCACCCATAACACTTGTCATGCATGAAACCCAGGCTGCTCATGCAATCATGGCAGCTTTGCATGCACGCAAACAAGCTGCTCATGTACCCTCAGACCAGCAGAGGCTGGTCACTATTTTCCAATTGCTGCAGAAAATGAAGCAGGCTCTCAAAGTTACCAGGGAAAGCGCAGCGTTCAGGTGCAGACAGCATTTGCAGCTCATGTGACCAAGGTCCAGATTGTATGCTGGCCTGCATACTGCTCACAAGAATGTAAGGTGTGCATGCCTTGTGCATCAGAGACTTGGTCAGACATCCTTACAAAGACGCTCAGAACAAGCCTGCCTGGCAAGATAGGACTTGGGCGACATACACCCAGCACATGTGCTGGAAGGTGTAACGATTTTAATTCTTATCATTGTTGTTATCAGAGACCTACCTCTGTCTCAAAGTGGTGACCAAAGTTGGCGAGAGCATTGACAGCAATCTGTAAGACCTCATGAGTCTTAGGAGCCTTTGACGAATCTGCCTGAGCCGCATTATGCTGGCACTGTTGAAACTGCTGCATCAAAGCCCCCAGCTCATTGAGGATCACCGGCTGTGGCACAGAGTAGTCATAGCCCAGCATGTTGAAATCATAGCTGATGATCTTCATGGCAGGGTTTAGCAGGACAACGAGTCGCCCGTATCTCTTGATGCGGAGGGTTTCAAAGACTGATTCCTCAACCGCTAGTGTGCTGGTCAGCAAATGGCGGCCTGCATGCAAAGCGCTCTGTGGCTTTCACTGCTGTGCTCTCCCGTGAGCATGACTTGCTACAATGTACAAGCCCTAGCCATGGGAGCCAGACATCACCACACCAGGGGAACCTTTGAGTCAAAACCCTAGCCATGGGATCTCATGCACTCTGGATCGTTTTGGCGATGACCATAATGCTCTAGACATTGGACATGACAGGTTGGACTCACTACATTGGACACCAATGTCACAATTGCAGCAATGCCACTTTGTGCTTACCTGAGGGGGTTTCGATCTCCTGTGGGTCACTGAGATACAGCAACTCCTCCTTGAGACCACTGTCATATTTGATATGGAACAATCGTGGCAACACCTCCAAGGGCGCCTCTGCAGTCAGTACATAGCAAATGTAGACTATGATGTGCAATCTGCAGAGCAATGCAGAGTCTGTGTTGCTAAGGAAGTTAAGCAATGAGACTTTTGCCAGTGCCTGACCTAGACTTTGTGCCTCATAGGCTGGAGCACCAGGATTTGCTGGCCCTGACCCATTCAAAGTCACCCGCATGTGGGCGCCGGGCGCGAAGTACTCATGTACAAACGCAGCCCAGAAGTGCAAAGAGTTGTCCTGCGTGCAGCGGTCGGTCCGTAAACACCCAGAATCGATCAGAAGATAAGACCAATATTCACTCTGACAGCGTACCGGGCGCTTATTCTGATAATGCACAAACTGCATCAGACGAGCAGTGGATGATATCCGGCGTGCCATGACCCATGTTCAGGCGATAACGCAAAGTCGCGGTACAATCGTCAAGATCATAAGGCGCCCTCGCTGTTCACCCCAAGCCGTGCCAGCAATCTTGCCACTGCTCCCAACGACCAACGCGCATCACGCCGCAGTCTCGCGCTGAGATGGCGCCACACGACAGGTCAGAACAGGCAGCACGTGCGCTTCGAAGGGCTTCACAAGCAGATCGCTGACTGCGCAGCTGCAGCTGCGACTACGTTGTCACTCAAAGTGATGTGCCCCTGCACGTGCCTCTGACGACTGTTAAATTGTGCAAAAAAGCCTGCAATCAGGGCTGGCGATCGCTAGATTGTGCCAAAAATCCGCTGACGATCGCTAGGTTGTGGTGGAGAGCCTGCAACAAGGGGAGAACACAAAAATTGCACACGAAGAAAGCAGAGATGATGAAAGCTAATTGCATGTCAATAGCAGGTGGCAAGAAAAGACGAACTTGCATGATTGCTTCCGTGGTGTTGACACTGATCATGAGCACCGGCATGTTGATGGCGTGTTGATCACAATTAGGGGAGAAGACGATTAATAGGTGACAGCTAATTCATTGCAGGTGGACAAGCAGGCAACAGTATAACAAAGCAAAATAATTATCTGGATTCACAGAAAGTTATGCCGCTGCTGAACATGTGCCTCGGAGGGGTACTGTGACACATTGCCATTACTCTGCGCTACACTATTCCGCTGTGCTAGGTGGTTGCCGTTTCGGTTGGAAGCAAGCACTTCCTTGCTGTCCACTGGCAAGAGATTACCAGTGCCATCATCAGATGATGAAGCACCTGATTTCCGCAGTTTGGGCGGCTTGAACATCTGCACCCAAGCTAGACAAACTCAGCATAATGGAAATCAGAACTGCATGGCATCAGCTTGCAAAACTTTTCTTATGCTGCACTTACAAGGTTTGTGTGCAAAGAGCTTACTTGTCAGGCTGTTCATGTTGATAACGATGCCAGGTAAGCCAGTATGTGACCATCTTGTGAAATTCAAAGAGAACAGTGTCTTCATAAACGACTCATGATGTGGAGCTGGTGGGACGCCGAAGATTATACTTACCAGGGTTCCTGCCTCTGGGTCTGCTAACAACAGCCACTTGTTGGAGGCTTGCATCAGGAAAGGAGTCAAGAGCAAAGACAAAGCAGTCACGCCTGCAGTCAAGCACTCTGTCAGTGCGGAAAATTGCGCCTGCAATATGAACTGAGCAAATACAATTGCACACACAGCAGAGGCTTTTTTGAGGGGCAGAGAACAGCTCAGGACATGAACTTTGCTCTTGTAAAAGGCATGCGTAATGCAGAGGCAAGTGTCTCCACTATCAGACTGCCTCTCTTACACAATGAGTGATCATTGACTGATGCAGCAGCCGGGTCAGCCTGATTGACTATCACAGCGGCCAAGCAATGGATGAGTCCTACTGAGTGCTGCTATGGATAGAACACAAGGCAGGAGCATGAAGCCTTGGTAGGACATGAGCCCACTTGACTGGCAACAGACAGCAGCACAAAGCCTGAGCATGCAGTTGCGCCAGCTCAAATGCTGCTGCAGACACGAAACACGACATATCTTGAATGAATGGATGAAGGTAGAGACTTACCCATCAGGAGCATGTAGACTTGATAGGGCATGAGACCCAGTTGACTGGCAACAGACAGCAGCACAAAAGCAAATTCACCAATTTGGGCCATACTGAGGCCCACAGCTAGGGCAGTCTGAGGAGGGAACCTAAACATATACACCACGCCACTGATCTGCACACAGAGAGCAAAGTCTGCAGACAAGCTGATGTTTGACAAGCTCACGTGCAAGGACACTGCGGAGATGGTTTCGTAAGGCTTGAGCCCTCAGTGCACAACTGTTTGCACACTTGCAGAATGGTTGAAATTGGTCTTTGTAAAGGTATAGGCATAAATGCTGAGGTCTGTGGCACAGGTATGAGTTGGCATGCCAGCATGGTGTGTGGGTGTGAAGGTTTTCGCTCGACAGATACAGTAGCCAAACAGTGGTGTCTTGAACTGTGCACTGCTGGCTTGAGAACACCGCATCCAAGTGAGAAGCAAATGGCTCTGTCTGTGAAGACTGACGAGCCTGAGTTGCACTGGATATGCTTGAACGTGTCACGTGCATACCAAAATTGTTTTACAGATGATGCAGACTAGGACGCCACCAGCCAGAACAGGCAGATGCTGCAGCAGGAAGCGCGGTGACATAACCAGCCCTGTGGTGCTGATGAACAGCGACATGAAGAAGTGGCGAATGCTGGTGAGCTGGCTCAGGCAATGCTCTTGCTGGTCAGTTGCGGACAACATCACCCCAGCCACAAAAGCCCCCAGCTCAGACGACAGACCCTGCAGACATCATTCAGTCAAGAGTGACCCCGTTCACTCTAACACACTTTGTTCAGTTCTGTGGTGCTGATGAGCAGCGATATGAACAAGTGGGAAATGCTGGTGAGCAGGCTCAGGCAGTGCTCCTGCTGATCATTGGCTGACAACAACACTCCAGCCACCGCAGCCCCAGGCTCTGATGACAACCCTGCAGCCAGTACAATATTTGCTCAACAATACTGATACTGATAACCACTTCATAATCACTTCATACTAGCAATACTAATAATGATGACCACTTCAAAAGGACATGCTCATTGTGACGGCAATGCAGTTCGGAACCAATCATTGCATGTGGGCTGAAATAGTACTAGTTAGTGCAGTCATTCTGAGGAGGAGGCATTGTAATTGTTTCACCAGTACTTCTGCTCACCAGAATGGCACTCATTCAGTTCAAGCAGTGCACCTACAGGTCAGTGACCGATGGCATCACTCAGCTACAAAAGGGGCAGCTGTTGCACTGCTTGCTGCTGGGCAGTGGCTGTTGAAGTGCAGCAAGCAAAGCAGAGACCTGCGCCTGACAGCAGCAACACTCAAGCAGTACATGCACTGAATAATGCACTGCTGGTGTCAATCAACACAGTTCCTGAACTATGCACTAACAACGGCAATGTATAACAATGTGCATCGACATGAACCCACCAGGTAGTCACTGACTCATGTGCTGACAAGACAGAAGGCAAGCAGATGAGCTGGCACAGCGCAAGTCACACATGCATGACACAATGCTGAATGCAGTGATAGTGACTGACAGGCACGTACCAAGTAGCCGCTAATCCAGGCACTGACGAGACAGAAAGCTAGTACAGTGAGCTGAAAGAGTTCAGGGCTGCTGTGATTAGCTAGGAAGCGCAGGCTGCGTGGCAGCACGCTGCGGGTCAGCGCCATGGCTGCTATCAGGCACCCTCCCAGCGTCAAAGTCACCCTGCACCACCACAAATATATGATTGCATGTTTACAAACTATGGCATCATGAGATTGCCCTGAGTCAGGATAAGTGGCGCTGCTTTCATGGCCTGAAATCATGCTCAAAGGACACGAGCAGAGTTGACCGCACATGTGGTTTGACATGGCATGCTATGATGTGAGCAAGTCTACAGGATACTCCACTTACCAGACTTTACTTTCAACAATACTTGCATGAGAGAGACAGACAGCAGCCACAATGGGGCATCAGCATGCAATTAAGTATCTGCATTTTACATCAAGTCCCAAGTGCACAAGTACGTTGGGGCACAGCAAAGAATATCTGTGCAAGTGGCACCCTAAGTAGTCTGCAAAGCAATCCTTATGCAGACACGCAGCCTGCCTACCTTGCACCCATGCAAGCATAGGCTTGCAATGAGCTCGACATACTCAAACAACAGCATTCACTCAGGTTCATTCAACACATTTCAATCAAGTGTGCAAGCTGGAGGTAGACCCATTTGAGTATCAGGCGCAGCACCACCATGTTGTCCAACCCATCCTTGCTCTTGGCATTGTGTGCCAAGACAGGCACGAAGGCAAACAGCAGCCCCACAAGGCAGTCTTGCAAAATGAGCACAATCAGAGTCAATCCAATCAAGTATGCAGGCTGAAGGGGAACTCACTTGAGCAGCAGGCGCAGCACCACCATGTTGTCCACCCCGCCCTTGCTCTTGGCATTGTATGCTAAGACAGGCATGAAAGCAAACAGCAGCCCCACAAGGCAGTCTTGCAGTATGAGCATGACTGAATTGCGTCGATCAAGTGTGCAGGCTGGATAAGGACTCACTTCAGCAACAAGCGCAGCACCACCATGTTGTCCACCCCGCCCTTGCTCTTGGCATTGTGTGCCAAGACAGGCATAAAGGCAAACAGCAGCCCCACAAGGCAGTCTTGAAGTATGAGCGTTCCAATGGTGATTTGACCGTGCGCCATGTTGCTAGACCGACTGTCCTCTAGACACTTGACTACTATAGACGTTGATGACATTGAGACCTGCAAGCAAACCATGATGTGATCAGTTGGTGCTCAGATCTTGTAAGCGGACAGTGAGCAAGGTGTTTCGTGTCAGCAGCATTGATGGCATGTTTTGAAGTTACTTGACATGTAAGTGCTGTGTGGGGTGTCAATCAAAACTCTGTCCCAATGCAACTTGCAATCATGTCAAAACATGCCTTCATCTTGTAGCACATGCACTTGAACAGCAATTGTCACGAGCAGATACCACTGACTCACCAAAGCACCCACAAAAATGCCTTCATGGACTGATGCTCCAATGAAATTGGCTAAAAGACCTGTTATCAGAATAAACAAGAATATCTCTAGCATGCCGCCTGCAGAGCACAAACACACATCACGTCAAATGCCAGCTGGACATACTATGGCCACAAGCACCTGCTGTTATATTGCACACTAGATTACTAATTGTTATTACAAGAACTTCATCAGGACACCATGGTCTGAGCTGCAACTGTTGCAAGGGCTGATTGCAATGCTCTGCCCGCTGAACGTGCTGTATGAGCCTTTGCTGTGTTCTACAAAACCTTGAAAACTACAAGCTGACTCGAGCTGCTGCTTCTAGTGCAGATAGATGCACACTTGTTACATGTCAGGCGGTGTTGCAGGCCTCCAACATGTCACAATCACAGTCAAAGACACAGTCACGAGCAGGCAAGCTTGTACCTATGAGGGCTACGCTGCGCACTGCTCGTAGCTTCTGTAGGGAAAATTCCAGGCCAAGTGTGAACAGCAGAAGCTGCACACCGACCTGTGCCAATGACTCAACCTGCACAAGCTCCTGCATGCATTGTGGCAACCTTCAGCCGTTGACTGCCACACACGAAACAACAGCATTCCCTGCTGTTTTCAGACTGCGTCTTCTGCAGACTTCAATACATGAACAGGTGTACCAAGGGACAGATGTCTGCTGTTGCTCAGCGTCAAAACAGCAGCAAACAGGTTGAGTAGCCAGTGCAAACTCCTGCAAGATACTGCAACCATGAAAGCAAACAGAACACGCAGGCATGCAACTGACAAAATCTTAGCCTAGTCAAAGCACAAAACAAAAGAAAAGATACATCTACGCCATGAGGCATTGTACTAAAAGTTGTTTAATGGAAAAGCAGCCCAGGAAAGCTGGGTCTTGCTGCAAGAGCAGTTGCAGATGTCACCTTGATAAGACCTGCCCCTCCTGGGCCCACAAGAGAGCCAGCAATAAAGTAGCCATTGATGACAGGCTGCTTCAACGCCTCGAGTGCCATGCCCGCAACCTGCATGCATGATCATGCTTGCAGATCTGACTGCACAAATACTCGCAAGGCAGTATGCATACACTTTCACGCTTGCGTTTTGACTGCAAACTGTTGCAAATGCAGCCTGCATATGCTATCATGCTTGCAGATCTGACTGCATGCTAAGCCAACTCTACACTAGACCAACTGCATACTTCAGCATATGTCAATGGCACCGACAAAGGCCTGACACACAAACATGGGCTAGCAGAGCAAATGAGCAGTCTATGACTTGCGTAGGTGAAATTAGGCATGGAGGCTATGGGTGAGGAAAGGTGGAACAGCACAAGCAGCAGGTGCGATCACTTACTGTCGATGACGTGATCAGCACTGTCAAGATTCTGATTGAACATGCAACAACAGAAGCAGCAGGTCACATGCAGCCCCTTACAGTTGATGACGTGATCAGCACTGTCAAGTCCCTGATCAGCTGTGGATCCAAGGTTAGACCTAATGCACCGCTTCTGCAGCAAACATGACTTTTTTCTCAGACTGACAACCTGCAATTGGTTCAAGCACGACTTTAATTTCAGCAGCTGGGAGACTTTGGTCTGTGGCAGCAATCATGGCACAAGATGTCAACGAGCAATGTGACTTTGCTCCTGAATCGTTGGGCAGGGACAAATGTCATAGGCTGTGCAACTCAGACTCACTTTGGCTTTGACAGGACATATTCATTGTCCTGTGAGTCTATGATCCTGTCAACCTCCTTTTCTGCGTGGCTGTCACTCTTTTTGCCCTTGGCTTTCTGTTTGCTGCCGGCAGGGGCTGGAGTTTTTGCACTTGATTGTTCTGATGACTTTTTGTCAGCAGCTTTAGCTTGCTGTACGCCTGGAGACGCTGTCCCAGTACTGTTTGTAGCAGCGCTGTCTGTGTCTGCATCATCCTCATCATCGTCTTGTGCCTGCTTTTGACTGACCTTTATAACAGTTTCCACAGTGGCCTGCAGAGGCATATGTGTTTGCTGTGGGTCCCTCGACAAATTTTGTTTGCGCAGCCATTTCTGTGCTGTCAGCTACAGGATGACGGCATACTAAATGAACACACGTCAGAGTTCTTGGCAGTCTCGTTGTAGTTTTTGCCGATGGCCTCCACCTTCTCGGCCGGAAACTCTTGCTCCAGCGCTTCATCTATCAACTGTGCAATTGTCTTTTTCTTATCTGCTGTGTCAGTGGCGTTTGCATCCTTCAGGCGGTCGACAACAGCTTTGACGATAGGTCCTGCGACCTCCTGTGGTAACGCTTTGTCGCTACTGCGACCCGCGGCGTCTGCTTTCACAGTCTTTTTGCTGTCTGACGCAGCTGCGACAGGGCCCGACAGTAATATCAAGTACACGAAACCCAGATGCCACAATACCCTGCACCGTGTTGTGGATCTTCCCATACGACAACAATGCTGTTGATACGCCCTTTGCCGACACGCTTACAGCAACCCGGCAATCAAGCTGAATACAAGAGGTTGGGTTGGTACAATTGAACAGTGCGTTATGCGCATTGCTGTGAACCTAGCCATGCGCAAGTTGCGGTGATCTGCAGAGCCCGCACCGCATCGCGGTCTTCGTTTCACATCAAGCATTACTAATCAGCAAGAAGACCCCAGAGTGCAGCTTGGTGCTTCCAGGCTGATGAAGTCATAACTGAAATCATTACAGGTCTGCAGCAATTTGGCTGCAAGCAACAGCAAAACGCCTATCATTTGCAATGCTACCAAGCAGCTGCGCAGACGATTCCTTGGGCTGGGCAAATTGAATGTCAAAACAGGACAGTAAACGTAACAGCAGAGCATCAAATGGCATATAACAATGGCCAACCCTGCAAAGCAAACTTTGAATCAAGGCAACTTGGCAGAAGCAGCATGAGGGCAGGAAAGCAACTTCACTATCAAACAAAAATGTCCAGATCATGCCGGTGATATGTGTTGTGACCGTCATCTTCTAGACGAGGGTAAAACGCCACCAGAGCATCTTGCGCCCCAATGTACAGATTATTGTAAATCTTCCAGTACACTTCTCGAACTTTCCTGGCTGGGTGGAACAACCCCTGTAGGGTGTAGTGCAACACAACAGCTGGACCTAAAGCCAGCCTGCACCCGTCAACTGCACCTTGCACGGCTTGGACAACATGCGGCGATGTCTCAAAGATGTTTGGCCAGACATAATTCAGCAGATGCGTCAAGGCATCTTCACAGCCTAGCCCAGCAACGCCCAAGGACATGTGTTGCACCACTGAAGCAGCTGTCTGACGATGTACCAAGTCTCGGTCCATCAACGCATCCTCCAGAAGAGGAGAAACCGCATAGATGTAGTCCTTGCCCATCTCGCCAATGTACTCAAACAGAAAGGACAGCGCCTTGAGGACGCCATTCTGCACATTCAACTCTGGCACCTGTACATGCATACATTGTTGTAAGCAACTAAGCCGGCATGTGAAAGCGCTTTCACTTTTTGTGCATGACAATCATCAGTTGTACTGTAAAGATGATCAATCAGCAGACATGACAACAAGGTATTTGCATTTCTGATGACGCCCTTCTGATGCAGAAGTTGCATTGATTCAAGCGACGAGTACAGCTGCCGGCATGCGAAAGCATCAGCTTTCAAAATCAGCACAGCGTAGCACAAACCAAAGATGAATCCTGTATGGTCAGCAACTCTTCACCATGGAAGTACCATGGGCTCACCTTGTACTCATTCATCAGGGCTGGGAGCACTGTGAAGGGCGAGCAGGTCTCTGCCACAATGGCAATGGCAACAGTGGTGCACACTCTGTTCTGCCTCTCCTGCACCTTGAGATTATTCAGCAGGGTGACCAGCACATCCTGAGGGCCAATCGCCTTGGCAATGTAGCCGAAGGTGTTGACGGTGGCACGTCTGATACCCTTCTTGTGCGCCTTCAGCATCTCCAGCAGCTCAAAACAGATTCGCATCCACTCTCTGGCTGGCACGTACTCTGCGCCACGGTCAGCAATACGACCCACAAGATCAATGCAGTTCTCTTGCACCTGGAATGACAGACAACAAACTTTAGCCTCTGGCTGAAACAAATTGCCAGCAGTTCCTGACGTTAAAGGTCTTGCTCAGCTGCGCCACATTGACAGCAAGTGCAAGTACTCAGAGAGAATTCACGCTTGGGTTTTACCTGTAAGTAATCACCCTAAAAAGTCGAGAATAGCTTTGAGTGTCGCCTCTTGGCGTCTTCTTAGCAGCTCACACCATTGCACCAGCTGGCAGGCATGTAACAGTCCACGCTTGATGATGACCGTGCATAGCATTTTTGCTATAAGCATGACAGGTGCGTTCAGGAACACAGCATTGAACACTGTCAGACTGCTCCCAGCTTGCCCAGGCTGTGCAAAACAAGAATTGCAGCTACAAAAGCATTGCAGGGCATCAAGCATATTTTATCAGACTAGACAGCCAGTAGGTGCATTGAGTGATCACAAAGCGCTTCAGAGGGCCGTAGAGTCTGCTTGGCAGCTGCGTTGCAGGACACTTACCTTTTCATGCCTGTTCTTGAGGATTGGTGTGAGGCGAGGCAGCAGGTCTTTGATGGGTGGCGTCATCTTGGTCATTCCAATGACATTCACAATGGCCTTCAATGCTCCCAGAATGGAGCCAAGCACTTCAGGATACTCCTCTCCAAGGTACTCATACAGAACCACGCCCAAGTGACCCAACAACTTCTCTTCATCGCAAGCCTGCAGTATTGCTTATGACGTCAGAACACCAACAAGGTCGTCATTTTGATCATACCAATGACATTCGTAACGGCCTTGAATGACCCCAGAGTGGACCTAAGCACTTCAGGGTACTCCTCTCCAATGTACTCATACAGTACCACGCCCCAAGTGACCCAACAACTTCTCCTCGTCACATGCCTGCAGCATTGCTCCTGACAGTCAGAAATGCAGGAAGAGCAACAGGCAGAATTGGCAAATAGAGGCAGTCTGCATTAGGCAAAAACACTGAATTTTGCAAAATGATGCATGTCTACAGTCAATCAGCTTGTCATGCAGGCATGCATGAAGGACTGCTGTATTGCCAGAGCTACATTTCGACATTTGAGCTGCTAAAGCAGCTGCAGCCATGAACTCTGCAGCTAAGTTTGCAGCTCAGGTGCAGATATGCACTCCTGTGCAGTTGAAAATCACAGGGCTGTCCAAACATGACGGTCTAACAGCTGATCCTGATGAAGCTTCATCACAGAGCAGCTGCAGTGTGGAACCAATGGCTGTCAAAGCTTATGTACCTTCATGACCACAACAATGCAGGCTATTGGTGTTTATGCAACGGTCAATGCTCATGTGGCTGAATCACAGAGCAGCCACGACATGACATCAGTCACTGCTGACCCTCGGCTTGTACACGCCTTCATGACCAATGCAATGCAGGCTGAGCTTGTCTGGTGTAACAGCCAGTGCTCATGTGGCTTCATTACACAGCAGCAGCATGAAGGCACGGTCTTCGCAACTCAGCTTGTTTACATTCATGACCATTGCAATGCATGCTATGTTTGTCTGTGAAACAGCCAATGCTGATGTGGCTTCATGACAGGGCAGCTGCAGCATGGCGCCAGTAACTGCTGACATTCAGCTCACATTCATTCATGCAACACAACTGCTAGACAGGCTCAGCAGGCTGAGCTAAGTACGTACTGAAGCAATCAACCGCCTCTGACGTTTCCCTTACCTTCATGACCACTGCAATGCGGGCAATCAAGTCAGCAGCCTGCTGCCTGATCTTGGCGCCCTTATTGTTCAGCCGCCACTTGATGGTTCCACAGATCTGAGGCAGATAGGGCTTGGCCCGCATCTTCAGGGAGTTCACAACAGTGCCAAAGCCGTTGAGCATGACATTGGCGTCATCAGAGGCCTGCTCTTGGAAGGCATACAGGATGCCGTCAATGAGCAGTTCCTCAAGGCGGGCGTCCAAGTCTGAGGAGCCCAGTTCGCCCACAACCTTGTCAATGGTTTCCATGACCATTCTGCGGTAGGGCTCGCTCTCATCCTTGAGGTCCTCCACAATGCGGCCTACAATCTCAGCGCACCCCACCTGGACAGCAGAAGAACATCAACAGATGCAACATTACGTTCTGTGGTAGAGCTCACTCTCATCCTTGAGGTCTTCCACAATACGGCCTACAGTTTCAGCGCAACCCACCTGCAAGGCAAAGCAACATGAACAAATGCAACACGACATGGCAGGGCTTTCTGTCATCATTGAGATCCTCTGCAATGCAAATTACAACCTCAACGCAACCCACCTGCAAGTCGAACTGACATTGTCAAGATTAATGTTGCAGCATGTCAAGATGACCTTGTTAAGTCTATAGAGGGCAAGTATGCTGTAACGTCACATGAGATGCCATGATCAAATGCTGTTGATTTGAAGCTAACAGACAGCAGAAACATGCAGCGATGTGTCCAGCAACACAGCGCAAGCCATGAACAAATAACCCATAAGCTGGTCAACCATGTGACTAGGGTGTGGAAGCATAAGCAGCAACATGATGATGCTGAATATTGACATGCCTCACCTTGTTTGCCAGTTCCACAGTGGTCTCAACCAGCTGTCTGTAGTTCCTGCGGTCCAGAGCCATTCTGCGCACCCAGAAGTTTCGGAAAAACTCTGGCAGAATTTCGTGGCGGATGTAGTCCGGCTCAACGCCATCGGTGCCCACACACTGCTTCACCACCTTCAGGACAATCTTCTTCATCTCCTCATCTGGCGTCTGGAACTCACGCACCAGGATGACCATGACCTCCCGGGTGTAGTAGTTGGCGTACATGGCGTCCATGAGGGGAATGATGAAGCCAATGGACTTCAGGAAGGCAGCCAGCACTTTACCCCTGCAGCAGAGCAGCAAGTGTGTCAAGCACAGGCAGAGCAGTCACTGTGTCAGGTGTAGGCATTGCATTCTGATAGTTGGCATACATGGCATCCATTAGGGGAATGAAGAAGCCGATGGACTTCAGGAAGGCAGCCAGCACCTTACCCCTGCAGCAGAGCAGTAGCTGTGTCAAGCACAGGCATTGAAAGCAAACAGATGGCATACATGGCATCCATGAGAGATGGCAGGTTTGATGAGACCAATAGACTTCAGGAAGGCAGCCAGCACTTTACCCTTGCAGAAGTGTAGCTGTGTCAGATCCAAACTGATGAAGCCAATAGACATAAAAAAGTGATTGGGATACATGGCGTCCATGAGGGGAATGATAAAGCCAACAAACTTCAGGAAGGCAGCTGGCACTTTACCCTAGCACAAGTGCAGCTGTGTCATGTGTCAGATCCTGTGTCAGATCCAATACGATGAGGCCTTTGCATATCAAACAAGAGCATGGGTAGTGATGAAGCCTCTAGACTTTAAGGCAGCCAGCACTTTGCCCCTGCAGCAGTACAGTATACTTGAGCAAGTGCATCACAAGCTACGAGGACTAGTTCAGCTATGTCAAACAGGCAGACGCTGCAAAGCCTATCCAAACATTAGCGAGCTCTATGTAGCTAAGCACCAGCTGGCAACGAGAACATGTCAGGCAGGCAGAGGGACTACACATAGCAGGAAGGCAGGGACCAACAAAACGCGCCTTCTGCAACAGCAGCAACAATGACACATCCGTTTGTACCCCCTGGGAGGTCTTGCATGTTGCCCAGGAGATATCGACAAGCACAGCTGTCATTGTGCAACCTCAAGTCTGTAAGCTCTGCTGCAGGCTGCGCTGCTAATTTGGCACTGGTATGGCATTTGCTTGTATGGCAGCAGCAGGGCATACCTAAGCAGCCTGATGCCCTTCCACAAGGGCTCCAGCACATCATCAAAGGACTCAATGCCATATGGGGCGGCAGCCTCAGCCAGCGCTGCAATGGACAGCGAGGTGATGGTCTTCACCTTCTGGTTCTCGTCTGTCAAACCATGCTTGATGATGTCCACCAGAGACTGCATAGCAGCATGAGCCCATGAGTAGGGGACGAACTGCTTGCAAGTTTCTAGCAAGCAGTGTATGGGATTGCAGCCCTTGCAAATCACTATGATCAGTTGCTTGGAGACTGAATGCTGCAAGCTGACACCAAAACAGCTGTAACAGGGCAATATGCTGCTGTGCAGTGCCTCTCTGTGATGCCACATATGGCAGCCGATGCAGAGTGCAATGCCACAAAAGCAAATCAGTCACCTTCACATGCAGCAGCACAACACAGCCCGGCAGTATGGGAAACAGCTGTGTAATTCACATTTACGCGGGTGCCGTGTGCTCGATGCTCGTTAGCACAGCTCAGCCCAGCAGGAAAGAAGATTGCTGTACCTTCAACCCTAATGCAGAATGCAATAAAGAAAAGAAGCAGGCTGTCACGTTACGGTGGGGCAAGACAGCACAGCCCAGCAGGATAGAAATCTGCCGCAAAGACAGGAATGCAGATGCAGCGCCTTATGCAGAATGCAGCGGGGCGAAAAATGAGGCTCTTACGTTCAAGTGGAGCAGCACTGCACAGCCAAGCAAGACTGCAGTCTGCTGAACAACTATGAATGCATGTGCAGCGTCTATGCAGAAGGCAGTGGAGTGGACGGTCAGGCTATTACCTTCAAGTGGGGCAAGACAGCACAGCCCAGCAGAATGGCGATCTGCTGGACAATCTTGATGCCTGTGTGCCTAGCTTGCCACGACTTCTTGGACATGCACACAGCCTTGAGGAAGGGCAGCAGGGCGGGAATGCCCAGGGCTGATGCCACCACGCTAAACGCCCTGGCTGTGGTGTTTCGCACGTACTCATCGATGTTGTCAATGTCAGGCCGCATGGAGGCGATCATGGTGGCCAGGCCCGCAGCTTTGCTCAGGTTAGCAATGATCTCTCGCCCCTCAACACGAGCGTAGTAGTCCTCATCAATCAGCAGGGGCTCAATGACCACCAGAATCTTGTGCACGAAGGGACGAACAAGCTCGTCCAGCTTGTACAGGATCCTGTCTATGACCTTGACCAGCAAGTGGCGCTCTTGGTCTTCTAGGGTAGGGGCCATGAGCAAAGGTAAGATCTGATTGAACAGGGGACCAGCGCCAAAGTCTCGAGCCTTGTCTGTGAGTTGACGCAGGGCTGACTTGCGCTGAGGGGGCGTGCCGTTCTTGACCTTCAGCAGCAGCTTCATGATCTTGCGCTCTTTGGCTTCCTCTGCGCTCAGCTCCTGATCATCCACATCCTGTACAGACAAAACACTGCGCTGAATTTCCTCCATGACGGCATCAACCATGCGCGGGAGAATTGCTGCCTTGTATTTCTTGCACGACAGCTGCAGGTATCAAGAGCGACATAAGCAACTTGACAAATGGTCTTCCACATCCTGTACAAGAACTTCACTATATTATTTTCCTTGCACACCTGCATCATGTATAACAGGCAGTGCACTAGAAATTGACAATGATCAGTGACATTCTATGCAAGGAAACCACTGCATTGTACTTCTTGCATGACGGGATGACTAATCCAAAGCAGCACAAGCTGGCAGATGACCATCCACATCCTTTGTCTAGGAAAGTCACTGCTTTGTACTTCTTGCAGGACAATCTTTCAACATCACAAACAACACCGGTGACTCGACGTACATCCTGTGCACGAACAGCATTGCATTGCAGTCTTTTCACAATGACATCATGCTACAATGATGACCCTAGTGACTTGACAGCAGTAGCGATACTGCAACATCAATGCTGTTCACTCTGCCATGGCTGTGATGACAGCAATCCAAGTGACTTGACAACAAAACAATTCACATCTGCACTGTGGACATGTATGTTGTGGCCTTGTTGCACCAGAGTAGGGTTGCCCAAGCTGAACACATGCCAGGTCAAGCTGATGCCTCAAGGACATGAACCTGAATCCTTTTGAAGCTAGATACCAAACAGTGGGCACAGCAATCATAAGCATGCACATTGCTGAGCCCATTGACACATACATAGCTTCAACAGGTAAGAGCCAATGCCCTTGACAGCCCAATCTGATCAGTTTAGAAAGCAACTGAGCTGCTGTACAAGCCTGATGCCAAACACATGTATAGACCATTGAACCAGCCGTCAGCCATATTTCATTCATGCAAAACACGTGTCAGACAGGCTCAGCAGGCCCAGCTAGATACTGGAGCATTCGAGTGTCTCCAAATAATTTGCCATAGTTGCCATGATGGGCACTGGAACATACCTTCAACAGCTTGCCAAAGTATTGCTGGTCTTCAGGCTTCATCTCAGGCAGGCCCTCCACCTCGATGGGGACATCAAACTTCTGCTGATGGTCCTCCTCAGGGATCTGGTACATTGGGGTACCCCCCATAGGGGTGGGGGTGGCCATGAGCTTGCGGGCAGGGGTCCTGATAGGGGCGTAGCCAGGAGGGGGCTCAAGCACTTTGTAGCCCTCTGTTGGCATCATGGAATCTAGCTCCTCATCAGACAGCGCCCTGTTGCGCATCTCAACCTCCCGCTCCCACCTCTGTGTCTGCCACTGCTCAGCACTCAACTGCATCTGCATCATCAAGGCAAGCAGCTGTCAAACTCTGCTACAGTGCAAGATTGGCACAAAATGCGCTCACAATAGACAATGCAAGACACGATGCATGAGTATACACTGATGTTTGCTGCCATGCATTGCATTTGTACACAAAGCACAGGCTGTCAGCCACGCTTGCAGGCTGGCCCATGGCCCATGGCCCATGACACTTGACACTAACGAGACAGCTGCTTTCGCTAGACAGGCAGGGCACAGCAGCATTGTGTCACGCTATAAACGGCACAGAATGCTGTGGTATTAAATACATAGAGAGCCGTGCTGCTGGGTAAGCCTGCCCAGCAATAACAACATGCATAGTCAGGTGAACAAGGGACTGTGCAACACACCCCAGGCTGCATGGTGCTGGGTGATGGTGTCTCCATGCCAGCTGCCATGCCGGGGGTCATCATAGGGGTAGCCCCAGGGGTCATAGCTGGGGTGGCTCCCATCATGGGGGTGGCTGAGGGGGCTACTCCCATTGGGGTCTCATCCCACCTGGAGCGCTGCTTCTTGGGGGTCGCCCCAATGCCTGGTGTTTCGCCACCAGCCCAGCCTGGTGTTGCTGAACCATCAACCTACTCAAACATATCAGTGTCAGTCTTGCATCTGTCATGCACAGATTTGTGCAAACATAGCTGTGGACAATGCTTCAACAGCAAAGTATAAAGGTGCAGCAAGTGTATGGCCAGGTGTGAAGCAACAGAGCAGAAGCCATGCAAATTTCTGGAATTATTGTGCACAAGTACTTAGCAATGCAATGCAGCTAGTGTCATGGGTACATGCACGCATCTAGCAGTCACATGCACCCAAGCAATGAGAAGCTGCACCTGAACTTGGCTGATGCTGTGACATGCAACAGATGCTGGCAGGACTCACATCAACAAGTGGGCACCAGAAGTCTGCAGCAGGGTGAACATTACAAACATTGCCGCCCATAGCATTGAGGGTTCCAGCAATCAGAAACACGTACCCTGCCAGGTGTGGGTGTCTCATCCCATCGATTCCTGCGAGGTGTTGGGCCATCCGCAACCCTGCCAGGGGTGGGTGTGGCGTCCCAGCGGCTGCCTGCCCCCGGGGTGGCTCCAGGTGTGGCATCCCAGTGGGCAGCAGGGGTCGCGCCTGGGGTGGCTTCCCAGCTGTTGATGCCTGGGGTGGCCTCTACTGTGTCCCAGTCTGCCGCCCGACTCTTCTTCCTGCAAACATGAGGCGCTCTATAATGTACTGACCAAAGGCAAATTACAGGCAAGAGAGCTCTTGCATGCCAACAGAACACAGAGCTTGATGGCACGCATCCATGCGAGCTGCGAAGGGCAGTGTCCAAGCAGCAGATAAGTGGCATGCTCAGGGGTACAAGCTGCCATCTGTGGCATCTGTGTTTGATCAAGCCAACATGCTATGGGTATTACCTGGGTCAGTTCAGCTGCAGACCCATTGCTGTAAGCTGCACCATGGCCTTGCAGCCTGCCGAAGATTGACGATTTGCAGCCATGTGTACAAGCAGCAGAGACAGTGCAGTCATGCTTGTTGCGCTATGCAGGTGGCAAGAGTGCTCACGCTCCATCATCTTCAGGCTGGTCCCAGCGATTACGCTTGCGGCTCTTCTCTGCAGGTTTTGCAGGTTGCTGCATGGGGATGACAGGTGCTAGCCCAGATGCCTTTGTGGGCCGAGCTGATACATCTTCCATCATCTCTGCTTGTGCTTTCTGCTTGTCTGCAATGTTCCTAAGAGTATTGTCTGTATCTCGCTGAAGCTGCTGAGCCCGCATGATATCGGCATATGTCATGACATCAGCTGCAGGGGTTTTGTCTCCCATGGCGTATGCATCATTCCTGACAGGAGAGATAATTCTGTTCAGCCTGCGCTGTCTGTACTGATCCTCTCGGTCCACAATGCGCTGCGGCTTGCCAAAGCTGCCATCCTGCAAGAGCAGACCACAGCTATAGCAGGCATATACATGCATAGCATTTGAGCTGTGTATTCAAGTAAAGGCATGTCTTGCCTGTCCACTGTGGTCTTCTGGTAGCTCTGCAAAAAACTTCTTTGGCGCCTCAAAAGTATTCATTTTGCTGCATGTGCACAATGAGTCAGTCTCGCGAAGCCAGGAAGTTAGCCAAGGGGGACAGTGTCTACAATACTGACCTTGCAAGAGCCCTTTCCCTTTCATCCTGCTCTTCCTCAACATCCAGACCAATAGACCTATCGAAGCCGGCGTATCTGTCGACTCCACCATACAGCTCCTGGTCCATGGTGGTCCCGGTCAAAGACACACCATTTTGCTGACCATTGTCGGCCATGGCGCTGCTGGTCGTGGCCAAGCGCAACTCTTGCAAGATGCTACGGAGCTATGCGAAGCGAGCTGGCCTGTGCCTCTGCCGAACGCCCGTTCAACAACCAAACATGCTATTTCAAGTCACACAGGTCTGACAGCACTTCCCACGGTTGCGTGCACGGGGTGGTTAGCTCTGCAGCGCTCAACTACATGTACATGCGTGTTGCAACAGTGCAAGGCAAATAGGGTTTCTGGAAACCTAGCTGTCCTACGGGCCCTTCTGACGACGCCCTGCCCTAGTGGCGGTTCCTCGGTCAAAGCACAACATGAAATGCAAGGCAGCAGCTCGAGCAATTTGCAAACGCTCTTATTGCGCAATAGATGGCAGTGACTTATTTCCAAGCGTTTGTACCTGCGCAGGCCCACGGTACCTGTCGACCAGATCGAAGGCTCGTGCAGCAACCACGCAAGAACTACAGCCATAGCCTCGCTGTCACAGCTCTGCCAGCACGAAGTTTGCGCCGGTCACGGGCGGGCAAATTGCATACATGTGATGCACACAGCTCTGGGAATGGCAGCACAGCGTCCGTCGAGCAGCGTGAGCCCTCTGCGGAACCGCAGAAGCTGTTCCCGGAACATGCCCAGTATAGGTATCTGTTGAACAGCATCACTCTTTGTGATTCAGCTGAGCTATTCAGCTTCACAGGTTTTACAAAAGCCAACTCTAAGTGCAGGCGCGTGTTGCTCAAGATCAGTGGCGAGGCGTTGCAAGGGGGCATGGGCTTTGGTGTTGACCCTCAGGTATGTTGCTACAAGATGCTACAGATGCTGCCAAGGTGCAGTAAAAAGCTTGCAGTAACACCATGTCTGCATGCAGGTGTTGAAATTTGTTGCAAGGGAAGTCGCTGCTGTGATGACCAAGGGAGTGCAGGTGGCTATTGTTGTGGGTGGCGGAAACTACTTCAGGGGTGCAAACGCTTGGGATGGGCTTGAGCGCTCCACAGCAGACTACATTGGGTCAGCAGCTTTGATCAAGCTTCTTGTGATCAATCTCCTTTGCAAACATTGCTGTCTAACGTCTGCATTTTGATTGACAGCATGTGACATATGTTGATCATCACTGCTGTGTGTCACTTGTCAGCATTTGCGTTTGCAAACAGGCAAGATGATTTCATTACGTATGAAAGGTACCTTGCTGTTTGGCAGCAATGAAGGCTGACCTCAAGATTGCTTGTGCAGGATGCTGGCCACATGCATGAATGCGTTGAGTTTGCAAGCTTCCTTAGAGAGTGTGGGCGTCCCAACAAGGGTCCAGACAGCAATTGAGATGAGGGTGAGTTTTGGTAGCTGCCAATGAAGCAGCAATGAAATGCTGCGCCAATGAACCCGGGTCAGCTGCAAAACTACATCAAGTGCCACCAAATGCTGCCCAGTTGGGCAAGTGGCAGCTAAAGTCATGCCTGAAACGTCGTAATTACACACTACAGATGCAGACACAATACACTGACATAGATGATGTGAGCAATGTCATGTATCAAGAAGTGGGATGCGCTGTGTGCAGGAAGTAGCTGAGCCTTACATCCAGAGGCGGGCTGTCAGGCATTTAGACAAGGGCAGAGTAGTCATCTTTGGAGGTGGAATTGGCAATCCATTCTTCACCACAGATACAGCAGCTGCATTGAGAGCTGCCGAGATTGGTGCAGATGCCTTCTTCAAAGCTACAAAGGTATATTTGTGCCTGCCAGAGTCTAGTTTTTTAGCATCATGAACCGTGGATGCATGCAGACACAGCTGCAATGCTGTGCTGCGATTGAGTAGGCTGTGCGCAAGACTTGCTGTTGTCACCTTTGGCGTTTCATTGGCTCTTGCATTCAAAAAACATCACGGCATGAAAGTTGGAACCTGCAAATTGACATTGTGCAAAGGCGTGGAGCAATTACTGACTTCTCAATGAATTAGCCTCATTGGATCCATAGCTACAATGCCATGCTGCAGGTGGATGGAGTGTATGACAGCGATCCAAACAAGCATCCTAACGCCAAGTTGCATAAAAGGCTATCATATAAGCAGGTGACAACCCAAGACTTGGATGTCATGGACCAGACAGCAATCACACTTTGCAAGGAGAATGCAATCCCTGTGATTGTGTTCAATCTGACCAAGGCTGGCAATATAATAAAAGCTTTGACAGGTCACCCTGTTGGGACCACAGTTGATGAGGATGGGTCAGATGAAGACAGTCAACCAGATACAGCTGACAAGCACTTCATGTACGATGCTGCTTCAATGTGAATGAACAACACTGCAAACGAATCCTCTATCTTGTCTTTGATATGAATGAATTGGTGTGAACAATGCTTTTGGAAGCTGACATGAGATGAATCATCAATGCAAGCTAGCTAGAGTGGCAGGAGCAGGCTGGCTAAAGCAGTGTGCGCACAAGTAACCACCTGAAGCGGTTGACAAGCAGATAGGCGTTGCGTGCTGACTGCGATCGAAGCAATGGATCGTCCGCCTTCGCGAGCAAGCCAAGACAGCTTTCCAGACGGAAGACAATCAGCGAGATCGGCTGGATCAAGCTATGCAAGGCCTCCCAGCGCGGCCCGAATCGGCACTGCATCTCTCCGTGCACCAAGTACTGCAATGCGAAACGCGAGACCCGGCACAGGCGTCCACAGCTGGGCTGCGTCCAGCCCCTTTGTACCCCAGGTTGCAGATCGCCCAGTCACTCAGCAGGGGCTTGCTGGTGTCAAGTCAGCAAGTGCTGCGGGGCGTCAAGTCATGGACAAGACCTTTTTTTTGAGTCAGCTGCGGCAGAAGCGATCTGAGCTGATAGACGTGACAACACAGTTGCAGGTACTTGTCATAACAAGTTTCCCTCCTGTGTCAAATTCAGCAGCTGCAGCTTGAGCTCAAATGACTTGTACTATTTAGGCAGAGCTGGACGCCTCTGGCCAAGACTCAGCAAAGCGACAGCAGCTTGAGATGCAAGTTGAGTCTGCAAGCAAGGAAGTACAGTACCTTCAGGGTCAGCTGTCTGACCTGAATGCAGTCCTCAGCAATCATGTGGCTGGCACCAAACTCCAGACACTACAGGATCAGCATGCCAAGCTTGCAGCAAGCAATCATGCAGAGAGACAGAGGGCTGATGCTGTCTATGCCAACAGGGCAGCAAAACAGCGACAGACCAAAGAAACACAAGCAGCGGCAGAGCAGATACAGAAGCAGCTTGAGCAGAAAGTGCAGGAGATGTCCATTGAGCAGCAACGGGACTTTTATAACCTGCAGGTCTGGCAGCACTGCTGATTGGCTGCCTAATCTGCTCCTTGCTCAATGTTGCTGCAAGTTCACCAATGCCGCATGACATGCATATTGCCCAACAGCTTCTATTGGGCAAAACAGTGTCTGAAGACATTGACCCATGCTAACGACAGTGCATATGGATAAAATCGCAGCGTTTTCTTACAAGGTTGTTAGCAGCTATGGCTGCGGCCAACTTGAGTGTCTTTGCAACACGTTCATGTGTATGTGTTGTTATGTACATAGGATACCAAGCAGCAGCTGCAGGCTGATCAGCAGCAGCTACAAGCCCAGCTTGAAGCGGTGGGTGCACAAGTCAGCAATGTAGAGGCACTACTGGCAGCAGAGCCTCCCAAGCAGAGGGCTTTCATGTTGCAGGTAACACACTGTACCATGTTCACCATACCTTGTTCATCAAGCGTTCACGCCACTAAAGTGCGTGCTCAACAAGCCCTCGACAGCACATGGACTGCTGCATGTTTCTACACAGCAATGCCCACAAAAGAAAATGCAGTAAGGACAATGCCTGCCAAACATGTCCTTACTGTCAGCGGCAGCCTGACAGGCTGACAATGCATTGCACAATATATTGCATCCCTGCTGGTCCTGCGACTGCAACATTGCCTATGCAGCGCTTGTGCTTATCATAAGCATTTCCTTTCTGTGCAACATGGACCCCTGTCTAAGCCTGCATTCAAAATTGGCAAGACAAACTTTACATTGCCCAGTCACTTATGACATGTACATTACGTTGCAGCAACAAGTAGAGGGGTTGACGAAGCGCAAAGCAGAGCTACAAGCTGAGAGTCAGAAGCCAAGCTTGGGGCCTGAAGACCAGAGAGCTGCCTTGCTTGCCAAGGTAAAGGCAGACAATGAGGCATGTGAAACAGCCTCTCAGAAGGCCAAGCAGGCCACTGAGGCGATTCGCCAGCTGGAACGACAGGGTGTGACTGCACAGCCAACCAGGTGACTTCACCACTATGGCCTTGTCCTCTCCCCTCCTCTCGTGTCTCTCTCTGCCCTTGAAGACCAGAGGGCTGCTTTGCTTGCCAAGGTAAAGGCAGACAATGAGGCATGCTAAACTGCTTTTGGAAAAGCGAAACAGGCTAATGATGCCATTTGCCAGTTTATTGGCAGCGCGTGGCTGCACAGCCTACAAGGTGATTTCACCACATCTACATTCTCATTATCCCTCCTCCCTGCTCTTTTGTCTTTCTTCGACGTGAAGATCAGAGGGCTGCCTTGCTTGCCAAGGTAAAAGACAGACAATCATGCCTGTAAGGTAGCCTCTCAGCAGGCCAAACAGGTTACTGACGTCATTCGCCAGCTGGAACGGCAGGGCGTGCCCGCACAGCCTAGTAGTTGACTTCCCTATTTAAAGGTTTTTGTCTTCCCTCCTCTTGTGTCTCTCTGCCCTTGAAGACCAGAGGGCTGCTTTGCTTGCCAAGGTAAAGGCAGACAATGAGGCATGCGAGACTGCTTCTTGAAAAGCGAAACAGGCTACTGATGCCATTTGCCAGTTTGAACTGCAGGGTGTGACTGCACAGCCTACAAGGTGACTTCACCACATCAAGGTTCTCACCTTCCCTCCTCCCTGCTCTTATGTCTTTCTTCGACTTGAAGATCAGAGGGCGACCTTGTTTGCCAAGGTAAAAGGTAGACAATCACACCTGTGAGGCGACCTCTCAGCAGGCCAAACAGGCTACTGACGTCGTTCGCCAGCTTGAACGGCAGGGCGTGACTGCACAGCCTAGCAGTTGACTTCTTTACTGAGAGGTTTCCGTGTTCCCTCCTCTTGTGTCTCTCTTTGCCTTGAAGATCAAAGGGCTGCCCTGCATGCCATGGTGAGGGCAGACAATGAGGCATGTAAGACAGCCTGTCAATAAGCCAAACAAGCCACTGAGGCCGCTTGTCAGCTGGAGCGCCAAGGCGTGACTGCACAGCCTACCAGGTGACTCCATGATCATTGCACTGAGAGTCTGTGAACAAAAGTGGGATTTTTTTCTCACCTCCCTCCTTCTTTACTTCCTTTTCTCTCTGCTCAGGTACTGTCAGTGGACTCTGAAGTCTTGAAAGCAATTATATGAGAGCACTGAGCCCATCCCACAAGATGTGTAGGTCATATACTGTAATGATGCATTCCTGCAGCCATCGCTTGGTGTCTGAGAGTATGCATTGCAGCCAATGCAACACAGCTGCATTGCTTGCTGGCAAAAGGACAACTCAGATCATCTCACATCATGCCGCCATGACATCTGTGCTGTGGCCACATGCAGCAAATTGCCCTAGCTGGCTTCAAAGACTGATTTGCAGCTGCAATCTTGCCCATGTCTACAATGAGCAGGCCTAAACCCATGGATGCAGTTCTGCACAGACGGCTGAAATTACAGCTGAAACAGTGTTCCAGACAGTTGTCTGTGTGCAAGGTCTTATCTGCTGCATCATAGCCACCCTGCAAGCCCACCATCAGGACATCCTACAGCACCTGCTCAGACAGTCAAGGCACCTGACTGTACCTGCGTCTTTTGCACTGCTTTCTCATCGCTGCACAATCCAATTTGATTCCAAGCAAACAAATGTCAGCATATTCTGTGTATCAGCTGTCGAGCATCATGTCTGCCTAGTGTTGGTCATATTATCCAGCCAAGCTATTGCACCCAGCAGGATGTGTCTGCTACCCACACCCAGCGTGAGCAAACAAAGCCAGGAAAGGTTGGTAGATGAGCTAAGGGTACTTGATTTGACTGCTGGACAGATTGGGTGCCTGACTGCCGCATCAAGTAATTGAATGAGTGACTGACTAAACTGACTGATTGACTGACGAGTTGACTGTCTGACGGATGTAACAGTGGTCGCTGCAGTGCATCTTTGGGCAATCAACAGAGACTGGAGGAGCTGACACAGCAGGACAAGGCAATGGCCCTCTTCATGCAGAGTTATGCTGCCGGCAAGGCAAGCAAGCTTGCAGAACTGGAAGGAATGCAGCTGGCTGGCAAGCAGAACCGTTTTGGCAGGACCAACATTGCAGATATGCCACAGCTGGACTTTGATGAAAGCCAGGCAAGAGCTGCTTGAGATGCATGTACCGCACCCCTCTATATATGCTTTTGACAGTGGCATTTGCATGCTGCTGCATGCAAGCACAGCTGCTGCTTGCCCCTCCTGTGTGCATTGGGCAGGATCATGAATCCTTACTAGCAAGCACGCAAATGACAATGATACAGCTGCCGCTTCCAGCAGTGACTTGGCGTGTGAGGCAGTCCAAGTATTTGCTGCTTATGAGGTCATGTGCATGCATTGCAGTAGGCATCACATCCAGATGCTGCAAGCACTTGAACTGTTTCTGTCTGCTGGCTTTCCCACCCTGCCTTTCATGACAGATAGAGCGTTGTCCACAGAAGAATGCTGCATGCAGGCATCACCTGTGCAGAGGGCTGAGCTGCAGAAAATCAGGACTTTGCAAGGCAAGATGGAGGCAGAGCTAGCAAGCCTGAGTCAGAGGATGACAAGCCTACAAACGCAACATCCCGCAAGTTCTGATGTAGCTACTGATCAGGTATGGCATGCATTGACATGAAAGTGCAGGCCTGATTGCGCCACAGATCAGGTTATGGCGGCCTTGCCCAGACACATCTGATGTTGACTCTGCTGTGTCCTTGTGCCAAAATGCACATCAGAGCTGGCGAAAGGCAAACTGACCACTGAGCTGACAATGTTTAAGACATGGTACCACATAGTCGTTGTTGCAGTGCAAGTGCGCAAATCACTGGCATTGACATCAGTGGCTGCAGGCCCGCCTCCTGCGCTCTTCCTACAGCTGCAGAGTGTATGCAGATGACGGTGTGCATTCATTGCTGTAGGGCATGCAGAGTGGTGCCCTTGAATCTGAGCTTGCTCAGACTAAGCAGAGCCTGCAAGCAACTCAAGCAGCATCAGCTGAGCAGTCCGAGCTGCTGGAGGAGCAAAGGGTCATCATCAATCAGCATTCTGCAATCATGCAGATTGACAGACTTGGACAGGACATCAGCAGAAGCCAAGAGGTACATGTCATTTGCAAGCAGCAGGCATGCATGCTGGCTGATCAATGGTACTGAAAGCGAGGCTTGCTATTGCAGTCGTGTGCACTCATTACGCAGCAAGTGTTGCTGAATTTTCTGGCAGAGATAGTCACGTTGGATGGAATGATGTCACAGTTTCTTACATTGTGGTGGATGCAGGCAAATACAAGGCTGGAGCAGGCAATAAGGAGTAGAGAAGCTGCAGCAAACTACCCAGCGCTTGTAGATTCTGTTTTGACGCTAATTGCTGACTTGAATGGCGAACTGAAGAAAGTGGCATTTGTTTAAGTACTGCACAAACGTCTCCCAATTGTTGCACATGTTGAGTGACTAATCAGTGGAAGCTTACAATTGCCTCAGCATGATTGCACAAAGCTCAACTGCAAATGATTGCTGGTGATATAGCATTTGTCCAATCACCATGGGGTGCAATAACAGAAGCTGCTTAACAGCTTTTCAAGCCACCTGAGTAGAGGCAATCAGATGCAGATATAATGGTTTCACAGACAGCAAGCTAGGTTTGGTCTTTCTGGAAAAGTCAGCAGGAGCCTTGTACACTTCTAGGGCACACTTGCCTGGCTGCAAGCTGTTGAGCTGGTCCCAGTCAATGAAAGAGTACGCTTTGCTTGCTATCATCTCCTTCTTTGGCTTCCATCGCTTGAACTCAAAGAACAGAGCAGAAGCGCGGGGAATAGAGTCAATGCTCTTCTGAACATGCACCTGCAACCAAGCTTTTCAGTGTCAAATGCGCATGTTCTGCCATGATATGCTGCCAGATGCAGCTGCAGCAAAGAGTGTTCTGCATCAAATAGCAGCAGCATTGCCAATGCTCTTACCAAGCATATGCATCAAGGAAGAACTTGCTGAAATTAGGAATGCGCACCTGGACGTCATTGAACAGAACATAGTTGCCAGCTAGGTTGTTTGTGGTAGGAGTGTCTTGTGGCTGCCCAATGATGCTGCCTTTCTCGCCTACAAGGCTGATTGTGACAAAAGCGTCCTGGATTCCCTGCACATGCAAATGGCATGTAAGGCAATTCTAGCATTGTGCCATTTATGACACATCAAGGACCATGCATGATACTTGCAGGGTCAAGCCTTTTTGTATGTATTATGCACTACTTGACTGGGTGTGGCCAGCAAAAGCTGGCGGGTGCAGAAGTTGCTGCAACTCACCTTGTGCATGAGGCAACTAGCTTTCAGGCTGGCTAAGCAGTCTTACCTTTGCCACCTCATCTTTGAAGCCCCACTTTTCCAGCTTGAAGCTGATCAGCTTGCCGCCTCTATGCAATGGCTTACTGACAGGCGGCAGCAGACTGCCTTTGCTGCCTGTAGGCTCAGCTTCATTGGCAACGCTGATGTTTGCTGCATTGGTCACTAGTTCTTGAGGGACATCATACACCTTGTGATACTTCTCCTGTAACATTGCACAGCTCATGGAGCATGTTGCAAGCTCAACATGCGAACCCAATGTGAAAATCCACTGTGCAAACCCGTCAAGAAAGCGTTCATGCATGAACAGGTGACAGAAGCACATAATGTGAACTGCAATGCTTACCCTCAGAGACAGCTCATGCTGCAAGCCCTGCTTGCTCACAGCTCCTGTCTGGGGTATATGCATGGGAAAAGCATCTGCATTGCATGAAGCATGTCAGTTGGGAAGGCTGGGGGATACTTGTGAGATAATTGCAGCCATATGGTGCTACCACATGCATGCAGACCTGTGCTGTTCATCATGTTGACAAACCAGGGCTTGATTCTTTGCATGTCATCAAGTGAAATGCCAGACTTGCCAGACGTCTTGAGAGCCTGCAATAGGAAGATGCGTGGTCATGACACCCCAATGCATTGCTGTCAATGCCAACATATCAGCGTGTCTTTCCTGCACCCTTAGCTCAAGACTACTGCACATCTTCTCAAGACTTTCAGCTTCAAAGTCTGTCAGACCAAGCTTGTTCAGGCGGCACACCTGCATACGTGTATCATGAGTAGACAATGCAACAATCACGGCAGTCAGGATGCATGCAAACCCTGCAATACCGTTTGCAATGTTTCCTTCAGGTGTTCGTACTCTTCCTTGGCCTCGTCTTTCTGCATAGCAGATCTTGCTGATTACACGGCAGCGTCATCGACAGACGACGCTGTCTCAGTGCGAAAGCTGTCCGATAATACGGAGTCTCGTCATTCTTGCCTGTCCCCATTGATCGGAGTCAAGGGCGTCCTCGTAAGCTCGCTGCCACTTCTGGTGTGTTGCAGCCTTTGTAGGAGGCATCGCAGTCGACGATGAACGAATTGATGACGAACACAGGCTCGACAATGTCACGGTGTGCAAAAGTGTCTGCTGCGTCTACTGCCCCGTCCGGCAGAGCACTACACCGCTCCGCTAGGCTCAACGCGTCGTCGTGAAGTTTGACTGTGAGGCTGCCAATACAAAAGGGATTCTGGAGTTGCTGCTGTGCTGAGATGATTGCTGCTTCTTCCCAGCTTGTGAATAGATGGCTTCGTTTGCCAGACAGGTGCGAGAAACATCTGTTCCACCCTTTGCATTCAGCTTTGCTGCGGATGACCAGGTGCACAAATACACAAAGTCATGGCAAATACAGAGAAGCAATCGTACCTTGCAGCAATGTTGTTGCTGCTGAGCAACGCAGAAGAGTAGTTTTGTCCACTTCGAAACACTGTCATAGACGATGCGTATGTACAAGGCACATGCAGCACCTGCAGCTTCAAGTTCCCTTCCATGGCTGACAAGCTAGTATATAAGTCACACATATGGCACAATGTCATACTGACAATGTACAACTGTACATATGTCAGGACAGCAGAGCTAGCATCACGTGCAGTTGCTGTTGCACAACTTGACAAAGAATGCTACCTTGTTAGTTGTTATCTCAACAGAGATGCACAGCCATAGCTCGAAGCAGACCGCGTGATGTGCTTGTTACAACATGTCCTTGTTCAGGACGAGATGTTTTGCAAAGTTTGGGCAGCTGATATCTTGTGCTAATGTGAAACTGTTTTACCTCTGATACCCACAAATGCTGAGTCTGACACTCACAAATGTCGAGTCTGTACAAAACCACTGCATGTCACTTGTTGCTCATCAGAGTTCAATGCTGCAGTGCTTTGAAGAAAAGATGCTAAGGTTCTGCATGATAAAGTTTGCACCTTGGGCTGTGCACTCTGCAGATGCACCTGACATTGAGGGTACAATGTCAGGATGATTAAGCAATGCAGCCTATATACCAGATCATACAGACACCCTGGAAATCAGCACATACAACAACAGCAATAAGGGGCATGTCTGCCCTGGGAATCACACCATATCTATCTAGAGACTGCTTTGCTATGCGATCACGTCATGCCAGCAACTGATTTTGTCACTATGGGCGTCATCCATTGCATATGCCAGGGTTCATTACTTCTACATTTCTGCGCTGTCCTTGGGCAGGCACAGCTGCTGATGATGCTAGCTGATGAGGTTTCAGTGGTCAGCAGAGGTCGAAGCCTGGGCTTCATCGTGAGCAACCTCCTGACCAGGCAGAATGCGCTGCACTGCTGAGTTTGCGGTCAGCTTGGTTGCAGTGGGGCCTGCAAACATCAGCAAAAGATAATATTTCTGGTGTACTGCAGGGTACAGACAGGCAATGCCTGCTTACAAGTAAGTTTAGTGCAAACATCTGCCTTGCGCATTTGAGCATATGACGCACTTCTGGGCATTGCTGTGTAGCTCTATGCACTTACGCCGCACAATCTCATTTGAGTGCATTGTTTGGCCACAGAAGCACAGGCAAGAAAAGGCACCTGAATTGCAGCATGCACAAAACATGGCACCGCATGCAAGACAGCATGAAAGATGCTATCCTGACTCACTCTGGTCCTTGCTTGCAGGAGTGTCCCCCCTCTTGCGCTCTGCATGGTCCAGCTTGAAGATGGCCTGCCTATATGACTTGATCTTGTCATCCATGTCTTTGCTCTGGCAGTTCTGCATCAATCAATCATATACTGTCATTGTCGCACATGTGCATGAGCAAATGGTTAATTCTCAGGACTGCTGTAGCACAGGCATGCGTAGAGCTGCGTGAAGCGCTTTGAAGATATGGAGGCGTTGCTGGGTTTGGTGTTGTTGGACGGCAGAGCATTTGTGACATGAACAAAGAGGTCTTGCAGAAATGCAGTTCTGTGTGTACTGCTCAAAATGCACATGCAGACAGCCCTGCAAGCACAGCTATTTACAACACATTGACCATGCTCCATGATCAAGTCGTGTCGTATGCATGTCACTGCACTCAGCTACAACTTTGCATTGGGCATGGTCAAGGTGTGAATGGCAGACATGACAGCATATAGGGCACAACTTGTTTTCCAGTAGTGCAGCTCAGGAATGGAAGAGGTCAAAGGAAAACAGTGTGAAGTAACAGGTTTCAGTATGGTCAAGCAGAGGTTGGCACAAGATAGGGCAGAAGTTCAAGCAGTGACGCACCCGCATGACCTGGCGCTGCTTCTCAAGGACCTGCAGGGCTGCCAGCTTCTGCATGTTGTCCTGGCCAGTGCCGTCATCCAAAACCTGCTTGGTGCGGTCAATGAGGCGGCCCAGACTGTTGCGCTTGCGGAAAGGCCACCTCTTCATGTTGCTGGCTCTGCACACCCTCTTCAGTGTGGTCACACCCAGACCTAGCCTGGCTGAGGCAACCTGCGAGTCACAGTCATCATCATCATCATTATTGTGTGATTGCCACATGCTTTCTAGCAAGGTTGTGTGACCCAGCAAGGTGCATACAGAAGGAGGCAACTATCTCTTGCAAACTCTGGTAAAATGCAAGTGGCTGTGTAAAGTCTGTCATCACTGTGCTGTATCCTGAACGTCTGCTAGACCACACAGAACATGGTGGCAGGGGGTGACCAGCTTTGTGTAATGACAAATTCCCTGTGTGGAAGTCTGCTAGGTCAACGCAGTGCTCACCTGAATAGGCACGTCAAAGTAGCCACCTTCTTCCAAAAAGGCCATGGTAATCATCTGCCTACTCTGTCCTTTGTAGTCCCTGATGGGCTGCGCAGCGGGTGAAGCGGGTTTCCTCTGCACACATTTGAGTTCGATTGGCACTTTGGCTGTGTTACAGGGCAGGCAGAAGTGCTTTGAGAACTGTCTCCTCACCTTTGACTTCTCAGTTGCGCCAGTGTCTGAGTCGCTTTCAGTGTCCATGTACCCTGAAGCTTCTTCCTGAACAGGCTCTTGAGCTGTGGTGCCTGAGCTCATGCCTGGCTGAGCTGCTCCTGCCTGACTGCCTGACTGATAGCTTGCATGTGCACGGCTTGCTGGCGCCTCGGCAGCAGCTGCTGAATGCCACTGTGTGGGCTGTCTTTCTGGTCTTGGGGCAGGACACCGAAGGGACGTCTCCTGGGGCAGTGCGTACCTCGAAGCTCCATCATCGAACTGCGACTGCACGGCTCGGCTTGCCCGATCTGCAAAACGCCAAAATCGCGTCAAGCCTTGTGGCCGTGCACCCAGCCGGGGTACTCGTAATCATACGAAGAATACGAAGCTGGATAACCAACAGGCAGGTAGTCGAATCCCTTGAGCAGCAAGAAGGACGCAGGCCAACGTGCCTGAATAAGTGGTTCGTGATTGATAACGACTGGCCAAGTTTGCGGCAAAATCTCTACCTGCCGTAAAGTCTCTGGCTAGAACGCCATTTTCGCCCGGCATCTCTGGACCCTGGAGTGAGAGCCGCCCTGGACAAGCAGCGTTGCGCACAAGGCTTCTTGCTTAGGACCACGATAGCTGCGGGTACTGGAAAGCACTTCTTTTTACAGCTTTGTCCTCTGTGTCTGTTCGCGCTTTCAACGCGTCGTTTCGAGCTGTTGGTCAAAACGTAGACGGTCAACACGTATTACTAACATTAAAACGTCATACCAGTACTTTAGGCTGTATGTCTTGAAATGTAATGACGATCGATTCGTGACGATTTGCGACGAAATTTGGGCAGAAGAAGAATGCCCAGAGCGGCAACTTTGTGCAATTTCAGAATTGTCAAAAGCAGCAAAGCCTTGACAGCCTTCTACCGTCAAGGCTGTGCTGCGCAATGTAGTGGCGTGAGCGCAATGCAGCGAGCTGAGGTCAATGATTGTGCTGCGATGAGTAGCTTTTTCTCCCCTCGTCGTGTATCGTGAGCACCTCTCGGATGTTAGCAACTTTGCAACAGGGCTTGACTTCGCCTCTTGTAGCTTGGAAAGCAGCATGGAAGATGGAGTCCAGCATGCTGGGGGCAGCACTGATAGAGTTGTCAGGGAGATTGACGTATGCTTGAGCAACGGACTCCTTGGGACAAACACCAAAGTAAGCGGTTGTCACAGTATGGCTTGTTCAATTGGTCTTGGCAAGCACGAAGTTCTGGCTTGGCACGTGCAGATGTACTTGCTGCAGTACCCCTTGAGACCTCCTTGGCGTCCATATGACCTAAGTCACTGCGAAGTGGTATGCCACAGTGCTGATTGTTTTGCGCTCCAGTGTTTGGACTAATTAAGTGCTTTGTGATGCATTTCCTCCCTTCTTGCCATGAATGCATCGCTACTGTCCAGGCCGACTTCAAGCCAAATGCCAAGCGTCTTGAGCTCACAACGGCACTCCAAACGAGAGCACCAAACTACAATACAGACGCAGCACCTGAGCAACGGATGCAAGCTTTGACTCTCAGCAGTCATGTTGTGGACTTGCCTGCTTCATTTGCAGTTGGTTGCTTGAAAGGCGACAAGCTTGTGCTGTCACCACTGCATGAGGCAGTCCAGATGCGGCCACACATGGCTTATGTAAATGATAAAAAGCAGCCTGAACAACTTGAAGCCAACGGAGAGGAGAAACCACTCAGGGTGCGCTGTTCCCAAGTAGAGCAGAAGTCACAGCCGTGTCAGGGTCTGCATGGATGCACAGCATGCACAAACAGCATTTGACATTGTGTTGCCTGAGTGCACCCAAGCTGCGAAAGCAATAAGCAAAGCATCAAAGACTGGACAACCTTCTATGTGAATGCAATTGGTGCACTCAGCCCTAGCCATGTTGTCCGTTGCCAACTTTGCCAAAATGACTGTCCTTCCTTGTGATGCGGCCTTGTCAGGTGTTGCAACAGCTACTCATTCTGTTGCTGATGCTTCCTTGCCTACATTTGTAGGTCCAAGCCAGGGAGACAGAGAGACAGACAGAACAGCGAGTCAACAGCTATGCATACTTCACACGCCAGGAGGAAGAGGAAAAGTGGAAGCGGTTATCGTGTGCATCAGCTGACAGTCATGTGGCAAGTTCATTGTGGAATAAACTGATGAGTCCTCCAAAGGAACCAGCAAAGCTCGTGAACATGGAGCGCACGACGTATCTCTCAGCTCTAACCCCTGGTGAGCTTCACTTCCTCTTCTCACTTCAACGCATTCTTATCTTCTATGTTTCAGGGTTGCTTGTGTCATCCTTGAACTCTTGTTTCTCAATCTTTGTGAGACAAATGAGTAGTGCTGCAGGGCAGGCATGACTGAGCGGTTGGCGTTAATGAGTAGCAGGTCTCAGTGTGTGCAAGACTCAAACCCCCATGCAGTCAGCACTATGATGGTCACCTTTCATTGCTGTTGCTGCAGGCACAGGTCTGGCAGAGGCACCACCATCAGCAAGGCAGCAGGGAACACATACTGGCAGTGATTTTAGCGTCACTGGGCAGAGTGCCAAATCTCCTGCAACAGCGAGCCGTGCGGGCGTGAATGCTGCAGCCATGGGAGCCACTTTGCATCCAAAACATTCAGCAGCTGATGGCTCAGCAACAGCTCTGGAGGGTAGCAACAAAGCTGAAATGTCCATGGATGCTACTGCGAAAATGGAACTTAAAGCTCAGTTAGTTGCCATGTTCCGTAGCAATAGTGTGGTCAACTTGCAGGATATCAGGTATGTCACAGACCCATTCCTATGTGCTGATAATATGCACAAAGTCTGGAGGCCTTGCAAGCGCTGGAGCATGCAAGTGTCATGAAGCATAGCACTTTTTGTGGCTTGGAGCACCTGAGCTTTGCTGCTGTCAACTGAACATTCCCTGAAGCGTGGGGCACCTTGTTCCTGTGTCTTGTCTGATCGTCAGGGCAAAGCAGGTAAACCTGACAGGTGAGGTGTTGATGTATGCCGCCAACTGCAGTGTCTTTGCCATGTAGGCATTTCTATGTGGATGATGCGCACACAACATTCTTGACGCTGGGCTCATTGCTGCGCAGGAAATGGTTGAAAGCCAGTGCTCAAGGAGGACTGGCAGAGACATCAGCGTCAGCTAGCGACAATGCATTGCACAATGCTCTGTTAAAGACAGATGTGGTCACTTCTGTGAAGCAGCTTTATCTACAAAAAGAGGTGGCCAGTGAGCCAGCAAATGCTTTAAGGGGTGTTTTAATTGGTTTGCTGAAGGAAAAGCCCAATGTGCGCCGTGCTGATGTCATGGACGCAGCTCGTGCTGAAGGCGTGAATATCTCAGATGGCATTTATCAGAAAGTAATGAAGGACTTGTGCACATCTCGTGGGAATATCTGGACTCTCAAAAGCGGCGCACAAAGCCTTTAGAGTAGTCAGGATCCTGCGTTCCTGAAACCAGATTTCTGTACTTCATTGCTGCATCTATCAAGTCTTCAAGCACAGACCCTGTGTAGACTCGACAGGCCAATTGGACCCACATCTACAGAACACTTCAATAAACAGACAAAATCAAAAAGGAACGTGCAGTTGTTGTAACAGTACTAGTCTCAGTGCAACTTCACAATCATTTTGTTCTCTGTCTGTTGAGTGGCGCTGCTGGCGATGGTCGAGATGTGCTGCCAATTGTAGACTTCGTCGCTGATTTGCTTGTGCCGGTTGCTGAAGGATTTGATGGTGTTCGGCTGATTGTGGATGCAACTGGCCTGCATGCAATGCATCACATGACGATTGCTGATGTCGTGTCAGATGCAACAGCCACAGTCAAGCCACACGTGTCATGACAGGCACAGGCAGCACAGAAAGTCTGCCATACTGCTGCGTGTGATACGAAATGATGCACAGACCCTTGAGCTAACCAGCACAGTCCATATGTATGTCTTTAGCGACATCAGCAGGAGCTGCAGTATGCTAGTGACCCAGGGTCAAGCAGCCTGGTACAGGCAACTGATGACAAACAGGCACTCATTCAGCACTGTCTCACCGCCTGCTGGTGATGCTGGTTTTGCCACTGGCAGAACCATTCGTATTGCTGGCCAAACCCCCGACCTTGCTGCCGAAAGCGGTGCCAGAGCTGCTGGCACCACCTGACGAACTCAATCTGTCTGAGGCGGCTTTGCTAGCAACAAGGCCAGCTGCTGCTGATCGGCCCACTGACATGTTCTGATCTGGTGAGGTCCTATAAGGCCTGCTCAGCTTGTCACCAGACCCCTGCGCATCACATGACTGTCCAGAAAGGTACCTGTTAGCTGCCTGTCCTTCAGTTCCTTTGTCTGTTGTGTGTTCAGAGAAATGCAGTCAATACAAGACCAAGGCTTGGCAGAATGGCCTCTTGTCAGGTGAGATGTGACGCACAGGCCTTGCTGCATTACCCACGACAAACACCACATACCATTCAAGGCTAACAATGACATCTCAGCATTGACCCCAAAGCCATGCTGCATTGTCAAAATGAGACAGAACTGCACACACTGAACTGCTATTGGCCAGTATCACTGAAGCAATGAGCTTGAAGCCTTTGCTGGTTGAACAAGGCTACATAGTTGCTCACTTGGCTAGATGTACTTGTGAGGCCTGAGGAGGGGCCTCGCCCTGCAGCTTGCCCACCATTGGCCCTGATAGACCACGGCAAATCATCCCCAGCAGAGCTGCTGCCACCGCTACCACTGCTGCTGGCTAGAATGCCTGCTCTGCCTGCCACAGTTGCGCGCCCGCCAATTGCCCCTGGCTTGCTGTCTGCGCTGGACCTGTAACACAGTTGGCACAAGGTTGTGCAAGCATGGAAGGTTGACCAATGCTACCATCGCTGCCACTGTTGCTGGCTAGCATTCCTGCTCTGCCTGTTACTGTTGTGCGCCCTCCCAGTGCGCCTGGCTTGCTGTCTGCACTGGACCTGAAAGACAGTTGTCAAAGGGTTGCCAAAGCAGTGCCTTGTTTGCAAGCATGGAAGGTCAGCCGCAGCAACGCTGCTGCCACCACTGCTAGTGCTGCTGACTAGCATGCCTGCTCTGCCTGCTACAGTTGCACGCCCTTCCAGTGTGCCTGGCTTGCTGTCTGCACTGGACGTGTAAGACAGTCGTCACAAGGTTGTCAAAGCAGTGCCTTTTTTGCAAGCACGGAAGGTCAGCCGGGGAGCAAAGCTGCTGCCACCGCTGCCACTGCTGCTGGCTAGCACGCCTGCTCTGCCTGCCACAGTTGTGCGCCCGCCAGCTGCACCTGCCTTGCTGTCTGCACTGGACCAGTAAGACAACTGTTACAAATCTGGCAAAGCAGAGCGTGTTTGCAAGCATGGAAACTCAGCAGATGCTGCCACCGCTGCTGGCTAGCATGCCTGCTCTGCCTGCTACAGCTGTGCGTCCTCCCGACGCACCTGGCTTGCTGTCCGCACTGGACCTGTGAGCAGTAAATGTTGCCAAGTTGCCCTAGCGGTGCCTTTTATGTAAGCCTGATTTTGTGACACAGCCAGACACAACAATCAGAAACAGTCAACACAACATTAAAAACATGTCATTGAAGAAAGGTCAAAAAAAGTCCTCCTTGAGATCGGTTGTCATCTGCATATTTAGTGTTGACTGCTGCCCTCACTGTCATTTCAAGCTGCAGGAACCCATTTAGGTGCATGACAAGTCATTGGCTCTCTTCTGACTTGTGCAACTCTACAAATTCATTAACACCAGCCTGTGACCAAGATATCGGCAAGTTTCTCAGCTGATGCTGACCTGCTAGCACTGCTGCTGGTTAAGGCTGCACTGATAGACAGCGCTGAAATGGAGGGGCTGCCATTGGTGCTACAGGGTGGCTTAACGTTGTCTAGCCTAACCCCTGCTGCAGCACTATTCTTAGACACATATACATACACAAGCCTGTGAGCCAAAGCTGACCTGCTGGCACTGCCGCTGGTTGAGGCGGCGCTGATAGACAGCGCTGAAATGGAGGGGGCATCATTGGTACTACGGCGGGGTTTGGCAGGGTCCAGCCTGCCCCCAGCTGCGGCACTGCCCCTAGTGCCTGCTGCTCGCCCGGGCTTGCCAATGTCCCCACCTCCTATCCTCTTGGCCTTGGCCAGCTGAGCCTCCTCATTTCGCAGCCTATAGGGTGACACAGTGCTCAGTGATGTTCAACATGAGCTGTTCACTGCTCGCCCGGGCTTGCCAATGCCCCCGCCTTCTGTCCATTTGGCCTTGGCTAGCTGAGCCTCTTCATTCCTCAGCCTACACAAAGATATGTGGGTATTGTTGCACTGGCAAGACATTGCTGACGCTATTTTGTCAATATTGCACACCGCTACTGTCTCCATCTCCTATCTGCTTGGCCTTAGCTAGCTGAGCCTCTTCATTCCTCAGCCTACACAATGACAGAACCTCAGCCTACACAATGACAGAAACTTCTAGATGTTGTGCCATTTTGGTTGGGTCAGCATTCGACAGCATACGAATACAATCTCTCACAGTGTTTTATGATGCAGGTTTGTGCTCAATGGACTCTTGACAATGTCTTGCATGGTGTTGCATGCAGTGGGCATTTGCAGCCTGCAGCCTGACATTGCAAGACAGCAACATTTGCGCTATTGGCAGGGTCAAAGAGTTGCCTCAGTGATGCAAGGATCACAAGGACCAAGTACAGCATGCATGTGGATGCTGCCCCTGTCGTTACTCTCAGGGCAGATCAAATGTTCAAAGGGAATGGATCAATTTCCCGATTGCAGCAAAGCCTTACTTTTCTATGTCATCTGCTGAGAAGGTGAACTCGGCTTCTTGCAGCTCCTTGATGTTGTCTTCACTCTCGCTGGCCTGCCCACCCGGCAGGCCATTCATGTCCAGCAGGCCTGCACCCCCTGTCATACGCACCTGCAACCACATGGCAAACAAGTTGTTACTTGCCTGGTTTCAATTACCTGTGTTGAAACTCGTAAAGAGTGGGAAGGAATCATAGCATTCCACAAACCAATTGCTGTCTGCACTTGAAGGAGCAATGATAGGCCAGTAGGATTGGACGTGCAGTTGCAAGCTGACTTGCAGCCAAAAACGGATGTTGGACAATGTGACAGGCGTTGCAACACGCTCTCATGCTGACTGTCATTCAGCTATGCATTTTCCAATCACTATGACCATTGGGTGACAAAATGAGCCTGCTGTATGGCCTACAGAAACAGGGTGAGGCATACCTGTTGCCTAACTTGCGTTTACATGAGCACAGGTATTGATCAATCCATCCATCAATCATGTGGTCCAATATGAGCAAGCTCAGAGCATTGAGGCAAGGGCATAACAACTGCAATCACATACCGGTGTGCGCTTGAACAGGTCATTGACAGCTCGCGCTTCACCAGCTACATCCCTGTCATTGTCGGTGGCCAGGTTGCTCATGGCACTGTTCAGCCGCTCCAACTGCTCCACATCCTCAGGTAACCTGCCAATAGACAACGGTGAGTCATGTACTTGAGAAGATGGGCACATGATCACCAGTGCATATGATGTTCTGGGGTTATGAGCGCCTGGCATATGCTTTCCTGAGCATATCGGCCTGTGCTCACTTCATGGCAATGCTGGACAGCAAGAGTGAATGCACATGACAGGCCAAATGATGCAAGACCATGAGATCAAGCGCTTTGCGATGTATTGGCAGAACATACAGCACAGAGCATTTTGACAGTACAATGTACAAAAGCTGGAGTTGTCTCTCTTTGCACGCCTTGTGTGCAGCTCCAATGGCAGTGACGCGTGACAGGACAATATGACAAGTGATACAGGAAGAGGGTACCTGATACATTGCTTGAGGGCAGGTAGCAGGGACGCTAGGTGCAGGCGGACATTGGGCACAGGATCTGTGGTCAGCTCCAGACACGTGTCCAGGAAATACATCTTGAAGAACCTGCATTCATAACACAAGTCACAAACCATACATGCTTTTGTGAGGGTCTTGTGTATTGCAATGGTTGATGTGTCTACGTGCTGTCTTGTCCCAAGTGCTCATCAAGAGGTTGCCTACTGACATCACAAAGGATGTGTCAGTGACTGCTTTGCACTGCCAACAGTACAGCAGTATCAATCAAAAGGCCAAAGAATATGATGCAGCTGTATGGTTTGGCACAATTGATGGCACTCGATTGCACCATACTGTCTTAAGGTTGCACATGATTGTCCCTGCTGAATGATGCACATAAACATGTCACTGCCCAATGATGCACATCAGTATGTCACTGCTCATTGATGTACAGAATCAGCAGGTTGCACATGCAGGACAGGCTTACTTGGTGCTGAAGCGCCTGACAACATGGTGGCAGGCATCTATGAAGGTCATCCTGCGCCAATGTGACTTGGCTCTGGCAAAGTCCCGTATGAGCTTGCAGTAGATGTCTGTGCGCTGAGTCTGCTTGCGGTTGTGGCGCATGAACTCCACAACACCATCTGCTGCAGCTTCCCTGACTGGTGCGACGCCTCCTGCCATGTACTTGAGAGCCATGGGTAGGAAGTGCTCATTGATCTGCAAAACGGAAGCAAACTTGTGATGTGGCTTTTGCTGTTCATCTGCAAATGGAGGGCAACCTTCTGATGTGGGTTTTGCTGCACAACAACAACTCGCTGAGGATGCTCTTCAGTGCTAGATCAGCCATCAGCAAAATCCTGCTTCTGTTCTGCTTTGCCTCTGTGCAGTAACGGCTAGCATGTCACATTCGCAACTGCCCTCCTCATGGGTGTAACCAGCTATTCTTTGTTGGCCATCTGCCCTTCCCAGCCTGTGGGCTCAATGCTTATTTGTACAGACAGAGAAATGCACTCACTAGGGTGTGATACCAATAGCACCACCCCAAAATCAGCATTCAAGCTGGCACAGCACGTGTTCAGCGGTGCACGTTCAACAGAATCTGGCACAAAAGTCATCAACTGGAGCTGTCTGTTTGATGATGATGGACATGTAGTACTAGTTCACAGGCACAGTTTGTGATGCATGTCAAAGAGAATGATGTCACAACGCATTTACTTCCATTGCAGCAGAGTTTTTGAGGTAAGAACCAGCATGTATGCAGAGCTGTGCCTGCACAGACAATTTCAAGCAAGACAGGGTGTGCTGATGGATATGTGCTGGTGGGCATGTGCCCATGCAGCTTGAAATACTATAGTGTTGGTGTACCATATGCGTGAAAAGGGGGAGTCACCTCAACTCCTGACCTAGCTGTAACTAACCTGCTGGTACAAGACACAGATTGAGGCACAGAAAAAGGAAGTGCTCCTGTTGCTGATGAAATGCAGCACAGAAACGGGCAAGACCAGCACAAGGCATGCCAGCACTTGCCTTAACAGCACAATTTGCCACTTGAAGGGCATGCTGGCTGGTCAGACCAGACAGACACATTGCAGGTTTGACAACGCAAACACTTGGCGAGGTACAAATCATCGCACCTCGTCACTTGTAAACATGTGCACAAAGTTTGGCAGAGCCAGCATGAGATGATGGTGGATGCGCCAACAATAGCCACAGCCAGCGTCCGCTGCCAGAAGAGCAGGCAGAAAGTCTGCAAAGGCTCTAGTGCGGGCCTCCTCATTGGCAATGCAAAACTGGTCCAGGGTCTGTACCAAGGCTGCCATGACTTCTACACGCACTGAGTTGCTCTCATCTCCCAGCAGATTCAAGAAAGGCCTACATTAAGGCCATAATGTAGATAAAATCTGTGCCATCAACAAAACAACTTGGACAACAAGTCCAGGGTCTGCATCAGTGCGGCCATCACTTCTGTGTGCAACAAAATGCTCTCCTGCACCTGACAGACCCCACAAAACACCTGGACAGCACAGATAACAACATTGGCAACATCTACAGTGACATCAGGAGGGCAAGCAGCGTCTGCAAAGGCTCTGGGATCTGCATCCTTACCGGCAACGCAGAGTCGGTCTGTACCAGCGCTGTCATCACATCTACACACACTTGCTGGGTTAGGTTCATCACCCGGCAGATTCAAGAAAAGCCTGAGCATCACAATTGTTAAAGTTGATGACATCTGCAGAGACCTCAGAACACCTTATCCAATTGATCCAAGGATCGCACCAGCGCAGGCATTTGCGCTCTTGTCAACTTGAACTTGAAGACCGAGGAATACAACCCAAGCAGCAATGATAGACGCGAAAGCTGTAAAAAGGCAGCCTAGTGAATTGTTGAAGCTGCCAGATGCTCTGCATCTGTATAGTGAGCAGATGTGAGGTCAAAGCCAGATGATGCTTCTGCACAGTGCAACGTCAGAGGCGCAAAGCTGCACAAGCAAGACAATACTCAAAATCTAGGCACATGCTCAGCACCAAGACTAGCAGCTGCAGGCAATCTACACCAGTAGTGCATGTGCAGAAGTACCAGTAGAAACACACCTTTTCATGTACTGGGCGCAGCGCTCCTTGCCCAGCATCTTGCATATGTCATGAAATTGCAGGGCCACCAGTCTGCGCACCTCCTGGTGAGGGTCTGCTATCAAGCCAGTCAGGGCCTCATGCACATGTGTAGCATATCTGCACAGCACAAGCTGTTGATGACTTCCATTCCTGACAATATGAGGCGTTCTTGTGTGCAGAGACATATCCTGGGGATGCTGGGCTCATTTGTTTAGATGCGTCGCAAGGTGACGTTGCCTTGATGACTGTCAGGCAAAAATTGGAATACTTTGTGCTACTGAATCAGCAGAGCTACAGGACTTCATCAACATGAGACTTTGATGCTGGACTGGCAGCTTGAGGGTGCACACTTGCTGACGCACTCATGAGCGCTACCTGGCAGCAAACGTCACAGCCAATCTGGCATGTGACTACATGTTGTACAGCATGATCAAGGATCCAGGATCAACGGCTGCTGATAGACGTGAGCACAAGCTAGCCGGGAATGCAATTCTCTGACCTGCGAGGGGTTGCACCCTTGAGAACAGCTGCACAACTTTCAGCACACAGGCGGCGCGTTTCCAGATCCTGCCGCTGTGCCAGCTGTCGGTAAGCTCCCAAGAAGACTCCCACTTCAAGATCATTGTCAATGTCAGCAACAACCTGCAGTTGGATCAACATTCTTAGAGCAGTTCGCCAGCAGAAGACATCTGCAGAAAATGGGTCCTTGCCACCTGCAGCCCTGACGTGAGACAGCTCGTGTCACTTCACCCTCTGCCGTGTGAAAACATGTATCATGAAAACTGCACAATCTGGAAGACAGACATGCACACAAGCAGCAGATGTGACTGACCACGGGTCAAGAGTCGGTTACGCACTGCATGTTGTAACTTGGCTAGAACGCTGGTCTTGAATGACGAAGCCAGCCATGTTAAGTGACTACAAGTGGCGCGCAACAAGCAAAGCGTCAGACAAAGAGCCACAGCACAAAAGCTGCAGTACGTCTGACCTGGGATAGAACATTGGGGAACTGGGAAGCCATGCAGCGGGCCACTTGACTTTCCATATCAGGAGTCTGAAAGAACAGACGACAATATGGGAGAACTTTCTTGCGGCGCACATCTACTGGAAGGCTTCCCATGACTGCATGTCCAAAGGCTTTGCATCAGTCTCGGCTGTTGCTTGCAACAACACTTTCCATCAGAAGTAAGCGCAGCTGAGGAAAATTCTTTGACTGCTGGCAACATCTGTCACAAATGCAGGAAGCTGATGGCTGTCGCGATGTACATGTGTGATCCCAGTGACGTGTCATGGCAAGTTGATTTTTTTGCATCTGGTGCTGATGACAGATGCAAGCTGTCCTTAGCTGCAATGTCACTGAGACCTCAGAACCACATTGTACTTTGGCATCTGTTGCTGATGACAGGCGCGAGCTGTGTTGAGCTGCAATGTCATTGATATGTCTTGGCCAAACTGCTGTTCAACATATGTTGCGGATGCCATATGCAAGCTGTCTTTACCTGCAACTAATGAGTTGATGGCAGCCACTCTTACAAGAGGCTCCTCATCCTTCATGAGTTCCAAAATCTCTGGCAGTATGGTAGCGACTGTAACATCTAGCCCAACTGCTGCTGCCAAGCATTGCAGACCGTCACACATGTTGATGCGCACTATGTAATCTGTGTCCTGACAAAGCGTCATTGCTGTTCGCAAGTACCCCCGTTCAATCTCCTCCTGCAAGACAATGAATGTATTAGCAAGCTGGCACCAAGTGGATCCAGCAGCTTGACAAGCACACATAGTCAATGCTTGCTCATGCATCAGACACAACAGGAAGCTCCCGTCCAAACAGCTTCAAAAGGGAAGGAGAGCTCTGTGCCATTAGGCAGCATAGTGGGAGCCTCTGTGAGTAGAAGGCGCCTGAGAAGGTACGTGCACGACAATTCTATGCAATGGTCCTGGAGACATCCATGACACAATGCGCCTTGACTTGACATAACCACCATTGACTGCGTGATATTGCTACTGCAACTCAAATTTATACGATTTAGGTGGTCAGCAGGGTTCAATGCTCCACTGGACATCAATACCAACTGACCTTAGTGAGACAGCTGGCCATGGCCCCAAGCATGGCACAGCATATGACTCTGGACTGCACTGAGGTTTCATGATTTGCTCCTTTTGCCAAGGCTACGGGCAAGATCTTGCCCTTGATGAGTGCCTTATCCAGCAGAGGCACTATGGCATGAAAGCACTTCAGCCAGGCATTGACCGCCTATGCAATCACATTTTACTTTTGGGTTGATCTGCTGCTGGCGGTGGAATGCCTTTCAAGCATGGTTGAGCATGGCAGAGCAGTGAGTCACCATACATGATGCTTTAATGTGCAATGCGTCATACGCAATATGCAAGTGCGTAAGAGTATGGGTCCATGAGATGCAGTAACCGTGATGCAATTCGACCTACTTTAGTGAGTTTGTGCAACACATATCACACAACTTGTTGAGAGTATCCATCCATGAAATGGAGAGCATGGCAATTTGCTATTGCAGAATACGAACTTGCTTTTTGCAGCCACGTTGGTGCAAGAAAATGATGCCATACTTCTTTTGCTGCCTACCTCATCAGGAGAGCCAACCACATTGATGCTAGAGAGCACTGTGGGAAGCAACAAGTCTACGATATCCCCAGCAGCAATCAGCTGAGCCTCAACCACTGTTGTCAGTGCCTCAACTGCTGCCACCTGCACAGGTGAGCTGTGATGTCAGCTTGTTGCCTACTGTACAGGCCTTAAACAATTGTCGACGTCCCGAAATGTCAGTTGAGAACAATCCACACCTCAGCAAGTGAGTTCAGTTGAGTGGATTGGAAGCTGTTTGCAGTTGAATATGTTCTGAGTTGCTTTCCTGTGCAGCCTTTGAATGTTTGCAGGAGCAGAGAAGGAAGTTGCGGCTCACCTTCAGTGTGAGCTCAAATGTTGGCAGCAAGTGGCAGAGGGGTGGCGCCACAGCAAGCACTGCAGGTCTGCCTTTTGCTCGAACAAGGGCAGGAAAGCTGCAAGCAACACAGCTGATGCCTATGTGAGCTCTGGCAGCTTAGCTGTGCCTGCGAAGAAGCTGAAATGTACCTGTCAACAACACTCTTCTGCTGCTGAGGGTGACCACCAGCAAGAAGTGTAGTAGCTCTGTCAATTTCACTCAGGTTTTCCGGCACCTGCAACAGCACGACACCTCAGGTGAGCAGCAGTGCTGCTCAGCATATCGTGAGCATTTAATGAGCAAAATTTCAGGTCAGCTGCAAGCATGAACGAGCGGCAGTCACTGCCACACAAGCGCTCTAGCTCGACCATCAGCGCACCGTCAATCTGGTGATCTCCTCGCATTTCTCCTTCTCGTTCGGGACGGCCTGCCAATCTTCCGGCAACGCGTCCATAACTGAAATCACTGGAAGCAGGTCATCGTCTTGACTTCAAGCTCGCCGGCCGAGTGTGCGTCTTGCGTGAATCAATCAATGAATCAGCGCTTGAGATGCGATACCCCTGCTGCAGCTGTTGCTGATCAAAGTCACCCTGAGCTCGTACCTTGCAAGCGTCGGGGAGGTTTCCTGAGTCATGGTGCACTTGAAGTGCAAGTGCACTGACGACCCGCCCTGGCTTCATGGGACGATTTTGTCAAACCCGCCCTTACAAGAGCCCCTATGCCAACATTTGAAACCACAGCAACTGCTCACTTTGCAGGTGCTTTGCCTGAAGCGAGCAATGTTGGGTACGGCATTTGGCACTCGTCTGCAGTCTTGCACGAGCTCTGTAACTTTTTGTAAGGTCCCTTGTCACGACGTGCGCGACTTGCATAGGCAACACAAGTGTGACACTGCACCAGCTCTGCATCACAGGCGCAAGGCTCTTTTATCATTGGGGACGCTTCTGTTTGCTGCTCCCGCCAATGCTGTTTTGTCCACCTCCCCGTACGAAGACGCAAAGGCTATGCAGTATGGCCTCGATGACACGCGGTTGGTCTGCGTCTGGCGAAGCATATGCATGCCGCTGCTAAGCTAATAGCTACAAGAGTATTCGTGGTCTGCAAGCCGTACGTTCATGGTCGTAGGCGCATCAGGTCTTGTCCCGGTGCAGTCAATCCAAATTGTGTCAGCACACGCAGTCTCAGCCAGGTATTGCGCGTGTACACACTGTACTACACAGGAAGCCTGCTGTTTACGTTGTCTAGCGAACGCAATTGTCATGGTTGCCCGCAGATGTACAGCCCGGCATGGCGAGCCGCAGAACCAGATCCTCGAATCGCTACAAAGCTGTTTGAAAATGCGCTGAGGCGTGTTTGTCCGGAAGCTCAGGTTGTGAGACAGGCAGAGCTGCCAGATGCAGACTACCGAGCCTTCTCGGTCGGTGGTGTATACGGGCAAGACATCATCGAGTAGGAACACGTTGCGTTGCTGATGTTGAGCAAAGCCTTCATGCTGGTCAGCCCACTGTCTGGGCTATTGCAGAGCTCAAGCAAGGATCATGAAAGTCTCATTCCGCTACGTTGGGCAGGCTGATCAAGCAATGTGCACCTTGCTACTTACTTGACACTGCTGGCACCTGCTGAATTTAGTGATGGGTGTTGACCTGTCTGCTGGTGCTGCTGCTGCAGGGTGCTCATCCGCTCAGACAAATCCTACAAAGATGAAGGCCCTTTGGTGACATTTCGTTCGATGGCAGGCATGTCAGTGTCATGCCTCTTGCTTTCTGCAGCTTCTGCAGAGTGTATTTTCACAAACACATGTTGCGTGTGTGCGCCTGCAGCTAATGTCAAGTACATTTGGCCAATTCAAGCCCCTTTATCTGATGGTGGAGCTCAGCGGAAGAGGCTGAGTGCACTCCGACAACAGCTGGGCTGGCAGGTCATCGGATGTGAATACATTGAATGCTATCAATGAGCCAAGCTAGTCGCTTGTTGGAGGTTCTCTAATAAAGCAAGCATGTGCAACCAAGGTACAGTATTGTTGTATTCCTGTCTGGCATTGGAGAACTCACAGCTCAGACGCAACAGTGCAGACAAGCAGGATTGGTTCCAGCAAGCGGCTCGATTTGTCTGATGACATCATGAGGGTGGTGCGTCACAGCAGGTAGTGCTGTCATCTACATGTCGCAGTGTGGCAAGGCATTTAGCACTTTGAGTCATTTTGCCCAAGATTTCGCCATCAATGGAGTTGAGTCTGCGTGTGGCGAATGAACTGTCACTGCTGATCAGTGGGTGCCAATTGCATGCAACAGTATAGAATTGAATACGCATCTTATAACACAATGATGCAAACAGCACAGGATTCAGTGCTGTGATAGGCAGCAGGTTCAGGGCTGGTCATCATTGACACGTTCTCGAAACTTGACGACACATTCATGCTGCATCATGACAACTGCATGTGGTCCTTGCGCGCCAAAACTTAACTTTTGCGTTGACAGCAATTACAAAATCTGTGGCCTGCAACTTCAGATTGATGGCTTTCACGCAATTCACTGCCAGTCATGTGATCCAAAATGTAATTTGAGACACTCTTGAGCAGCTTCAGCATAGGCTTGTGCTGCTGAGCTGTTGCCAGCTGTGCGCAGCAACCCTCCCAGTTTCATCTGCTGAAAGGCCACGGCTGTGCTGTTGTCAGGGTAGCTCTTCTGCAAACTTTCCAGAACTGCCTCAGAATGGCTTATTGCCTGCTGCACGTTGTCCAAAGCTTCATACACCTCAGACAGTTGATGATGTGTCTGTGCTGTGAGCTGATTTGCCTTGGCCAAATGTTTGCGTTGAGCCTGCAAGCATGCCAAGTTGCTAAGCACCTGCTGTGTGTCTCAGCATGCAATGAGGTGGGTGAGGCAAGCACAGCATGGAGTGTGCAGGACTGCCAAAAGAAGCTAGCTTTGCAAGCCAAGTCTTACAAGCAAAGTCTTACAGTACTGACAGGCTGCATGTTTGCACCGCATTCTAGTCCAAAACGTGGCTCATATCTCATGTAGCTCGTATAACAAATGAGCCACCAAGGGTGGAGTTGCGACTATGCAACCCATGAGCATTGGAAGCTGTATGCATGTGTGGAGACGGCTACTTTCACAATGTCCTTGTGCAATGTTGCTTGCAATGTAGTCTATCTCTGTGCATCTCGGACACATGAGGAGCTGCAAACATGTACAGAAATGATATTGATATGTGTTCCTTACATTGTGGCGCTTGCAGCACTCTGCTTTGGCCACGAGGAGGAAAGTACAACGTTTGCAGGTTGCAGCCTCACCTTCAGAACATACAAGAGAGGCTCTAGCACAGCTTTGATTGCAGCTTCCTCTCTTGGGCTGCTTTGCAGCTTCTGCATGGCTGCCTCAAACTGGGCCTTGGCTGCAACTAGAGCAACCCATACAGGATGGGAGTTGTCTTGAAGCTTAAGGGACCAGCATTGCTTGCACCTGTATCAGCAGACAAGAGCCATGTGGTGCAGATGTCACCTAGCCTCCTAGTCACACTCAGCGCAGTTCAGGCACATGTCTCACAGCAGCAGCACCTGATCTGGCTGAGCCAGGACAACTTGATTATGTACAGAAAAACATGCATGTACTTTGATTTTTCATGATTGCCGACCCAGGTCAACATCCTGGCTTGATATTGAAGACAAGCAAAACAGACAAGAACGGTCTATGTTGTGCGGCAGCATATCAGAAGCCTCTGTGAGCAAAGGCAGCAGTGAATAAGTGCAAAGACTACCACGCCAGGTCCTGACGGTCTCAGCAATCAGCAGAAGCGAGGCACCTGTTGCACATGTCATTGCCTATGCCTGAAGGCAGGGGCTGTACAGAGCACAGTCCTGCCTCCACAGCCTCCTTGGGGACCATCACACCCTTGCAGCTTGCATCCAGACATTGTAAACCCACCATGTCCTGCTCAACCTCAACAAAGCCTGCCACGCAAGCTGGGCACTGACAGGTGAAGTGGTACTGCTGCCTGAGCTGTTCCTGTCTCAGCGGCGTGATCAATGCTCCCTTCTGAGGACCATAACAATGCAAGATCGGCTGACCAGCCTGGATGGGCTGTGTTGCCCTGGCAATCAGCTGGCTGCCATCAAACGAAAGGGCAACATTTGGCTGACAGGCATGGTTCATGAGGCTGGCTGTGGGGTAGACTGCCAAGGCAATGCGGTCTGCAGCATTGCAATGCTGCTTTGGCACCACTGCCAACCCGTTGATGTGGACTTGTAGCAGGGCTGTCAAGATACTGCTGGCTGAGGGAGGGGAAGGTGAAGAGCTGTGACTGCAACACAGGGCTGCAAGTGTTGACTGCAGGACCAACTCTGTCAGTACTGACACGCTCGTCTGTTTGAGGTGGGTTTGCAAGCTGGCAATGCGATGCTTTTGCACACTGTCCTCCTTCAAACACACATGAAACCAGTCAGCACTGAACAGTATTGTTGAGAAGCATGCAAGAAATAAGATAGTAGGGTGTACTGCCTGAATCATGTGCACTTTCTTGGACAAGCGTAGAACCAATGTGAGGGAACAAGCCGAGGTGCATGATGACAGTATTGACAAGTCCTTGGAGAGCATTGTAGTACTATGCTGAGTAAGGCAAAGAAGAGCAACTGCAAGCTGGTTTGGCATATCTTCTTCCATTTTCAGGCAGCAGCAGCCCCCACACGGCCTCACAGGCACAATGGACAATGGTCTCTAAAGTGTAGCATGACCCAAACATGTCAGTGCTGCAACGCAACAACAGCAACCAAGCTAGAAATGCACATGCCTGCACTTGCAAGCTCTATCAAACTGTCAGGTGTGACAACGAGACCCCTCGTGAAAGAAGCAGCCCAGAATTCCCGCCTTAAGAGCAGCAACCATCAGGGAAGCCTTGACCCTACCTGTGACATCCGAGTGGCCATTCTGGCGGCTAGGACCACATCTGGAGGCAGCAGACGGGTCCAGGGCACACCACACTCCACACCTCCAGCAACATGAAACGCATCACTTTGGCGACATGCTGGGCCACAGTAGCACACCAAGGGACATGCGGAACATGAGTAGCATGACACCCGCTGCACCAGCCGCAGGCAGAAGCTACACCTCTGTAGCCATACAACATGAGCGCTGGCAAAGGCAAGGCCAAAGCATGAGCTGTGCATGTTTAGTACGGCTTCAACACTGAGTTTCGCAGTTGCGCAAAGTATACTACTTACTGCATGAACACTTCTTTTGTATTTTGGTCAATTGCCTGATGGCTCCGACAACCTGGATGCATGAATGAATGGTGCACAGCTGCAAGAGGCAGGCAACACGACTACAACATCTGAAGAAGGCAGCATGAAATGACAGCTGGTTGTCAAGCCTGATGGCAGACGTGATCAATACATAGCTAGACTCTTAAGCTGACTGTGCTCAGGCTTCTCACCTGCTTCCTGTGTTGCTTCAGCAGCACATGTGCAAACGGTGACTCAGTCCAAATGATGCTGCCTGCTGCCACAGGGCATGTTGCGACCAACTGTCTGTCCTCGCTGGTGCTGCTTTGCACTGCTGATGTGTTCTCCTGGGCATCTGCTGGCCACTCAGGCAAGATTGAACATGTTTTGGATGAGTCTTTGTTGCTGCTGCTTGAGGCCTGAACTGGGCTTTGCTTGGACTGCTCACATGACTCAGACCTATGCTGAGCGGACTGAAGACGCAGCATTAGCCTCTTGCAGTCTTCCTGCTGTGCCCCACTGCATGCAGTCAAGTCCCCTGCTGGCATTCTGTGCACAAACAATGCTGCCAAATACCATGCAGAGAGGAAGGAATGCAAGTGCTGTGCACATCAATATTGGTCTCTGATGTTGCTGCAAAGACAGCCCAATGCAGACTCTGAGATGTTATCATTTTTGTGGACACACAAGCAGACCTTTATGCCTGTCTTTGTGAGGGTGTCATATACAAAGCTGCCAGGAGTTTGCATGGCCCTGCACCTCAATTGGCAGCCAGCGATGCATATCAGATAAGAGCTGCGCCCGGAGGGACATAGACTTGAAACACCAGCTCTGAATCAATACCGTAGTCCTCCCGAGAAGCTCAAGCTAGTGAGGCAAGGAGCTGCAAGCAGTTAGACAGACCAGGGCATGGAACTGTTGACGTGTGCAAACATGCAATTGCGTGACCTGACATGACAAAGTACCTGGCAAATAGGACTGCTTGTGCAGCGTCTTGGCAGGCTGCTGACAAATTCAGAAGCGCTTCATGGCTGCATGCTCTACGATACCAGGCCTAGACAGTTACACGTGAAAATGCATCAGCTTGTTGAAGTTGCCAATCGTTTTGAAGTCCTTGACACATGGAGGCTGTGCACGTGCTGGATAAGACAAGTCTTGCATTGTCCATAGCTGGACATACCTTGCTGCTGGTATTGTCAATGTGCACAGCGCTTGTCGAGTCCTGCAAAGCAGCTTCTGCTAGCGAGGGCGTCAGGCGCAGCAATGCCAAAGCTCTGTTGCACAGGACATCGCAGACAGCTCTTTTTTCGCGTTGGCTGGTCTCGTCAAGAAAATCCAGGCACTCTGCGCAGAAACTAGAGTCCCTTGACTGCAACAGTTGCAGAGGACTCCAGAAAGGACAGACCCTCACCAGTATAAGCCAAAGCAGCTACGTTATAGTCACGGCAACGAAAGGCAGATGTCCCGGCCTGCCTGTATTGCAACGCCTGTGCGGTGTCTGCACTGGCGCCCTGTCACGAAGGACAAAGTTATGTGTACCGTCAGGATAGACTTGAACCGATGCGCTGTCCGGCACACCTCCGCCTCCTCGTTGATAAGCGCTTGAATGAGGACATGGCGAAGTTTAGCGCCCAACACCTCGCAACAAAGTGTGCACACCAGTTCCAGATCAACTGTAGTCTCCTGCAACTCCTGTTTCACGCAACGCTCAAACCCAGCATTCTGCCGCAAAGCCTCAAGGGCTGCCAGCATGACTCAGGCCCACAAACTGCAGCGAGCAAATGAACTATGATAAGTTTGTGCGCCCTCCCCAAAAAAAGCACTATACGCCTTGCGTGCACCGTCCTCCGCGTGCCGTTGCTCCGGGACCCTGACGCGAATGCCGAACCCTGTTCATCGCGATGAGCAGTGCTCTCGTGGGCTGCCATTGCCGATAGCCATTGTTTGCTTTGGCTTTCGAGCAGCATGCCAGTCAGAAACAGCGCTGTAAAAAATGGTCAAGCGATCACAGACGGAGACCAAGAGTCTGAAACCGATGTAGAAAATGACGTCGGAGCTGTCATAGATCTTGAACTTCATGGCAGTCCGGGATTAGGGATAATCGAGTTTGATGGCGGTCCGGAACTGGAAGAAACGTACGATGCAGAGGAAGACCGTGCCAGGCAGTTGGACCAGGAATATGATAAATTCAGACTGGCCCAAGAAGATGGGGAAGACTACGCTGAATTTTTGGAAGAGCGCAAGGAATGGCGCGAATGGCTCCGTAATCCAGAACGCGGGCCGGGACAGCCTATGGATCCTGCACTCGAAAACTACGATTGCGAGACAGGTCGATATGACGACATGGATGTTTATCCAGAACGAGATATCGCTAATCCCCTTCAGTGGACTATGGGCAAAAAGTTTAGCTGGCACCCTTTATACCCATTCCCTGGAGAGGGAATCAAATGGGACAGCAATGTATACGATGATGGCACGACGTAAGAAGGCTTCTGTTTCTGATGCAGCGTGCAGCATTCTTTCCCTTGGCAACCGTGTCTCCATAATGCTTTGCTGTGTATGCAGCAGCACATTCCTTAAGCTGATCAAAGCTATCTTGCTCACCGTTGTTGACTCGTACATGATGTGCGTACAACTGCACAAGTAGTCATGCCTGAGCGGGTAACACATGCAGATGCATGCACAATATGCAAGAAGCAACACATTCTGCAAAAGGTTGGCATACCCCTCAGCACCTTACAGCATGTGACATCCAACACCTTGCAGGTATGAGGGCTTGACGTTGTGGGGGATCCCAACCAACAAGGGTGTCCTGGTGAAGGGCCATCTCAGCGGTGGAGGACTGGATGCAGGGAAGAAGGGTGACAGGTAGCCTCACCGCCACACACATCTCATTCAGCTGCACAACCACATTGTAGCAGCACTCATGTCGTGCAATTGCCCAAATACATTTTAGCAGCGCAAGTTTCATTCAGCTGCACATACGTCATGCAACTGCACAACCATAATCTAGCAGCGCAAATCCTATTCAGCTGCACAACTGCATTGTAGCAGCACACATGTCATGCAACTGCACAACTATATTCTAGCAGCGCACATCTCATTCTGCTGCACAACTACATTGTAGCAGTATGCATGTCATGCAACTGCACAACTATATGCTAGCAGGGCACATCTCATTCCGCTGCACAATCACTTACAGTAGCACACATCTCATTCAGCTGCACAACCGCATTGTAGTAGCAAACATTTCATTCAGCCGCACAACCACTCAATAGCAGCACACATCTCATTCAGCTGCACAACCGCATTCTAGCAGCAAACATTTCATTCAGCTGCACAACTACATTGTAGCAGCACACTTTGCATTCAGCTTCACTACATTACTGCAGCACACTTCGCGTTCAGTTGCACACCTACAGTATAATACCACACATCTCATTCAGCTGCACAAGTGCACTATATCAGCATGCATCTCATGCAGCTGCACAGCTACCATATAGCAGCACACGTCCCATTCAGCTTTACAACTACAGCTGCTGCGCTACATCACAGCATCAGCAGGCCCTCCTCGTCCGTTCCACACCTTACTCAATGGTGTTCAGCGCATGGTCAGCACATTTCGCTGTTGCCTGCATACAACATGACAAGGCATTACATTCCACGGCAGAATTAAAGCACTGCCTCACGTCCAAATGCTTTGCAGATATGAAGGTGAATTCAGGTTTGGATGTGCACATGGCCTCGGGGTCGAATCAACATGGGATGGGATGATATATCAGGGCGAATGGGTCTATGGCAAGCGGCATGGGTATGCCTTCACAGTTGCATGCACAGCACTTGAGCCAATATTCACTCTTGTTATTTCACTCTGTTTCTGCTTGTGCTTCACAGACATACAGGGTATTCCGTGCTTGTTGACTTTGTTTCTCGCAGCTTTTGCAATGAATCTTGTGTCATGGTCTTCGTGTCAGCAGAACAGTCATCCTGCTGCAAGGCATTTTGCTCAGTCAGAACTACATTTCAGATTTGTGTATTGCTTGTCAAGCTTACTTATGCAATCAAGTTGCATGTGCACTGTTACATCAGGCTGAAAGCATACAGCTGCCAGTAGATGCACACTTTCCATCATCATGTTGTACAGCACAGACACCTGCAGCATTTGTGAGAAACCAATGGTGTGGAATTGCTACACAGCATATCTTGAAAGAAGCACAGCATGAATCTGGTTCACGTAGATGTACAACAAATCCAGTCTCATTTCGTCAATGTCTTTGTGAGACTCCATATTCCACACTTAAGAGACAGGAAGTTGCACAGGGAAGAAGCCAATGCTCGCTGCACAAGATTTGCCTCATCTGTGGCGCATGTCCTTCTTCCTGGGACATCAGCCATTTGCCTCTTCGTTCAGGCAAACTCTGATTAGCTGCCTTTGGTTGCCAGACACATTCACCTGTGCTTTCAAGCTTGGAAGTCTGACGAGTCACATTCCGCTCCCTACTCAAGACTTTAAGTTCTACTGATGATTTGCAATGATTGTGTCAGGTGTGTGTTGCTGTCAAATACAAGTTCTTGTCGCAAGAGGACAAGAGAGGGCATGGATAACCTGTAGTGCAGATCTTGGTACCTTGCCCATAAGCCAGATGTTCGTGGCAGGTGTGGGTTGCTGTCAGACCTGGTGCCTTGTCGCGAGCGGATAAGAGAGGGTCTGGACAGCCTACAGTGCAGATCATTGTGCCTTGCTCACAAGCCAGATGTTTGTGTGTGGGTTGCTGCCAGACATAATTTATTGTTGCAAGAGGGCAAGAGAGGGTATGGACAGCCTGTAGTGCAGATCTTTGTGCCTTGCCTATAAGCATGATGTTTGTGGCAGGTGTGGATCGCAGTCGGATATAGGCCCTTTTCGCAAGAGGATCAGAGAGGGTATGGACCCTGTTGAGGCTTGGGAGCTTTCAAAGGCTGAGATTGATAAATCAACTGTTCAAGGGACATGGGAAAATGGCCTGTGGGTACACGGGCCTGATGAGACTGCAGAATATTGTCACGAGTTGGAGATCAAGTAAGTTCACCATCGATGCTGTCTGGCTGCGTTATGGCCCGCCTAATGGCTGGCATCGTCCTTGTTGCAGGAGCTGGGAACCCTCTCCTGTCTCCCGTTCCGGCCACCATGCAACCTTGTCTTGCTGTTGAGTCTGCCCTGGTCACCCATTGCTGCTGCAAATACAAGCAATGTCATGTTGACGGTGTCAGCATCAGCATGGTGTCTGAAGCAACTTGTCAGACAATTCATCTCAGCCTGCAACAGCTCTGAATGTTTTCCCTTGCCTTTGTGTGCGCCCTGGTGAGCAGTATGCATTTGACTGTCGGCATTGCTAGATGCAGGTGAATGCATGGGCCGCTCAAATCACCTGTGTTGAGCCATGTTGACGGTCAAACTGCTAGCTCAAACAGAGCAGGTTGGTGTTTGCAGGGGGTTGCTGCTGGCAATTGCAGGTGGTATCATTAGGGCAAGGGCTTTCAACAAGACCCTTGATGAGCAGAAGCAGCACAAGATTGCTGACAAGTTGGTGTCTGCCGTGTGCATGCTGCAAAGTATTGAGCATGTTGCCGACAGGGCTCGTGACAAAAGCCTCTGCGAACAGCACAGGATTGCTGACAGGTTGGTGTTTGCAGGGCAGTCTTGCAGGCGATTGAGATTGTGTCAGCAGGGCAAGGTGTTGTGACAGGAGTCTACGTGGGCAGACGCTGCACAGGGTTTCTGACAGATTGCTGTCTGCAGGGGAATGCTGCGAGAGATTGAGAGTGTTGTTGCAAGGGCAAGGCAATTCCAATGGAAGCCAGATGGAGAGGTTTCCTGGATTATGGCTCAGGATGCACATGGGTTGCCAGCCCCAATAATGCAGGTGTGACACATTCCCAGCTTGCATGTCAAACTGGGTTTGTCTGGCCATCATACCCAAATCAGTAGCATATCTTATACGTTGCACAGAATCGGGTATCTCTGGTTTTGAGAAAGTATCCTGATGATGGCTCAGGACGCACATGGGTTGACAACCCAGTCAATGTAGATATGACATATTCCCAGCTTGAATATCTAACTGGGTTTTGTCTTGCCATCAAAGCTTAGTCAGTAGCATGTCCTGTACATTGCGCAGAATTGAGGCAGGGGTGAAGTGTTCTCAGTTTGCATGTAAATCTGGGGTAGGTTTTGCCACCATGACCTTTTGGGGTTGCATACTGCACTAAACTCTCTGCACTAATCTGCAGTAAGCTGCACTAGCCCAGTGCACTAAAGTTCATGAGCCAGCTTCAAGTGTCCAACTTGGCAACATGGCTATATTCATCCCAAGATGCTTCTGCTCACAGAGGCGCACATGACATTGTCAAATGGCATAGACTGCTTGTTTCTTGTTCTCCACACATGGCAAATTACTGCAGGACTCCATGCGTTACCCCCGCAACACTTCGGCAGGCACCGGCCAGAAGGATTTGAATCTGTGACTTGACCACTATGGCAAGTGATGCTGTATGCTTTCCAAACTGCTGCTGCTCACAGAGGTGTTTGTAGTGACGCCAAACGGCATATACGTTTCATTTCTTCTGTCTCTGTCTTCACATATGGCAGTGCTACTGCAGGACCCCATGCACTACCCCCACGGCACTATCTTTATAGGCCGGCCAGACGGATTTGGACTTATGACTTGACCAGCATGGCGAGTGATGCTGTGTGCTTTCCACACTGCTGCTGCTGCTCACAGAGGCGCATGTAGTGACGCCAAACGGCATGTACGTCTCATTTCTTCTGTCCCTGTCTTCACATATGGCAGTGCTACTGCAGGACCCCATACACTACCCCCACGGCACTAAGTTCATGGCCCCTGGTCCCATGGGTCAATGTTACCCTTTGCCCGATAATGACGAGGTCAAACAGGTTATGCTCAGGACAGCAGAGAACCATCGGAAGATTTTCAACATGTGGAACTTTGATTACCACACAAAGGTGAGTCGTCCTGGCCATATCGCTGCCCTCAGTAGCACCTCCTCTTCTCCTTTCTGTTGACGGCAGCACAGTGAGTACAGTCTTAAGCTCTGGCACGCATGTGCTATACACTTTCTGAGAATGCATCCCAGCAACAGTGTAGTGTGCGTGCAAGGGCTTCAACTCAAAATGTGTATCGCATGACTTGTGCTGGTGTCTGACGGTATGCGGCACTCCTTCTGAGTGCTTTGTTTTCCAGCTGGCCAGCTGCAAAGTTCTTACTAGAGCAAAGGGATGCACAGGGATCCCATCTTTGTGTGGGAAAATGCTGCTTGAGCCCAAATTGCGGCCAGCTGAACTAGAGCGTGCCACCTGTTGATCTGTCTGGCAGCAGGGACACTGCATGGATGTGAACTTTGTTTCAATACAGCCATTCGTTCGCTGATTTGTTTGTTCATTCTTTTGTTGGATGCTAGGCAGGCTCAGGGCCCGAGCTAGGTGCGTACAGAGGTGATAATCTGTCTCCAACCATTTTGTTTCTTGGCATGGACACTTCATAATTTGAGGTTGTGTGCCCGGCCTTTGCTTAGCCCAACTCAACAGGATCTTGGTAGCGTGAGGTTGAGCGCTGTGCCTTCACCCAGCCTGAATCAATGGGCACTGCCTGCACAAGTCTGTGTGCTGCGCCTTTACTTAGCTGGACTGCATGAACCCTTCATACCACAAGATCTTATGCTGGGCTTCTACTTAGCCTGACTCAATGGGCACTGCATTGCACGAGGTTGCATGCTGCGCCATTTCTTAGCTTGATCCATGGTGTGCAGCCTGGCAGTGATATGGACAAGGCAGAGAGGTACTGGGATGAGTCGCGGAAGATCAACACAGACTTACTACTTTCACATAGCCCAGAAACAAGGCAGGAAATCCTGCTTAAGCTTGATGACGCGCTCTGGCCATCAGACGGGCAGATACTTGAGGAGCTGCAGCACAGAGAGAAGTACAAGCCAAAAGAGCCTGAAACTGATGGAGAATCTGATGTCAATGAAAAGATTGCGCTAGAGGTTCAGCACGAACTGCAGGAGGTGAGAGTGAATCATCATACTCCTGGTTGCAATGATTGATACTCAGCATTACCTGCGTAATGCTATTGCATATTGGCGCCAATATATTGTGTGTTCCGCAATGCACACTGCGTCTCAGTGATGCATACTTTCAGGTTCCATGTCTTGCGCATTGTAGCATGCCAATTGAGCTACACTTAACAGGGATTCAAAGGACATTGCTCACTTGTGTGGGAGTTCAAGCGGTCTGTCTGTATGGTGTGCTCACCTTGGCATGGCTGTTGATGCCTCTCTGTGCAACCTTTTGAGCATGCATACGATAATTTTTCTGAGCATGTGTGTAATGTGTTTGGTGCATATGTGTCATGTGCTCTGTGGACATGAAGCTGATTTGACTTTGTGACAGTGAGCTACAGTGCAGACAGTCTGTATGGCTTCCCATTGGGTATAGTATACTTTACTTTGAATATTGTCCTGTGGCCTCTGTATTGTATCTCTAAAAACAACTTTCAACCTGCAAAGTGAACAGTGAGCATATGTGAGTTAAGTTGCCTGTTGTAGGTCATGACGGAGTTTGTGTCTTTGATTCCGATGACTTATGAGCATCAGCTGTCTGTTTGAGCTTAATGCCTGCTGGAAAGTGTCTGGATTACTTGGCATCAAACAGTCACATCCTTCTTGCATTGTTCCTACATCTGGATGCTGTGCATGCAGGCGTTGAAACGATGACCAGGAGAGAATCTTGAATTGTGTCGCATCAGACAGCCAGGTTCTGTGTTCAATTCCTGCCGTATGGCTTCTTCATCTGGAATCTGTGCATGCAGGCTTTGAAACGATAAAAACAAGAAGACCAACTTGGATTTCGCAGCAATATACAGTCATATCTGTTTTGTATATCTCTTGCGCTGCTATCACATCTGTAAGCTGTGCATGCAGGCTATTGATCGACGGAATGCGGAAGCAGAAGAAGAAGCAGAGTGGTTGGAACAACACCCTGGGCAAAGGAGACCCGCCAGGCCACAGAAACAAGGGGAAAGTTCAGACAGCGGCTCTGACAGCGGTTCTGACAGCGGCTCTGACAGCGACTCCGAGGACTTGTACGCTTCTGCAGACTTAGGCACTGATGCTAAGCACTCATCTCACCAAGAGGATGAAGGGCAGAACGGTGGACAGGGGCCTTTCCGACACCCACCAGGTTTTGGCCGCCCTACTGTCTTTGCCAGCATGACTCTCAGCATGAGTCGACGGGCTACGCTGGGGCTGAACCAAGCCTTTGCGCGTGTGGCAAAACAGGCGCAGCGCAGACGCCGCTTGTCACGGCCAACATGATGCCAGCGCAGCAGCAACAGTTGTTGCAGTGCTTTCAGTGTTGCAGGATGATTTAGCGACTGTTAGGGGCTGTGCCACTGACAGAAGCTAACATGCATATGATGCTTAGCAAACTACATAGCAGTGGATGACATTTGACTCACCACGTAGGACCCCAATGACATGTGGTGTGTTGTTTGCATAAGTATAAAAGCATCATATGATGCAGTGTGTCACATTTCTTCTAGTTGACACTGTTTGTTTCAGTTGTCGTGCTGTTCTGCACTGGTCATTTAACCTACCACATCTTGTTTCCATGCTGTGTGCTGACGTAGGAAGCACACACGCCGTGCATGCACATCATCTCGCTGTGTCACCGCAAACAAGTGTAACAATCAGAAACATGCAATCGTTTTGCTGCTGTAACGCCATTGTACATGCTGTTCAGATACTGACAGGCAATACTGCACAATTCGCATTAAGTGCCAAATGAACAGCTGTGCCTGAGCTGTCAAGCAATGCTGCAGTATGACGATTAAACCATCAAGCATACTACTAATGACTTGACAAGACCTCTGTAGTGCTGCAACTTTTCATTCCAACAAGCAACACGACCTTTTTGCTTGTTTCATTTTCGAAACTGTGTATCTTACAGCACATGTTACACTGGCCTTCATGATTTGGCATGCTTCATAAGCCACTCAATTGTCTTGTCAATGTTGGTCTGATTTTTGCATGAAATGCTGTACACACACACCTCCCGATCTTGCAGTGCCTGCATTACACAATACCATTCACAAATTGTCGTTTAGCTACCCATATCAAACAAAGTCCCAGAAAGGTAGGAAACAGGGCGAGACTGTGCACAGGAAGCTTCACTGTTTCAATTGCCTGCCATCAATTTTGGAATTGCAAAACTTGCATAGATGGTAAGCGAGACCCAGTGATGGCTGCAGCTCAACAGCCACCAGAGCTTGAGTTATCTGCATCTGCGACCCAGATGCAGCAGGCTTTGGCGCTTGCATGCTTGCAGATAGCAAAGCACCCAAAGCATGCTTGACATCAGAATAGCCATGTGTGCCAGGTCTGGGCAATCTGTGTTGCAACTTTACTCTTTGCATCAGGTGCACAGTGTATACAGTCTATACAGGTCTTTGCAGTCTTGGTCGCAAGTATACTTCTTTCATCAGGTGAGCAACTTCAGCCATGCATATCTGCATACCTTCAAGTCCAATCGCTCTATAAGTTCAGTGGTGGACAAGGCTCCTGGCAGATCATTTTTGTTGCCCAGGACCAGCAATGGAGTGCGTGCCAAGGACGGCTTCTGCAAAAGCTCATGCAGCTCTTTCCGCCCTTGGTCTAGTCCATCGTGATCTGCTGCATCTACCACATAGACAATGGCTTGCACCCCTCGGCAATACCTCTCCCACATGCTCCTGAAACGGGGCTGCAGATAACCAGTGAAGCTTATGCTCAGCTGCAAGTGCTCATCTGCATGCTGTGGAGGTGGGATAGATGACAGCATCTGCAGCAATGTTGATGGCTGTCTCACCTGGCCCCCCAAATCCCAAAGTTTGATGGTCACAGCGCCTTTTGTGACTTTGCGCATGTTGAAGCCCACTGTAGGTATCATGTCCTCGTGAAAAGCTCCAGTTGTGAGAACATTGACCAAGGACGTCTTGCCAGCGTTCTGCAGCCCTATCAACGAAAGCTCCATCTCTTTCTTGAAGAACAGACTGCACGTGCAGAAGCAAGTGGCTAAGCAAGTGAGCAGCAGAAATTGTCGGGAGCTCAAGACATAACATCGCACCTTCGCAACCAATCCATGAAGCGTTGCCACATGCTAGCCATATTTGGCAAGTGTTGTCAGCCAGCACACGACGAACGCGACCAGGACTATGACCCGACTTAATTGATCAAGACGTCCAGCAGTGTCGGGCGTCAAGCAGATGCCACGCACTAGTCGGTGAGATCCAGCAGAGCCGAAACACTAATTTGCAGGGTGCTGGAATTCTGCTGGCCCGTGGAGCTTCGTGCGTCGGAGCATCATGCAAGTCCTTGGATCAGTAGTGATCCCACTAATTCGTGGTTTCAGAGCGACCAAGCCGTTTGGAGAACAGGCAGTGCTGCAGCCAGTCTTGTTCAGCGTCTTCCAATTTGAAGTGTCATGCTGGAGTTCTGACTTCAGCACAAGGGACGAGCCTTATCAGGCTGCCCAACACTTCTTAATCTCTTTTGTGTCTCTCTACATATTGTAGACAACATTGCTGCCCATGGAGGCCTAGCCCGCACTGCATGCACATGTGTGTGCATGCTAACTGTTCAAGTTGGCTGAGCGTCAGCAATTCCATTATCACTTGCATTGGCACACACTGAGTATATATGCCCGAAGACGCAGTGCTGCTGACCATACCGGGAATGGTTGAGGGGGCCAACGCTGAGCAGAATACTAAATCTTTGAAGCTACTGTAATATCAACGCATACGCCAAGACGCAATGCTGAAAATCTTGCTGTACATACTTTGCCTATACTCCATAATACAAGCCGCTTCTTAGCTGACGATGGGGCTGGACTGACCATCTACTGCACCAAACTTAGCTCACATGCCAATCACACTCACACAAGACATGACATTCGCACTGAATCCAGACATCACTGGACTTAACGACTGTGACATCAGACACCAGGTTCTACACTTTTTGTGCTAGCAGGTAAGACTCTGCTTCCAGCGTACATGTAGGCCCTTGTGATGCTTTCAGATCCTGCACATGATACTCATAGAACAGTCCTTCAGCAGTTGTGACTAACACATTGACAGTGCCAGCTCCTGCATTGGCATGCAAGTCATCAGCTAGTGTACTGTCTTGCGCGCTACTGCCAATTTGCTGTGTGGCGACTGACTGCACTGCACAGATTGCAGGCACCCCTCGGCCAGGCAACTTGATTGTGGCAATACATCGAGGAGGCTCTACAACATCAGTCAGCCTTCGAGGCATCACGAAGCGTAGTAATCCTACAGCTGCTGTGGCAGCTGGATGCCTGCAAGACATGACTCATTTCAGGGCTTGTACATGTTACAACGCTTGATCATGCTTGGCAAATGCATTCGCAGAAGTTGGCCTTTTACATTTGGAAACATCACTGGTGAGAATGCAACACAGATGGCCTTGACAAGGTACAGAGCCTACACATGTGTGCAGGACACTACGCCAGCCAAAAGCTTTGCTGACAAAGTTGGAGGCACGCAGGTTGTAGAATCCCACCTACTGACCCTGTTGAAGACTGAATTGCTGATCAGGCTGCTGCGCAGCAGTCATATGGCTGCAGTGCAACGTTGGATGTGAAGGTGTGAGCAAACATGCGCAATGGATGTACGCAGGAATGTGATTAGAACGTACAGTAAACTCTCTTGGTGAGGACACTTGATACACAGACAGTCTGGATGTAAGGACAGACGACGCCGTTGGTAACCAATCACTACATTGATCAGAGGGACCACTGACTGCAATGGTCCCTCTGAGTAAGGACAATTCAATGTAAGGACAAATATCTTGGTAGCCAAAGCAGCTGTTACAAAGAGAGTTTACTGTATGTGTACAGGTCACTGGCTTGACGAGCTGCATGAGGTGCTGCAATGGTGAGCAGTGCGAAGTCAATGTGGGCGGTGCTGCATAATTGCATTGCATCAGCTGTGTGCAAATGCAGCTATTGCAGCTGTGGCATTGCCCTTACCTATCCGGCTGCTCAAGTCTGAAAATATGGACAGTGCCATGGTCACTGGTTGCACACAGTAGAGGCGGCTGGACTTCGATAGGTGTGAATGCCAGAGAGTGGATGGAGGCTGGTCTTGAACCCCGCCTGAAAGAGTAAACTTTGCTGGCCTGCAAGAGACACATTACAGATGAGGTCAAAGCAATGCACACCCAAGCAGTCAAATCTTAGAGCAATCAGTACAAAGCTACAGCATGTCGCACCTCCAAAACACAAAGTTGTAAATGCATAATGAACATAGCTGCTTCCCAAAGACGTTGTGTCCAGGGACAGACTTTGGGCATAAGGAGCTTCACAGATGTCGACAAACGCATGCTTGATGATCTCATGAAGCAAACAGGTACTTCATGAGTTGTGATTCAACACCGAGTCCTGTGCTGCTCATACAAGCAACTTTGAGCGAGATGAAGGGGTGTGAGGGGGCGAGCGGTGATCATACCTGTGGCGTCTGATGAACCCTATTAAAAGAATGCTGTGCATTGCAAAAGCTACATGGGCGCTGAACACAACCAACTGATAAGCTATAGGTCATGCAGTCCCACAGCGTGGCATACATGCACCCTTGACTCAAATTATCATACCTGTGGCATCTGATGTACCCTCAGCACTGTGCCTTTGCTGGAGGCAGATGCCAAGAGGGATGCGTCCTGATTCCAGGCCATGACAGCTACAGGGGAATTGTGGGCGGTAACTTCACACTCTACGCTGCTGCCTGTGATGGCTGCATTGTAGACTCTCAACGTGCCAGTCTTACTAGAAGATGGAAGAGCCAGCAGGCAGGGGTCAAAGCCAGTGCTGAGAGCACAACAGCCCTGTTCAGCCAGCAAGCCAGTTGTTGGGTTTCAAGCCTGCCTGGTAAGCTACTTTGAACAAAGCCACGGTGCAATGACATCATTGTCATGTCACACACACACACACATCTAGCAGTATATGCTGGAATGTGCAATGAAACTTGTTATTATTACTACTGTCATGTCAGTATCATTTGCAAGCTTGCTATTGAGGCTCTTTCAGACTGCAGTGGCATCATTGTCAGTACAGGTTTGCTGGTGAGGTGTCACGACCCTGCTAGGTACATGCAGAGAGTATGCATGTATTCCAGGCACTTTTGTCCAGCTTGCATTGGCATAGCAGAGTCAGATTGGAGGATATAATTTGGGCATGTGCTGCCTTGGCACAGCACGTAAGGGCAGCGACATGTGGCAACTGCGTGCAGCGTGTGGTATTCTCGAGTTGCAAATGACATGTATAATTGCTTTTGATTGAGTGTGCAAAGGCTTGTGGCCCTACTGTTTGCTTTGAGTTGTCTATGCTACATGTAACATGATAGACAGCAAGTCAAAGCCTGTCCAAGACTCATCTTGCAGGCACTGTTTCAGCTCTGATTACCTTTGGATTGGAAGGTGTCTCTACTGTGCGCAACAGCTCTAGCGTTTTGAGGTCATGCACAAGTGTTCTGCGCTCCAGCACAACCACCAGCCTGCCAGCACAGGCATGAGTGTCACGCCTGCTTTGCGTATATGCAAACGTGTGCAAGTGGCTTTGTTGACATGGGCACATACATGCAATGCAATACTTTATATAAAATGCCGCGTAGAAACAACACAGGATGCCAAACAAGCATGAGCATCTACTGTGACCATGCATTCTGAAGCTACATACCGCTCCCTGTTGAGACGCACAGCCAACACAGAGGTTGGCAAGCTGATATCTTGTATGACGCAGCCTGTGGCGGTGTTGATCAAGAACAGCTTGCGAGGGGTAAGTGTGGGTTGCTCTCCTGCTCCTACGTATGCCATCAAGCTCGTACAGAACAGCATCTCTGCTATGCTGCAGAAATCAGCAAACTGTCAGGCCAAGGCTGAACATAGCCCGTAATGATGTGAGGTGCTGAACAAGCTTGAAAGACATTTTAGCACACCTTACTGCGCCGAGATCAGACTGATACAGCACTTTGTGCGTGTCCAAGCTGTAAATTTTTATGCCTTTGTAGTCCGCGATAGAGATACATGTGTTGTCCTGGTTGAACGCCAGATAGAGAATGCCTTTGGCGGACGGAGCGCGGTGCAGTGGCATGTTGACCAACTGCCGCGAGCGTCAAAGCATGCTTCCTGGTGACGTGAGGAGAAACCGTCTACCAGTCGATCACGAGCAACTTTCGGAACCCCTTTCTGCGCGTTCGACTTGTCAGGAAAATCTGTGTAGGTTCACCTGAAGCTGTGGAGCTCCAGAAAGCTCTATGTGCGTTGCAGTAGCGACAATCCGACAAGCGCAAGGCCGCAGCAAAGGTGCAGTGTCGGACTAAGTCAAAGGCTCGTACGCTATCGACTTACGCATCGCGTTTGAATGCGTAGACTTACTATTGTCGCTCATGACTAAGATTACTAAAGCAATGACTCTGTGCTCTGACTGCTGCAAGTAATCGCCTGTTGTTCGAAGGAGCGCCAAGATCACGGTCGAGGAATTGCTACCAATCCCTGCCGTTGCGCGTACTCAAGTGGCCTGGTTCCAGCACAGCAGCCGCTTACTGCCACTGACTTGACCTCCGCGCAACTGCTCCGACGTATTTGACTGCAGCTTGACCGCACCGTTGAAGCGTTGTCTCTTCGTACGAAGGCATCTCACAGCCTGACATGCTGCAAGCACGATCTTGAAATGCAAAGGTCATGCCTGCAGCATCAACTGGCGTCTTCTACGGCAGCGTCGTTGTGGCATTCTTTTTTGCTTTCGGCATTGGAGCCAACGACGTCGCGAACAGGTATGTCCTGGGCGCCTAGTGCCAGCTTAGACTTTGCCTGTCGCAAACGCTAGCGTCCTGCAGTTTTGGGACCTCGGTCGGCAGCGGCGCGTTGACCTTGAGGCGGGCGGTGGTGATCGCCACAGTTTGCGAGTTCTCAGGGGCTGTGACCTTAGGAAGAGGGGTAAGGCCCAAGCACCCGCAGATTCTACATTCGTCGGGTCTAACTCTACAGATGTTGGGTCTGACTCTATTCCTGTGCACGTTATCAGGTGTCAGATACTATAGTCCGCCAAATATCGCGCCTTGATGAAGCAGCATGCTGGAACTGCAGTACACCTGACGGCACAGGAGCTTCCCGATTCATGCTCGGTGAGTTGACTTGCGTTTCCCTCATGCACTGCAGCTGAGCATTGACTGTGCCGTGCTAAGTCTTACACAGTCTGCCTGCAGTGCATCCACAGCATCATGAAGCTGCACAATCCTGCATTTCACGTGCTTTGCTCCGCTTTGCTGAGTGCTGTGCTTTGCTGAGTGCTGTGCTTTGCTGAGTGCTTTGCTGAGTGCTGTGCTTTGCTGAGTGCTCTGCTTTGCTGAGTGCTAACAGTGTCCTGAGTGCAGGCATGGCATGCGCTCTGCTGTCAGGAATGTCGTTCATGCTGCTGGCGACCTTTGTTGCCATGCCAGTATCAACCACACATGCCATTGTGGGAGCTGTGCTTGGCATGACTGTGGTTGGTGCTGGTGCATCATGCGTCAACTGGGGATACCCAGGCTTGCTCACTATTGTAGCCAGCTGGTTTGCGTCTCCCTTGGCAGCAGGAGTGCTGTCAGCTGCCATGCACGTTGCCATTCAGGCAGGAGTCTTCAAGGTACAGTAGCTTCTCTGTGTAAGGACATTTGATCTATCTACATCTGCAATGTAAGGACAATGCAGTTGGGAACCAAACTCTGCATTTTGACTGCAAGTGTCCCTCTGAATAAGGACACCTCCATGCAAGGACACTTTGCTTGGTAAGCAAAACAGTCATTACCAGAGAAGTCGCTGTACAGTCATTCAAAAGTCAAAGTTGAGTCAGTGCTCAACGCCAAGGCCGGTTTTCTTTGAGAATGGTCACAGCCTGGGCCTGCGGCTTGACATGACCAGGGTGAAATGTTGCTTGCAGCCAGGACCGCAATGTACTGTGTCCTAGCTGCTACATCCCATGCACAGACTTGTGCATGTGCATGTGACTCAGAAGCATTCACTAGCAGCAGCTTGCAGATACAGCTTGAATTGTGACACTGGCGTATCATGCAGGCCACGAAGCCCCTTGCAGTTGCAATGGCTGCGCTACCATTTCTGTACGGCGCCTCTGTTGCCACAGTTCTATCTCTGGTGCTCATCAAGGCACAGCCCACTCAGGCTTGGCCACCTTGGCTCACAGCTGTGGTCACCCTAGCGGTGGCGTTTACAGTGGCTGGAGCAGTGCAGCTAGTGCTGGTGCCACAGCTGCAGCGTAAGGTCCACCTCTGGGTGCAGGGCGGTGGGATTGCCCTTTCTGAGCTGCCAAGACAGGTGGACACAGCTCCACCACCGCTCAAGCTGTCTGCTTTGTGAGCACACTAACAAAACATGTTCTTCACACTTTCTGTGTCAGGCATGTGCAAAGATGTTAGCACCATATGTTCTGATGTCAACATTGCACGCCAGTTATCAAGCTTGACTGTTGTCCAGCATTTGTTCAGTCACTGGCTGTGTTCTTCCCAACAGTCTCTGCTTTGATCTGCCTAGTTATGACTGCCTGCTCCTTGTACGCAAGATACAGGTTTCATCACAACACAGGGAAGCCGTGACTTTGGGATGGTCTTGCAAGTTCCTTGTGGTGATGCAGGCCATATGAGCCAGGATTGCAAGCTGACGGCAATGAGATGACTGGCCTGCTGCAGCAAGATCGCCAAGAGCGCACAACAACTGATGCTCCTGACGGTAGGTCATGCCTACGTGCCACGCACTTACACATGCCTTGTAGCTTGACATATCTTGACAACCAATGGATTGCTTGGGCATTGGCATCAGATCTCTGCACCAGGGCAAACATGCTTGGTTGGGCGTTGGCGTTACATTTTCAAACAGGGCGCTTGTGTAATGCGGCCTAGGCATCAGCGTTGTGCTGCAGAATGATGCATCCATCATGCAGACTTTATAATTCTGGACGGGGTCTGAAGTGTCACATGGCTGTTTATTCACGAGCTTTGCTCACAGGTGATAGTCAGTCTCCTGAAGGTCTTGAAAATGGAGTTGAAGACATGCAAGTGATGTACAGCGACTCTGCCTTGCTTCATGGCGACATTGAAACGCCGTATGTCAGCCCTCAGGCAGCGATGCAAGGAGGGGATGGGCAGAGTGCAGCCGCAGAGCAAGTCTTCATGTATCTGCAGGTATGCAACCATTAAGAAGCGCTGCGTAAGCTTGCTACCAGCTTTTATGAATTGTAAACACAGACAGTGGAGTGCTTGCCCTTATTTCGCTGACAGACTTGAGATTCACGAAGTCATTTGAATGCATGCAGTTACGCTGAGTGCTATGGCAGGCTTTTGCAAGACCTGCACTGCATGCCTCATCACAAAGGGGGAAAGGAACAAGTACCAATTTGAAGTCTTGCTCTGATAGTTGAGTTCTATCCCACAAAAGGTGTGAAATCAAGCTGGCCTGGCAAGACAGGATTTAAGCCACAAACACTTAGCATCTGCGCTGCAAGTTCCATATATCACTAGTACTGATGCACAACCTGATTATGTGCAGGTTTTGACTGCCTGCCTGAAGAGCTTTGCCCATGGAGCCAATGATACGGCCAATGCTGCTGGCCCCTTTGCTGCAGTGCAAAGCCTATACCTGCATCCTGAAGCTGGCTGCATGGGCATTGAGACACCCATCTGGGTGCTGGCTTTTTGTGGGGCGGGCATTGTTGCTGTGAGTATCTGTGCATGACACTGCAGTTCATTAACAGAGTGTGTATCAGTGCGTGGCACTGCAACCCAATAGATGGACTGCACTCAACGATAGAGTGCATGTCTGTTGTGCATGACACTGCAGTTGGCTGCATTGAAACACATACAGCGTGCTTATCTGATTCAACGCTGCTGCAGCTCAAGCGTGCAAATGTGCCTTGTGTAACAACAGTCACGGTCTGTGCAGGGTCTAGCCACATGGGGGCATAGAGTCATGCAAACAGTGGGGAAAAATCTGGTGACCATCAACTTCAGCAAAGGCTTTGCCATTGAGCTGGGATCAACGCTGAGTGTGGTGCTGGCCAGTGTTGTTGGCATGCCAGTGTCATCAACACATTGTCAGATTGGGTCCATTGTGGCTGTTGGGATTGCTGAGGCAGGCATGAGGAGCATTGAATGGTCCGTTTTCAGCAAGATCGTTGTCAGCTGGCTTGTCACAGTGCCTTTGGCTGCTATTGCAGCGGCGCTGCTTCTACTGTTTTCTGGCAGCGTACTGCCAATGTAAGCGACGCTTTTCGAAAAGGTCTTGGCAAATTGTGCATGAGGCTGGCAGCCTTGGATTGACCTGTACAGTATGTATGCGTGATGTTTAGTGAGGATCTATGGCTAGGGCAAAATGATATGTACATGCCTGCTCGAGGAACAATGCAGATGCATGCTTTGGCGTGGACAACTTATGCAACATAGGTCATTACATGATGCGTTCCGTCAATTGTGTAGCGTATCAAGTATGTTGTGTATTTTGGCTCGCACATGAGAAGCAGTAACAAAGCAAGCAGTACATTAAGCTACATGTAGTAAATGATAAAACGTTGAGTGTCTCCTTTGTGGGAGTCAGTCAAGTGTGTCCAGGAGGCCCAAGCATGCAGGAGCACACAAAGACTTGCAACTTAAGAACAACTGACTACAGAGTATCAGTTGTTCTTTGCAAAGTCGATGCCCTTCTGAATCGAGCTGGACAGCTCAGGCATGGCCTTCTTCAGTGCATCTTGCTCGTATGCGCTGAGGCCACTTGGCAAGGGGTGAATCTGCTCAATACCTGCAGCACAACATGTTGCGTTTAGAAGATTTCCCAAGACCGGGGCATACATTGCCAATGATGCACTATGCTCACCAAAACAAGCCACAGTACCTGACACAGCAACTGCTTAGATCATGTTCTATTCAAACATGTGCAGCCTAGGCAGGAGCTATGTCAAAAAGGTAGTCATGTCCAAGTAGTCATGCTGCCGCAAACAATGCCATAGGGTAATGAGCGAACGGACCTGCTGATACATGTGCAGCCAAGCCTGATAACTGTTGCATGAAAATCATAAAAGACATGCAGCTGCCAGCATACCTTCTGGGCCCAAGTCTACTTTGCTAGAGAAGAAGGGGACGTCAGTGATGTCAGACTCCACATATGAGTAGTCAAACACATTGCTGTCCCCATTCAAGCCTCGCAAGCAGGAGTCAGCAAACAGCGCTCCAGCATACGCCATTGACAATGTGGCTGAGCCCTGCACGCATCATATCATCATTACGCCCTTTTAACGGAAAACTGTTTGTCATGCAGCACTGAGGTGAGCCACATCCTTGAGTGTAGAACAGCATGATTGGAGACGACATGATAGCGTGCACAGGTCCATGAGGTGGATAAGATCTCCATGGAGTGACATAACATGTAAATGCGTTTTTGCGATGCAGAACTTGCCAACATGAAATGCATGCCAGTCTGTCACAAAGTAGCACGCCATGACTGTGTAAACCCAATTAACCAATCTATAGCGAACGCTTTTCCATCAGTCCTCAGCAGAAGATGCAGAGCAATGTACAACATGAAGTCACTGTGGCCAGTGCTGAGCTAACCTTGCCAGCCTTTGCAGCCACAACCTCTGTGCCACCATCCTGTGTTCGCTTGGTCAGCGCCTCAGTCTCCTCATCACTCAGCTGAGCATGTGGGCTGGCCTGAGAGAACAGAGGCAGGATGGTGGTCCCTGCGTGACCGCCCACCACTGGCACATCCACGTCTGCTACATTGAGACCCTTCTTCTCTGCGTAGAAGGTCTTTGCTCTGACCTGCATATCACAACTCCATCAACTGCATGTGGGCTCGTGGGAGTTGTGTATTGGAGGAATCAAATTGCACAGGAGTAGCAAATGTGCGTTGGTGGCAGTATGCATTGGTGTGGTGAAGGACCTGATTAGACATATCTGCATGACCCCAAAGATGGACTTGGCAACATCAGGGGACAAATGAATGCGACGCGAAATCAAAGCTTTACCACATCTGCAAACATGGCCACATGAGCAGCGGTATTATAGGGTGCGGACTGCTCTGATACGAACAGAAATGCTTACCACATCCAGAGTGGTCACACCAAAGAGCTTCCTCTTGTCATATACTCCAGCCGCCTTCAGCACCTCAGATGCAATGGGCACTGTGGAGTTGACTGGGTTGGAGATCATGTTGATCATTGCCTGAAGCAAGTGTACATAGCCACACTCAGCTTGCAAATGCCAGATGCTAAGCACACAAGAAGCCGCACTGATGAATGAAATTTGCGTTGAGCAAACCATTTGTAGTTGTGCACAACTAATACAGGAACAACACTAACAAAAAAGACGTGTTGCTGCAATGACTGCAAACAAAAGAGGCGGTCGATCAGTTACATGTGCATCATTGTTCACAAAACTTTCTGCACAAGGCGGCTGTCTCAAGCAACTTTGATGCAGCACAGCGCGTACAGACTGCACTAAGAACCAGTGCTGGTACCTACAATGTGAACTGGTTCAGAAACATGCAGCATGCCTCTGCATATCAGTGTACTAACATTGTGATACTAACATGGCATCAATGTTGCATCATGTGGTACTCACATTGGGGCAATGCTGTGCCACTGCTGTTGCAAGGGTCTTGACGATGCTTGCATTGATCTGCAGAACAGCACAATGTGTCAGGAAAGGTTGAGCACAGAACATGGCCGTCTATTCAGCATGTCCACTGATACTGTCCATTTTGCCAGTGCTGAATACAGTCAGCTTACTTTAAACAAGTCATCTCTTGTCATGCCAGGTTTTCTGGGGACTCCTGCTGGGATAATGACTAGGTCTGCGCCCTTCAAAGCTTCTGCAATGCCTTCTTGAGCATATCCCTGGAGTCAGCATTGCCCATCGATGGCCATCAGGTGTGCTCGGTGAAAGTAAGTCGTCACTCACGACCGTGCGTTGCGCAACAACAGGCTGAGCAAGCACACTGACCTTGCAGATCGCTTTGGAGTTGATGTGGCTGATGTCGGCAGCGACACCAGGAGTGCCGGCAATATCATACAGTGAAAGATGACTGACGTATGGAGAGATCTGCATTTGACACGAAACGGCTTATAGCGCAGTCGCGCTAGCAGGAGCAGCATGCACGTTCATGCGAAGGCGTTGATCCTACTGACGTACCTTGAGCAAAAGACCCAGCGGCTGACCGATGCCTCCTGCTGCTCCAAGAAGGGCAACCTTTCTCTCCGGGTGTGGCCCGCTGGCGAAAGATCTGCTAGCCTGCTGCAATGCCTGCTTGGAGCTGCGAAGTAGTGCGTTCATTGTGATTGCTTGCGTCGAAAGGTCGCAGCGGTGTGTAGAGTGCAATCTCCGGCAGCAGTCTGGCGCAAGGTCGCCACACTGTTCTTCTTCTTTCGTGCCGTCTCCGAGAGAGCGACTGTTGATTTGCGTTACGGTCGCTCGGAAACGCCACTGCGCAGCACACGGTATACATTCGCACAGTCACGGGACAGCAAAATTTCGCTAATCGCGCTTCACCACTTCTGCTTGCTGATCGCCATCGCGTGCCGACAGCGTTCGGTCAACACCAACGTTGTCACAACAGAAGGACGACGAGATGCCAGGAGCGGGCGGCAAGCGCAAGCGCATTGAAGCAACCGATGACTCTGAGCTAATTGCTCTGCATCGGGCTCGAATCATCAACTGGTCACCGACCGCCGTGACGGCACTTGCAGCCACAGCAGACGGGACAGTTGTCGCGGTCGCTCGCGAAAGCGGCTCGATCGAAATATGGAATACAGAGCACTGGCAGTGCATCAAGGTCAGTAATATTCGACACTCCGCACCTGCATGCTGCAGACCTCTTGACTCACTGCAGCCTGCCCTATTGCAGCGCATCCCTGGCAGAGAGAAAGCAGCGCTTTCATGCCTAGCATGGACCAAGGAGAAGTCAACTGGTCAATATAGGCTCTTCTCAGGTGGTCTTGATGGTCTAATCACAGAGTGGGACTTATCAGCGTTACGCATGAAGGCTGTTTCTGACAGTTATGGAGGAGCAGTCTGGTCATTGGCTGTCGAACCAGAACAAGGTAATCATGTCATTCATTCATTCTAAGCATGTGCTAGACAGGCTCAACAGACCCAGCTGGCTACGCACTGGAGCAATCAACTGTCTCCAATCAATTTGGTCCTGCGCTATTCTAAATGATTTGCAATCGCACGCCCCATAGTTCAGAATTCAGCAGGCAATGTGACAGCGTGAAGACATGCTCTAATGTTATGCTTGGCTATACAAAGTAATGGAAGCCAAGCCATGGCTGATCACATTGCAAAAAATGTTTTGATACTGTAACATGGCTGCCTGTGCGCAAAGTTGAGCATGAGTCTGGTCAACTTAGCATGATTTTTGCAAATCAATGTGAGTTCACTGGCTACACCACATTCAAGCATATCTGCACGTATAGCACAGCAGTAAGCCATTGCCGGTGTTGACGATTCCTGATGCAGTGGCTTCATATCATGAGCCATCTTGACACTTAACACACATCCTCTTCTATCATATTATGCATCTCAGAAACTGCTGTCTGTTTGCAGGTGAAGTGCAGCGTGTGGCTGTGGCCTGTGATGACAGCGCCTTGCGCATCTTTGAAGCCCAGGAGAATGTGCCTGGCTTACAGTACGCCAAAACACTGCCTAGGACAGGTGGCAGGGTGCTGTCAGCCGCCTGGCACCCTACGGGCACCACTGTTGTGACTGGCACCTCTGTGGGCATCATGCATGTCTGGCAGCTGGCCACTAACAGAGAGCTGCTGCGCATCACAGCTGGTATGTACTCCTTGCAAAGCTGGACACAGCCAGAGCCCAGAAGATATGTCTTCCCAATGATTTCTCTGCCTTTCTGCCTTTTGTCTGGCAGTGATCGGCATCCCACAGCCACCATCATTGTGACTGGCACCTCTGTGGGCATCATGCATGTCTGGCAGCTTGCCACTAACAGAGAGCTGCTCCGCATCACTGCTGGTACGTGCTCCTTGCAGAGCTAGACATGGCCAGGTTTCAGAAGCTGCTGCTTTCGTGTGCACTTCTAACTGCCTAAGACAGGTGGCAGGGTGCTGTCAGCTGCCTGGCATCTCTGCAGGCATCATGCATGCCACCAACAGAGAGCTAATTCGCATCACTGCTGGTATGTGTTGTTTGCTAGACCAAGACAGTTCAGAAGCTCTGTCCTCCTTCTGTGCTTTTCAACCCTATTTTGCTGCATCTGGCAGCGTATGGCAAACCACAATATTTGGTGATCCATTTGACTTCACTTTCTTTGCTGAGAAATGCTGGATTTAAGTCCTGAATGACTTTATGCTGGAGAAGCATGAACACAAGGTTGGCCCAGCAGATGCTTCTTACAGGTGATGCTTCTTACAGGTAATATAATACAGGTAGCTCCTCTGGAGTGGAGCGCTGCATCTTGTGGGTGCTGGTGCTGCCTCACCGCACTTTGGTCAGTGGGAACTCCTCAGGCAGCGTGCAGCTGTGGGATGGGCAGCATCGCACGCGCTTTCATCTTAAACACTTCCGCCAGCCCTCACAACATGCATTTCACATCACATGTAACACAACATGTATCCTTGCTGCATACAGGTAGCTCCTCAGGCGTAGAGCACTGCATCTGGTCAGTGCTAGTGCTTCCTGACGGCACCATGGTCAGTGGCGACTCCTCAGGCACCGTGCAGCTGTGGGATGGGCAGCACGGCACCCGCCTGCAAGCTTTTACACAGCACAAGGCTGACGCCTTAGCTGTTGCAGCCTCCCCAGATGGCAACACGCTCTTTGCTACAGGCATAGATGTGCAGGTGAGCGCTTTTGCTGTAACTGAGGTAGCTCTGTGCATACATGCTGACACAACAGCAATGACTCTTCTCAGTTCACGGCAGATGTTTTAGCTGTTGCAGCCTCTCCAGATGGCAACATGCTCTTTGCTACTGGCGTAGACAAGGCATGTCACACTGTCAGAGATTGCTTCACCGCCTTCCTAGCAGACCAGCAGTGCCACACAGCTTGTCAAGCACTGCAACAGATTTCCAGCCTGCATGCCTTCATCCAGCACAGGGCAGGCGTGCTAGCAGTTGCAGCCTCCCCAGGTGGCAACACGCTCTTTGCTACTGGCATAGATGTTCAGGTAGGCATGTCACACTGTCAGAGATTGCTGCACTGACTTGCTAGCAGGAGCACCACATTGCCTACCAAGTATTGCATCTGGTCTGATGCCCCAGCCCGTACACTTTCACTCAGCTCAACACTGATGTCCTAGCTGTTGCGGGCTCACCAGATGACAACACCCTCTTTGCTACTGGCATAAATGTTTAGGTGAGATTAGCTTGGCCCTGTTGCACATAGCTTGTGCGTGCTTGCTTGCACAGCATTGATGCCTCACTGCTTACCAAGCCCTGCATCTGGTCTGATGCAGCAGCTGAGCTTGAGTTTGGCAGTGTGCAATGCTGCTCTTAGGTCATATCATGTAATTTAGCAAATTATGGGAACACAAACACGTTTCAGTAGATATCAGGCTGGAACCTAGTTGTCTTTCCACGTTTTGCTGATTTAGCTGATGCAAGCTTGAGCAGCGTTGCATGCAGCCAAACTCAAGATTTGATTTGGCTTTAGCAATGCCAAAGCTGTGAGTGACCATACTGCCAAGCTAAGGCTGTGAAAGCATAGACTAAATGCTTTCAGCTCAACACCCCCACAGCTGCACCAGCTGGTTGTGTACATTACATTGTGTACATCCATCATGTGTACATTCAATGTGCACCATGTGTGTATGTGTGCACAATGACATGTACATAGTGTCTGCTGACTGGTGATGCTTTTGCTGTTGGCATACATCTAGCAGGGTCATGCAGCATCAACAGCAAGCGCACCAATGCTGATGATACAGATGGTGATTCAGGTAATGAAAAATTGTCAACAAAGATATTCATAACAACAATGGTGGTGGTGAGACCTCGATCGTGCTAGTTGTGCTGATGCTGATAATGCCTCATGCAGCTTTCCTTCCAGAAGCAATGCAGGTGATTTGCCTCAAGCGAGTTGCAGCATCAATCAACAGCCCAGAGAAGTTGGTGTGAGACGCTGACGCCTCGCTCACTCGCAATCCGCCTACTCACCACTACCGACTACAAGGGATGAAACTGTGTGCCTGGATACACATGCACCTAATCATGGTCATGGTTGTTGCAGGTGGCCTGCTTTAAGAGGATTGCAGCATCAGACAGCAACCCTGAGAAATGGGTGTACCTAGATACGCGACGCCCTCACACACATGATGTGCGGGCCATGCTGGTGCTCAATCCGGGTGACGCTGATCCTCTTCTGCTTACTGGAGGGAATGACACTCAGCTGTTTGCCTACAGTGTTCCTCACTTCCAGACGGTAAGCCAGACCCTGTTGACTGTGTAAAATTTGCATGCCTGCCTTCCGCATTTTGGAAAATGTGGACACAACATCCTGCAATGTATTCCTGTGCTTTTGAGCAAAGGACTGAGAGCACACTCCAGCATTCTATGTTTCGACCCTTCTTTCTGACAGTCAAACAGCCCTACTCATGCAGCCAACTGGCTGACACTGCAGCCTACTGACGCAGCAAGAGCATAGACAATGTTTACAGTAAGCATGATAGTTTATGTTCAGTGGGCAAGCTGTCGCTGCATGTGTGTCCCTTTTGATAGGGACACAGCCCGCCTGCTACATGTGCTGTCTCAGGCATGCTCCATTCTCAATAAGCATTGCGGTCAAGCAGTAGCTCTGATAGTGACCACAAGCATGCTGCAAATTTGGCAAGCACAAGGCTCAAATAATGTTGCGTGCATGCAGAGCCATCCAGTGAGAGTATGCAAGGTGCCTCAGAGACCAGGGCTGCACCTGGCAGCCCCAGCCGCCAGCCCATCCCAGCCAGTCAATCTACTGGCTGTTCAGCCCTTACATGTGGAGTTGTGGAGCACTGGAGCTGCATCACAGTCCAACAGCAAGCAGGTAGGCTTTACTACAATTGCTGTACTGTGCACACCCTCTTTCTGAGATCTGCTCAGCCAGTCAACTTGCTGGCTGTTCAGCTTTTGCATGCGGAGGTGTGTAGCACTAGAGCTGTAGCACCGCCCAGTGGCAAGCAGGTAGGCTTTGCCACACCTGATGTACTGAGCCATACCTTCTTTTCAAGATAATGTGTGTCCTCCATTGAGGCGCCACCACCAATTGCAGGTCTGCTGCTTCATGTTTTGCAATTGGTGGCAACTGCGTCCCTTCTGTTTCAACCTGTGATTAATGTTGATGTGTAGCCAACATGTGTGATGTGCAGCCAACATGTGTCAGGTCACTGCTGTATTTTAAGACATTGTGTTAGTCAGGCACCTGAGCTCAGCACCTTTTGCCTGCAGGGGGCATAATTTGACAGCTTCTGCTTGGTGCAGGGCAAATCCGGCCACAGCCCCTCAGCAAAAGCACTGTCCACTTTTCCAACCCAGATGGCCCACATGAAGAAAACATGCCCAGACCAAACCATCGTAGTCTGCAACTGTAGCTCTGCCTGGATCAGCACTTTCCTTCTGCAATAAACAATGAGTTGAAAAACACCCCATGGCTAAACAGCTGTTGCTTGGTGGGGGAAAGACCGGCCACTACCCCTCAGCAACAACACTCTCCACACTTCCAACCCATATTGCAAGAAAACAGGCTCAGAACATATCATCTGCGGGGCGTTGTCACCAAATGGCTCCAAATACAATAGCAAAAATGAAGAATTTGACAGATTTTGCTTTGTGCAAGGAAAAACAAGTCACAGCCCCTCAGCAACTACACTCTCCACTGTCCCACTTCATATTGCCCACATCAAGAAGACGGGTTGAGACCATAACAGCTGCGGCGCTCTGCCCCCACCCAGCTTCAGGAACAAGAAAATGCATCTCCATGAGCAGCTCGACAGTTTCTGCTTTGTGCAGGGAATGAACTGCCATAGTCTCTCAGCACCCACACTTTCAACTCTTCCCACCCACACCGCTCAGATCAAGAAGGCAAGCTTATACCATGGCATCAATGGGGCATTGTCATCAGATGGCTCCAAGGTTACCTTCTCGAACCAAGCCAGCTTTTGCTTTGTGCAGAGAAAGAATGGCCACAGCCCCTCAGCAACAGTGCTGTCCACACTTCCAACCCACATTGCCCAGATCAGGAACACAGGCTCAGACCACATCATCTGTGGTGCATTGTCATTGGACGGGTCCAAGATCGCCTTCTCAGACCAAGCTGGCCTGCACCTTTACCAGCTGTCAGCCTCAAGTGCAGCAGCCAATGCCCTGAATGGAGCTGGTGGTAAAGCAGAAGAGGAGCGGCTTGCTGGTGAAGAAGAGGATCAGGTCAGTCCACGATGTTATGTTCAGTGTGTTCTGGATGCTGCGTGCTGGAGCTTGCAAAATCGCAAGAAGTCTCCAAATCTTTTGATGTTGACACGGGAAGCAGACAGTTTGTAGGCTTTCAGGGAAGTCTTCCAGTCTGCATGGCAAGTTTAAACGTCAATGACTGTCAATGCAGGGGCAAGACGATGGTAAAGAAGAAGAGCATGTTGACGGTGTCAATTTTCGACAGGTGGCAGCAGGGCAGTCAGGGCGGAAGCTGATGCGCTTGAGAGCACCTGAGGGGTTGCCGACCCTCCATGAGCTACAATTCAGACCAGGGTCCAGTCAAATTGTTGCGCTGACAGCACAAGGTGTCTTGTGTGTTGTGGACATTGAGAAGTCTGAGGTATTGGTTTTCTGCTGATGTGGTTTTGAGGCTGTGTGTGTCACTGACTGTTACTTGCTGTCACTCAAAGCAGTCAACTTGCTGTTACACAAGGCTGTTGAATTGGCTTGCATTGCTTGGCTTGGGGATCAGCCTGAAACTTGAGGCATGTCCTCAAATTGCAGTGACGTGAGCCTAGCAGCTTCTGCAGACATAATTCCACAACACATCGCTTTGACATGGTCACATCAAGAGCATGGATCAAAATGCTTCCAGGCACCAAGCCCGCACAGCAAGCGAGCCACTGCTTTGTGGGTGCACATAGCACGCTCTTTTGACCAAGCTCATCTACCCTGGGTTGCTCAAATGCATCCGTCAAACAGCACCCTTGTCACATTTAGTGCATAGGATTGGAATGCTCACGCTGTGTGGCTATGTCTTGCAGCTTGTTGCTGAGCTGCACGACGCTGCAAACCCATTGCAGCTGACGTATCAGAGTCTAGGCACAGACCAGCAGCATCAGGTTGCAGCAGAACAGCTAGCGCCTCCCGCTGCCCTTTTGACAGTCAGCTCGACAGGCAGATGGGCAGCAGTGGCAAGCAGTAGCCATGTACATGTCTTTGACCTGGACAGCATGACATACCATGGGCGCCTCCCAGCCATACAGGTACCTGCATCGCTTCTTGCCTATGCCCTAACTACTTTGTAGACTGTGTTCTCACAGTCAGCTCAACAGGCAGATGCGCAGCAGTGGCAAATGCTAGCCATGTGCATGTCTTTGACCTGGACAGCATGACATACCATGGGTGCCTCCCAGCCATACAGGTGCCTGCATTACTTCATTTTGTTGACAAGAGTAGCAGTCTGTACAAGCAGTATGCAGTCTTTATCACCAGACTGTGTCCAATCATATGCATGTGTTTTGCAGTGTGCTGATTGCCTGGCTGCAGCTTGGCGATTCACAATGGCAATATCAGCAGAGCAGTCTTGACTTTACTGTTGATCATAACCAGCAGGCTTGCGATCTTCACACAGCTAGTGAAGGGTGTGATACAGGATTCTGCTCCTCTGACGGCTCTAGCGTTTGATGCAAGCGGTGCTGGCCTCATTACAGCCACAGCCAGTAATCAGTTGGCTGTCTACAATGTGGAGAGCCTAGCAGCAACAGACTGGACCAAGATGCCTGGCAGCACTAGGACCTTCACTAAGCTGAAGTTTGTGGTGCAGGACTCTGCTCCTCTAACGGCCCTAGCGTTTGATGCAAGTGGTGCTGGCCTCATTACAGCCACAGCCAGCAATCAGCTGGCTGTGTACAACGTGGAGAGCCTAGCAGTGACAGACTGGACCAAGATGCATGGTGGCAAACTGCCAGCTAGACTGCTGAACATGCCTGGCTCCATAGCCTCTATCAGTCCCCATCCTCAGACTGCAGAGATTGTTGTGGCAACACCAAGCAGTGCGTGCCATATCAGCCTCCTACACCAGCCCCCCATAGAGCTGAAGACAGCCTCCAAGAACCCCTGGGGGTCTGAGTACCCCTATCAGAGCGCCAACACTGCACAGGATGGCAGTGACCCAGGAGAGAACTTCAGAGTGCTTCCAATGCAGCATCCTGTTCTGCTGCTAGCGTACACATCGCCCTCGTCACTGCTGTTGGTACGACCCTCTCAGACACACTCAATGGCCCGGAGTGCACATGATGCTGTTGTTCCTGTGCTTGAGTGTGCTGTTCAACAGCACTGCCCCTTACATTTGCTGTGCATCTATCTGCATTGTATGTCTCTTTGGAGCAGCTGCCTGTTGTTAGTCTTTACAAGGAGATGACTGATGATGACTTGACAGACAGCAAGTGGTTGGTCACGTTGTTTTGACATACCTTGTGCTGCTCGCTCATGTTGTCAAATGCATATCATGACGATGACACACATGCATGCAGGTTGACAAGCCTTGGGAGGATGTATGTAGGTCGCTGCCAGAGCCGCTGTACAGGCACCGCTATGGCACTTGAGGCGTTTGGCGTCTGTTTTTCACAGTGTCTTATTTTAGTTTGTTTCCCATGACGTCATGTTTTCTGTCAACCAGGACTGGTACTGTGTGATGCAGATGTTTCCGACAGTCTCGTGTCAGCAGGATGTTTTGCATTTTATTGGTCAGATTATGGTTGTGGTTTCATGAATTTATAAAAACAGTTGTATAGAAAGCAGCGAAGTAAACCTGGCACCATTCCATCTACACATCAGCTAATGACAGTGCCTATCAAGCCTAGAATAGGCACTGCCCGGCTTAATGCTGTGAGCAGTACAGTTGGAAGCTTCCAGAAGTCTTTGATCAAGGCGCTTCAGACAGTGTAGAGACAGTGAAGCAAGCAGCATGTGCATCTCAAGAACCTTAACAGCATCACGTGCTCAAATGGTTACGTAGCTGGGCTGCACATTCGCTGACAGCTTCAACAGCAGCATCAATTGGCACCTGGTACTGATATGAGAAGAAGCCGTGAATCATGCCAGCATAGTCCTTGTACGTGCAAAGCACACCATCTTTGTTCAGGCGATCAGCTAGCAACTTGCCCTCATCCCTAAGCGGGTCACACTCTGCTGTGATGATATGTGTTGGTGGCATGAAGTCTAGCTTCTCAGCAAACAGAGGGGAGACCAAGGGGTTTTGGGCATCCGTCTTAGGATCCTGTACATAGCTTTTGAAGAAAAACCCCTTCATTGCTGTATCCAATCCATAGCCATCTGAAAACAGCTTCCTTGATTCTGTCTCCATGGCAGCTGCTGATGGGTATATGAGCAGCTGGAAGGCAACTGGCACTTTGCCTCGCTGCTCTGCCAAGATGAGTGATGCAAGCGAGAGATTTCCGCCAGCTGAATCACCTGTAAGTGCAACATGGTTTAGTGCAGATCAGCAGCTGCTGATGGGTAGATGAGCAGCTGAAAGGCAACTGGCACTTTGCCTCGCTGCTCTGCCAGGATGAGTGATGCAAGCGAGAGATTCCCACCAGCTGAATCACCTGCAATGGCACCATGTGTGAGTGGAGTTGAGCATTTCATGCTTGCTGACACTGCTGTGACTAGCATTCAGCTTCTCAGACTGCTCTCGCTGTGCTTCTGACCACAGTCAGATGCTTGCTTCAGTACATACTTAGCTGCGCGCGCTGAGCCTGTCTTGCATGCGTGTTTGATGCAATGAACAGATGACCACATTCACACATTTGCCCTGCACTGTTGCATTTGCACTGAAGTTGCAGAGTAAATGTGCTTACCACCAATTGCAAGTCTTGCAGGATCCACTTTCAGGCTGTCTGCATTGTTGTGAGTCCACTTCAGTGCAGTATAGCAGTCCTCTAAGCCTGCTGGGAATTTATGCTCAGGAGCAAGTCTGTACTCCACTGATATGACAATTATGTCAGCCTGGTGAGCCAAGTCTCTGCAGATATTGTCATGTGTCTCGATGCTGCACAAGCACCACCCGCCTCCATGAATGAAGATGAGGGCGGCTAGTTTGCCAGCAGCTGATGGCTTAGGATTGTAGACCCTCGCTGCCATAGTGCCTGCTGCTCCAGGGATCTTGATGTCCTCAATGCTGGCAATCTGCGTGCGGCCCGTACCACTATGCACACGCAAAACGACTTTTGAGATCACCCCATCGGCTGACTTGCACATCATTGGGCAGTTTGCATCTGGTACCTGGACCGGTCGTCAGCCATGGCACGAAACTGTGCGATGTTGTTGTCGTCCAAGACAAACTTGGTCTGGTATCTGATATCCAAATAAGCTTGCGCTTGCGGGTGCACTGACATAGTGGTGTGTCCCTCGAGTCGGAGTTCCTGTGCAAGCAATCTGTCTTGCCGACTTCAGGACGTATCTTCGGCTGGACGCTGCATGCACACACAGAATGTTGCACACAGCCCTTGCACCAAGGCTGCGCCGGGCAGGAACGCAGCCTGACGGTCAAAAAGGATCAATGAAACAGTCACACGGTCACAACGACGCGGTCAGAGCACAGGCACACCTGTCAATACCGTACAACCAACGACAGGGAGCAACAGGGAGATGGCGCGCGATGGACGGCAGCAGCCTGCTTGAGATGTCTGAAATGTGATGCAGAGAAATTCTGTGACCTTTTGTGCAAAGCAGCGGCTCACAGTACCGCTCTGCGCCTGTGAGCTCGAGGAAAGTATGACGAAATGTCCACTCAAGCATCACATGCAAGCGCTCTTACTAATTTAGTCATCTTAGTCACGAGTACAGGGCGTTGTGACAGGCTGGAAAGGGCGTAAGGGCCGTTAGGGTCAAAAGCTGGTCAGCAGGCTCAGCGCTTTGCCGTGCAGGCGTTTGCAGCCAAGCGCAAGCCTGTTTTGACTATGAGTTTCTCTCCTGTCCACGCTCACTCACCAGGTCGCAGAGGTCCAAGCCCTGCAAGATTAGAGGACGACAGATCAAATGTCAACACAATCTTTGTTGGCAACCTAGCTCCCGACTCTGATGAGCGCTCCCTTCGAGACTTCTTCGGGAAGTATGGGTACATCACCCAGGTCAAGGTCAGCCGACAAGCCTTACACCGTCACTGACGCAGGCGGACCCGCGGTCGTGCTTTTGATATGATCTAGCGAGGGCTATATCTGCTTGTGCGAGCTTCAAGCGCGTTCTCGCTTTGTGCAGGTCGTTATGGATCAAGAGACAGGCAAACCCAGAGGCTTTGGCTTTGTCACCTTTGAAGACGTACGAGATGCGCAAGACGCAGTCGCAGATGCTAGAGGTGGCAAGGTCAGTCTCCAACCTGCTGTACTTGCATCTAACGTCCCGGGGATTTCCGACGTTGCTGAACTCTTCTTGTTGCGATGCAGACATTGGTGCTCGATGGGAACACCCTCCGGGTCAATGTAGCAAAGTATCCCAGAGGTGGTCTGCCACATGACCGATTTGACAGACGGCAAGGACCTCCTATGCGCGGCAGGTATGCCATATGAGGCTGCAGGCAATGCGTATGTGCATGTGCAGCCGAATCTGCTCAACAGCAAAAGGGTTTGCAAAGTCTTCAACATGTGACGTCTGTGTGCTGCAGCTGTCTTTTCAGAATCAATTCACTGGGGCCAAGAATACTCTTGATAATTCATTGAAAACAGACCATTTTCTGACAACAGAATGGTGTGTAAAGCTTTGCTGAACACACAGAAGGGACATTGGATGTATGCATTCATGTCCTGACAAATGTACTTTGGCACACTGTGAGGCACGCAAAGCTGTAAATAAGCTGATGCTGCTGACACAGGCCACAGACAATCCCTGCCAAAGCCAAGGTACTTACCATGCCTCAACACCCATCATGCATGTCAGGAGCATGATCCTACTTTGTGATGCGTTTGTCCAAATCACTGTCTTTGACACATCTACAACACAGCTGATTCACCTGTCGCCTGCAGAGGAATGGGCAGGTTCAACAGTGGCAGAAGATCTAGATCACGTTCATTGGGCAGATACTCGCCAGGCAGGTATTCACCAGGACGGTATTCTCCCAATGGCAGGGGAGGCTCACCAGGCAGAGGCTCTCCTGGCTATAGCAGTGGAGGCTCTCGCAGCCGTTCCAGGTCTTATTCCAGAGGCCGATCTGGCTCCCCACTGCCTTCACCACGCAGGAGACGCTCACCTGGGCCACCCCAGGCAGGTGCAAGGTGAGGCATCTGCAATTGGCTGCTGCAGTGATACCATAACACTCACAACATGTAGCACATGCCTGCACCCAATGCTTCAAACACTGTGCTGTCTCAGATCGGCCATCTCAGTCTTGTGGGTCATGAGCTATCTATCATATCAAACTGCTTGCTACCTAGGCTCAAAGGCCTTGCTAGGTGCCTATAGTCACCAAGCTATTGTCCTTGATCAATCCTTGATCAACCCAGTCTGTACAAACGCTGAACCACAACAAATGCACTGATCAAGAGCTGTGTGCTCACAAGCTCGCTTGGATTTGTCACAATTCACTCATGTCGAGCTATGTGTGGTGTTGCCATGGTGTTGCCATGCCTGTACTCTAGTGGCATTTCAGGCAGTCAGATGTTGCCAGGAAACCCACATGCAGAATAGACTATTTTGTGGCATTTCTTGCTTTGCCCAGACCCTATTGACTTGCTTCCATCTGTCAGCCTTACTCGCTCCCCATGCCCATCACTTTATGGATGGCGTGCTGTCATCATACACCAGATCACAGTCTTGCCCAACTGATCTACTAGCTATGGACAAAACTGCAGTCATTGAAATGGAAAGGAATTGCTACCTATCGATATAAGTGCAATCCCTGAAGTTTCTAGCACAGTGTGACATGTCATCATGACACTGGGATGGCATCACCGGAAACAACCAATGCAGTGATGCCATGCAGGCCCCCACACTGGAGCGGACCCCCTCAGCAAGGAGGCAGGCCTGTCAAGCGCAGAGCTGGGCGCTCCCCATCCCCCAGCGGCAGCTACAGCAGCTATGGCAGCCACTCCTCTTACAGCAGCAGCAGCGGCAGTGAAGGCAGCAGAAGGCCACCTGCCAATGCTGCGCCACCAGGCCCCCAGGGTGATGCTTTTCCCACGTTGAGCCTCTGAACAGGAGTGCATACTGCAATTGGCAGACGATGTGACCAGCACTATCTGCATTGCTTGAGCAGTTTCACCTTGCGTAAGACAGACTTGCTGCTGTGAAAAAGACTGCATATATTGCCTGCCAACTCCAAGGTTTGCCTGGTGTGACACCATCAGATTGAGATAGCACAGCTGCTATGTTTGCACCAAGAAGAACCAGTTACAGACTGCACAGGTATTCTGCATGCTGCCATCAATCTAGCAGCTTGTTTGCTAGATGGCTCTCAGCCGTCGCTAGCAATTTTGCACAGCCAGACTACAAGCGCCTGGAGGATCAGCTTCGCCAGGCAAGCTTGCAGGAAGGATCAGTGTGGGACAAGCCCAGAGTTGCACCTGGTCTGCCAATAGAGAGTAGACCCCAGAGACGGTCAAACCTCTATAGGCAGTCAGCAGCAACTCTGTGAGCTTCTCCACATTGACACAGTTCAGCTGCAAGCCTTGCTAGCGATCTCGCACAGCCATACGCTTGTAGTCTGAGTTTAGAGAATGCGAAATGCAAAAGTCAGTGCCCAACAGACTTCCCATATTTACGTCAGGACTCAGCAGCTGGCAACGCCCGTTTTCAGTCGCTGTCATGTACATCAAGACAGGCATTGCTTGTGACTGGTTTCATCCACTGTCATCTGACAGGTGCCTACTTTGTTGTTTCCAAATGCACAATTTTGGTCCTTCCACCTGCCTGGTTGGGTCTTTTCACATGCCTCGTTGGGCCTTTTTACCTGCCTCGCTTGGTCATGATGTAGTAGAGGCGCTGCAGCTTGCCTGTTGCTTGACGGCACGCATGCAGTGCGCAGCTGTTGTGTCTTCCAGCACAAGGACAGCCAGCTCCTGTCAGCTGGTCTCCAACCTGCCTACTTTAGACATGAGGCAGTACAAGTGCTGCAGGTGTGGGCGCAGCCCCTCCAGCTGCAGCTAATGAGATGTTCACGCTCAAGTCGTTCTATCACCTGAATGGCTCAGACATGAGATGGTTGTGGTTCTGCAGGTGCAGGAGCTCCTCCTTCAGCTGCAGCTAATGAGATGCGTGCTGAGCTGGCAAGGGCAAAGCGCAGGGAAGCTGAGGTGTCTACACGCATGGCAGCACTGGAAGCAAAGCTCAAGTCAAGCTCTTCAGGCTTTGGGGAGATGCAAGCTTCTGTGCAGGAATTGACGCATCGTCTTCAGGTGCGCACTGCTTGTTCCAGGTGCCAGTGTGATGCGTTATAACACCTCCTGTTTGTGATGCTGAAAACAAGCTGGCTTGGCAAGACAGAAAACGTGCAAGGCACTTTGCAATTGAGCCAGCACGCATAACATTTATTGCCGGTATTGTTACCATGCATGAGTGTCTGTACTGGATCTATTGTCATTGTCTGCTTGAAAGCTTCAATTACTGCGTTTTGTCCTGTAGCCACTTCAGGTTGACAGCACAGCTGTTGTGCTACATAGTTTGTTGGTCATCGATATTCGTCGGTTACTGATGGCTGACCGACAATGTGGACATGCAGAAACAAGAGGAGACTTGCGGTCACTACCGCAAATGGCTGACTGCAGTAGCTGAGTGTGCAAAGGCTCTGACAGACAGCAAAGCAGCAGTGGCTGCAGCTGAGGCAGATCTCAAGGTGTGTCCTGCTGATTGACATCTGACCCTGTACAACATTGCGCTGCTGCTGCCTGCGTTCTTGCCTGTTGCATTCTAGTCAACTTTAGCCTGTTACCAGTACTTCAGATTCATGACCTGTTTGGGCCAAGATGCCAAGGAATGCTGCCTGTTGTCCTCTGATCACTTTCACTCTATCGTGGGCACCTCAGATTCATGGCTTTCTTGGGTGACAGATGTCAAGGAACGGTGTCTTTGCCTGTCTGCTAGCTTTCTGTTGTAGCAGGGTCAGCTGTTGACAGAGGGGTTGAATGCGTGCAGGTGCGGGAGGAGGATCTGTCAGTTCTGGTTGGTGAAGCAGCCAGCTTTATGCAGAAGGAGCGTGCCAGAGCTAGCAAGAGAGCCAGGCGACACAAAGATGGCAGAGTCAGGTCAGCTTCCTTTTAAAATCAAGCAATTCAAATAAGCACCGTGAAGATTTTGCACGTTATGTGACCAACATTTGTGATGAAGTGGTGCCAGAAAGTCAGATGTGCTCATCTCTATTTTGTGCATGCCTGGTCAGGCATAAGTAACTGTTGTTTTGCTTGACGTGTGTCAGGTGTCTGAGTACATTGCTGAGGGGTGTACAGGCAGTTGTCTTCGAGTAAATGATGAGCATGCGCACCAGTAATTAATTGAAAGGCTGAGCCTGTTGCAGGGAGGGTGGTGAAGCTGCACCAGCTGCTTTGAACGGGTTGCCAGACAATGCACAGCAGCAGCCTTTGCTGGCAGAAGCTGAAGCGCTACCTCCTCCTGCTGAGGCACCTACTGGCTGGGCTGAGCAAGGCATGCAGATTGATGAGCAAGGCGAGATTGCGCAGCAAGATGACATGGTGGCAGCTAAATTCAAGCCTGGCATCAAATTCAAGCTAGGCGTGTAGCATACTGCATGCAATGATGGACTTCTGTTTGTGTGTGTGACAGCTTTCAGGCTCAGAGCTGCTGCTTGTCTACAGCGTAGCACAGCGAAAGAAGCTACTAGGGTGTCTAGGATTCCAGTCTCCACAATGATAGACATAGTGCATGTCTCGCACACCCCAAGCAGCAAGTAGCCTCAAGTGCAGCTGCCATAACGGCACATACATAAGTAAAACGCTGCTGGTCCTCCATGCAGCACCTGCTATGCTACTGTGTAGAAATATTGTATACAAGGAACTTCAGCTTCTGAGGCCATTCTGCGTTAACAAGTTCTGCAGATTCAAAAGCCCAGCTGAAGGCTCGCCCAGCGACTCCAGATGCTGTGAAACAGCTTTCTGCACCAAAGACAGACGCTTTGCACATCAGTCCATGGTAACCGTTGGTGCAGGCAATAAAATGCCATGAAGGGGCAAGTATGCATGACACATGGCACAAGATGCACTAGCTGCAATCAGCATGATTCTGTGTGAACAGCTTCATGAAGCAGCACCAGCACAACATGCACTAATAGAAAATGCATCACATGTACACTGATGCTATGCCTTACCAGCTGCCTGAGCAACCTCTCTAATCGGGAGTTGGGTGAGCGGCCTTTCTGCTCAAGCATGGCAGCAACAACAGTAGCAGCAAGATCCATCTTGTGAGCTTCTCCCAGTAAGCTCCCTGAAGGACTGCTCTGAGGCTCATCATAAGCTATCAAGGACAAGACGTCTTGTAAGAGCTCGTGATCAGCAGCTGTCTTACTGGCTGTGCTGAGGGTGGATCGACCAAACACGACAGCGCCTTTGTCATCTTTCAACCGGACCTGCAGCAGAAAGTGATGGCTATTAGTCTGTTGACTGCCTGACTGGCAAAACAATGAATGATCTATCTGAGAGGCAATTTGAAGCAAGCGCCGTTCAACAGGCAGCAGGTTCAAAATGCTGAAAGTCGCCAAAACTTCATAGGAAGCAGGCTGAGGTACAATGACAGGTGACGGATTGTGGTGGTGCTCTGAAGGTCATGGATATGAGCCGTTACCATTTCGACAAACTGCTGGCACTGTAACCGGAACTTGATTCTGGGGTGGCTGTCCAGAGTGCCTGGTGCGGCTTGCTCTATTGCAGCCATGGCGTCCGGTATCTGACCAGCAAGCAGATGCTCCTGAACTTGTTGCCGCAACTCTACATCTTCCTTGTCCTACATACCAACAGCATCATGGGGGTTCAAGGATGCAATGATTGCACTTGTTCCCATGTGTGCTTGCATCAATTCGTCCTTACTGAAAAGTACCACCGCTGTTAGAATGCAGTGATTGGGCAACTGTCATGTCTCCTCATATTGATGTCCAGTATCAAGAGACTGCTGTACAAGCAACACATCACACATCATGCAGTAGGCATGATCCATAATGCTGCTACAAAGGGATACATTTGTCTAAGCTAGACATGCAGTCATCAGCAACGCAGTACTGAAACATCAAAATCGCTACATTTCTGCAGGAGGATCATTGCCAGCTGCCAGTGACTGTCATCTGCTGCTTTGCCTGTATACCTTCCTCAAACTTGGCAGTGGTAAGTAGGTAAGTGAGGAGCGACCAAGGTATTAGCATTCCGCCAAAGATCAACAGATGCATAGCAATATGGTTTGGCATTTGGCTGATACAGAATGTAGCCTCTCAGTTGCTCACCTGCTGAGACACTTTTACCCTGTCAAGGAGGATGTCCTGCGCCACTTTTGTGGCTGTTTCCCAGTACCCTTCATGTACCATGTACTCAAACAAGAGCATGCCCATAGGGTCTGTGGAAGCATCCTGCACAATCGCATGCCGTCACTGACTGTCATGAGACTCTTGGCATTTGCAGACAAGAAGTCAGCCCTTTCAGATCATCAACAGCTTTGACCAGCAATTAGTTTAGCAGGAATCCCAGTCCATGCGGGCCCTTCAAGACTGCCAATACCCAGCTCTATGCAACTGGCAGTCACAGCAATAGCAAGTGCAGGCATGCTTCAGATGCTCTGCAAAACACATGCATGCAGCACTTACATTACAGCAAACATGGAATTGACACCTGTTTCTTTTCAGTGCAGCCCACACTTGACGGGATAGCAACACAGCCAAGACATATAGTGCAGCTAGTACTGATCAGCTCTGTACAACTGAGAACCACCTCAAGACAGAGGGCGCAAGCAAGCCTCAGACGCTTTTCAATGCAAAATGTCCTTCATCACAGGGTCATACCTTGACTGGGAATAACGCCGGCAGCTGGTGCACCTGCTGCTGTATGCTTTGCAGTGCATCCGCCTCAAGGGATGCTACATCACACTTGAACTCAGAAGCTCCAAAGTTTGCTAGGACCTGACCAGACAGGGCATGAGCTGACTCAGCATGTGCAACAGCAGCGTGAATTTAGCCACCATGTCTTTCATTTGAGCCAAACAGCTGCAACTGCAATTGAAAAAGCATCTTTTGCAATGTGAAAGCTTGTTCCTAGGCTTTTCACATATAACACTGTGCATTGCCTTGGCAAGCAAAGTCTGCGTGAAGCATGCTGTTGAACCATGGGCAACGAAAGACAAGAAAGTGCTTGCATTGGTGTTAAATCTTTGAGTGATCACAACATCGCGTCCATCTAGTTGACAGGCTCCAATGTATCCATAATATGAGCAAAGCAAGGTGATGGTCACCTCTTCATCAGGGGTGCGTAGGCCGATGCTGGGATACAGGCGGTCTTGGTAGACGTTCCTGAATGCCACACCCAAGTCTATGCCATTCTTGATGAAAGAGATGGTGTCGTTTGTTCTGTTGAGCAAAGCACCCACGATATCACCTGCAAGCAGGAAACCATCCCATTGCTGATCATCCCCAGGCCAATGTCTGCGAATTCCACTGATTTGAGCATGGGTTGCTGATGCACTTTCAAGCACTACAAGCAGTGCTGCTGCTGACCATTATCTGTTTGAATTTGTGCCTGGACCCTACACGGCTCGTTGCAACAGGATGTGCATCTGTGCAGCCAGCACTTGCTGTGCAGGGAGCATGAAGGACGGTGCGTCTGCACTGCACAGAAACAGCGAAAACAACAAACTGCTGTAGGCAATGGTCACCTGCTACAAAGACAGGACCATAAGGCTTGCCAGTGCCAGAGCCCTCGAATGCATTCCCGTCATCACCGTGATAACCATATGAGCCTTTCTCCCAGCCAGGCAAACGATCAAGCTTTACACTGCGGGCAGAAAAGCCAATGCCTGCGCACAAGCCATTACAAACCTGATGCTCAGATGACAGGCAATGTAAATTAGCCTGAATGTTCTGCCAATCGCCAGCTTGTATTCTGCTGAAAGGATTTGTGAAACACAGGCCAATAGAGCCGCATTTGGCTGCATGTTACTTGAATGATCACTACAGTGATGTGATGATGTGAAGTCATTCCTGGACAATGCACTCGTGCTGTCAAATGCCAGGTGCACAACCTCAGACATGCATGACATGCTACAGCAGGCTCTACATGGCAGGGCAGCTTGGTGTACGTATGCAGCTGCTTACCTACAAAGCCGTCGCGGCCTCGATCAATCACTTGCACTTCATAGTAATACAAGCTGACATCTGCAGGAATTGGGTGGTCAGCACGGACGCTTGCAGCATCTTTGTCTTCATCCCCCGGACCTGTGAGCAAACGCATATGATGGATGCCTTCAACAAGCAGGTCCTCAGTGTAGAAAGACTGCACAGCCCTGGGGACCTCACCTACATACTTCACTTTGTTGCCTGTGACTCGCAGACAGCCCTTGTCGTCGGGTCCAAGATTCTTGTCCCAAGTAGAGGGAAGTTGTTGCCGACTTCTATTCAAAGACATAAGCCGACCAAGCTCGCAGGGACTTGTTGCACCAGTGGACACAATCGAGTCTTGAAATTGGATTCCTTCCACATGCGCGTGCGGGCCCCAACGAGTCTTGTCCACCCAGTCGTTTACACGCTGTTGGCAATCAATAGCGCTGACCTCAGCACGCTGTTGCGTGCGCTCAAGCAGGCGAAACGCCTCATGATGGCTGGCGTTTCATCCAGTTGTCTGTCTGTTTGTACATGCGTGCATCTCAGTGATCACCTGCAGCAGCGACTGTCCTGCGGCACGCAGCGTCCGCCCGATGGTCGAAAATCAAAGTTGTTTTCAATTCTGTGTCAAGCAGTACACAGTTCTGCATTGAATCGTTCGGACAGCCGAATGAGCCAAAGACACGACTAGGCAGTGAGCCAAAAGCTCAGCATGCCCTCTGTGAACGCTGCTTCGCAGCACGCTGAGCCTTATGTGCCTCCGGAGGCACCGATTTTCAGGCCAAATCCTGAGGAGTTCGAGCATCCGCTGCGATATATAGCTTCAATTCGGCCTACAGCGGAAGCATATGGCATCTGCAAAGTGGTACCACCTGCTGGCTGGAAGCCTCCATATGTCGTTGACAGGGAAACATTCCGATTCAAGACTCGAATCCAGTCAGTGCATGAGCTCCAAGACAGGCCCAACGCTCAGGAGGCTGCAAACCAATTTCAGGAGGATTTTGAAGCTTTTTTGCAGTCGACAGGCAGACCTATCAAGAAGGCTCCTGTTTTTGCTGGAGCGCCTATCGACTTGAGCAAACTGTACCAGAATGTGGTCAAGCGAGGTGGTTACGATCTGGTCACACGAGACAAGGGCTGGCGGGACGTGGGCCGTAATTTGCAGGTCAGCAGCCAGATCTGCGCTTTTTGGACACATGCCTGCCAGCCAGCTAACTCTCACTCATGCATTTGCAGCTGGATGACAAGAGCAGCAACGCAGCATATACGTTGAGGCAAGTCTACCAGAAGCATCTGCTGCCATTTGAGGAGTATGACAGAGCTCGAGAGAACAGCCCTGACTCGTCCCAATGTATAGCAGCTCAGGCTGGTCTAAAGCCCAGCAGCCGGTCCAGCGAACCTCGTGATGATGCTGAAGAGGCTGCAGACATCCTGAATGCGATTATGGGCCTTTCCAGCCTTGCAAAGGAACCTGCCCCACCAGCAAAGCGCGCTAGATCTATGGCAGCGGTATGCCTGCTCACTGCCATTGATGCATTCCTGCATTGCTGCAGCATCGAACCAGTCTAGCATTACCTTAACAGATGCAATTCCCCCTGTTTCTGCTTGTGCATCCCTGCATTGCTGCAGCATATGAGCATCAAACCATTGCAGCATGACTTGACTTGTGCAACCTCTTTCTGTCTGTGCCTGTGTTGTCAAATCTACGTCCCCCTATCGTGCTGCAAAGCTGCAACTGCATGCCTCTTTGATTGTGCTGCCAGGCTATCTGCCTCTTTCATTCCGCAGAACAAGCGCAGCTGCATTTCTCTCCGCTTTTGCTGCCAAGTCTAGCAAAGCGCCCCTCTCTCTTGCTATAAAACAGACAGTAAGCAGAAAGCTGACATCAATTTTGTGTGCAGGACTCAAAGACTGCTCCCAATCCCAGTTCAGACGGCATCCGCGTGCCAGACAACATCTTTACGCTGAACTGCGAGCTATGTAAAGGAGGCCATCATGAGGAGAAGATCATTCTGTGTGACCGCTGCGATCGGGGCTGTCACCTGTTCTGCCTATCACCTCCCTTAGAGCAGGTCCCTGAGGGAGAGTGGCTGTGCCCTATGTGCAAAGCTGAGGAGGCACATGGCTTTGTGGAAGGCCAGCAGTACAGCCTGGTTGAATTTGAAAAGACAGCCACCAGCTTCAAGAAGAGCTTCTTTGGTGGTCAAGCTGCCGCCAAAAAGGTGTGTCATGGCTCCTGACATTAGTGCTAGACTGTGTGCATGTCTTTCGCTGTTTGCATGCAGCGTTGTTGCGCTGTGTGCATATTTTTGCTGTTTGCATGCAGCCATGTTAGGCTGTCTGCATGTCTTTCGCTGTTTGCATGCATTAGTGCTAGGCTGTGTGCATGTCTCTCGCTGTTTGCATGCATAACAAGGACTTGCAGCTGGTGATTGTATGTGAGTCAGGGCTAAAATGTAGCCACATGGAGCTGTAAAAGCTGAAGCTCAGTTACTGTTTGTGTTTGCGCCCATGCACATCCATTGTTTCTGCTACAGCACAGCTGCCTGCCTGATCAAAGCTGTGCGTTTGTCAAGCCGCTGCATGGCTCTGGCTTCACCTTGGTGAAAACAATGTCAGAAACAAAGATAGTTGTTGATGCCCCCGCAACAAGCTTTTGTACTTTCCATTTCACTGAATTATGCAGCAAGAATCATTTCAATTGCTACAGGCCACTCTGGAAATGATTGAGACAGAGTTCTGGAAGGTTGTGGAGGCAGCTGAAGATCCAGTGGAAGTGCTGTATGGCGCTGACATTGACACCACCATCACAGGCAGCGGCTTCCCCCAAAAGGTGTCCAGTGCAGAACTTCAACGCTAGACCTGTTGTCTTCCCAAATGTGCTTGAGTCTCTTGTATAGCTTGACAAGCACACAGTCTGTATTTGTTATGACACCTTTTGTGCAGCATGGTCATTCACATCAATCAGCTTGTATATATTGATGCCTGCATGCTGTCCTTCTGCTACCAGGGATAGCACAGCATCAGCACAGTCTTACCAGACTTTGAATATGTGAGTTGGTGAAATGCTGTGACTAGAACTGCATTGCTCTCATGGCATTGCGATCGTGCACCTCATCAGGGCATTGCTGTAGCTCACATATGTGGGATGGCATGCCGAGACATTGCATCTTTTGCAGGGGTCCAGTGACAGTCCATACGCAGAACATGGCTGGAACCTCAATAACTTACCCAAGCTAGGTGGCACATACGGCTCCATGCTGCGAACCATAGAAGAGAACATCCCTGGCGTGGTTGTGCCTTGGATGTACATCGGCATGATGTTCTCAAGCTTCTGTTGGCACATAGAGGATCATATGTTCTATTCCATCAACTACCACCACTGGGGCGACGCAAAGAAGTGGTACGGGGTGCCAGGCTCAGCAGGGCACTTCTTTGAGGAAGCCTTCAGAAAGGCCCTTCCAGGGCACTTTGACAGGCAGCCAGACCTACTCTTCCACCTCACCACCCTTCTGTCACCCAGAGTCCTGCATCAGTACAACGTCCCAGTGTACAGTGCTACTCAGCACGAGGGAGAGTTTGTGATCACCTTCCCAAATGCGTATCACGGCGGGTTCAACATGGGTTTCAACTGCGCAGAGGCAGTCAACTTTGCACCAGCTGATTGGTTCAGATTTGGGGGAGCAAGCACTGAGAGGTTCAGGACCTTCAGGAAGCCGTCTGTGGTGTCACATGAGGGGCTTCTGCTCAAGGTAGCTGTACTGTGCTGTGCTGTGCTGTGCTGTGCTGTGCTGTGCTGTGCTGTGCTGTGCTGTGCTGTGCTGTGCTGCAGCAAGGCGCCTCAGCATTGTGACATTTTAGCGAGTCAGCTGTCAGCAACTCCACCTGGCTCCCCAGATGCTGCTGCAGAGTAGTGCCATGCCTGGTCTCAATGTGAGCCAAGAGTGCGATGGAATTCTGGACTGCCAGTTCACGTCAAGCTGACATCCAAATTCCTATATTGCAGGTGGCTGAGACAGATAGCAGCCCTGAGACCTGCTACTGGGCCAAGCAAGACCTGCAGCGTGTCCTGAATGAGGAGCAGCAATGGCGGTGCAAGCTCTGGTCCACAGGTAATCAAATGTCGCTGCTCAGCTGAATGATATCTGCAGCCATGATGTCCTCACTGCCAAGAGCCTGCAAAGTTCTACTGTCAGGATTGCTGCTCTTACCCAGCTTTGTTGTTTGATGCATTCTGAGCCTGTGACTGCTGGTCCGCTGCACTTAGAGGCCGCAGCATGTAGCTTTTTCAGCCCAATTTGCACCCGGCAAAAGCCCTGCGTGACTGTCATTGCTGGCTGGCAAAGTCTGCAAAGTCTAGAGCATCCATGCTCCAACTGCCCTATTCACTTGACGGTGACTGATCAGGTGTAAAGCACTCCAGGCGCACTGATCTGCCTTGAGGCTTCCACATGGATGACAAGGATGAGGCAGAGTGTGCCATTTGCCACCTGCCCCTACACTGCAGCGGGCTGGAGTATGGCTGCAGCTTAGGCCGGCATGGTTGACTGCAGCACTCACTTTGTCTGACTGATCAGGCTGCTGTAATTGATCAGGTGTCAAGCGCTCAAGACGTACTGATCTGCCTGGAGGCTTCCACAAGGATGACAAGGATGAGGCAGAGTGTGCCATTTGCCACCTGCCCCTAAACTGCAGCGGGCTGGAGTGTGACTGCAGCTTAGGCCGGCATGGTTGCCTGCAGCACTCACTTTGTGTGACTGATCAGGCTGCTGTAATTGATCAGGTGTCAAGCGCTCAAGACGTACTGATCTGCCCCGAGGCTTCCACAAGGATGACAAAGATGAGGCAGAGTGCGCCATCTGCCACCTGTTCCTACACTGTAGCGGCCTGGAGTGTGACTGCAGCCCAGGCAGGCGTGTTTGCCTGCAGCATGCTGACAACTTGTGTGAGTGCGACCCCTCCAGATGGCGCCTGGTCTACAGATACTCCCTGCAAGATCTGCACAGGATCTTGCAACAAGTCTGCACTCACATCCCGGGTGAAGGTAATAGATTCTGGAAAGAAGCTTGTCTACATACACTGCATGTTTTGGACAGGATCTTGCGACAAGTTTGCTGGCACCTGGTGAGAAATCTTGTGTACAGACACTCCCTGCAGGCCCTGTGCAAAATCTTGCAACAAGTCTGCTCTCACATCCCTGATGAAGGTGAGAGTGTTCATGCTCTCTGGCAATGGACAAGCTGGGTGAAAAACTTGGCTTCAATTTAAACAATGCAGAAACAATGTGGGCTGTCTGTTTCTCCTTTGGTCGGAGATGTTGTGAGTGCATGCATGCCAGGATGGGCTTACAGCAAATGTGCAACATGCTGCCAATGTTAGTGCAGAGCGGTGCATGCATTGGGTGCCTGCGTGTCTTAGATCTTTGTCCTGTGACTTGTCTAGAAGCATGTATTGCCTGCAAGCTGTTCCCCTTAGGCGCTCAATCATGGCATTTATGGCATACCTGAAACAGGCAAAGCTGCCATGCAGCCTCCTGCGTACTGACAGTCACCTGGGCGTAGCGCCTATGGCCTTGACAAACACTGACGCAACCAAGGCTGAGGCAACCGGGGGTGCCTCAGTCAAAGGCCCTGGCCTGCACAGTCACACACCTTCTGTCCTCAAAGCCTTTTGGCCACCTTTTGCAGTGGCGGCATTCAAGTTTGCATTTGGGCTGAGCAAATGATACCATGCAGGCTCAGACATCCAGCGCACGGACAGCTACCTAGGCGTGACGCCAGTTGCCCTGACTAACACCGATGCAACCAAGGCTGAGGCAACTGAGGGTGCACCAGTCACCGGCCCAGGTCTCACTGACAGCTCCCCACATGTGGAGCCACCTACCAAGTCCCAAGTCAAGTCAGAGCAACAAGCTGAGCATGTAGTGCACTGCTGACTTTGCAACATACATCGCTGTAACCTCCAATTCATGCTTGCAATTCACTTCATGTCCAAAATGGCTATTGCAGCGACCGATATTCTTTTGCGTGTGGGGCTGCCTGCCTAACCACAAGTCAAGTCAGAGTACCAAGCAGAGCATGTAGTGCATGCTTGCAAATGCTATACCTGAGCCAGGTTGTTCTTTGTTATTGTAGCATGCTTACAGTCAATGTCATGGCCCAAATGGCTAATGTGGCCATTCACTGCAATGCAGTCCAAATTTCTGTGGCTAGCAAATGGTGTCTTTCATTAAATGACAAGGGCAAACAGCTTACATGATGCAAGTCAAGGAATGTGTTCTTGCAGTCTTGATGACAGCTTGATTGCTTTGTGCAGCTATCAGTGTCTGAACTATGTGTTGATGATGGCATTGTGTGTGCAGCAGGTGGATGGCTTTGCCAGCAGCAGTCACACAGCAGCTGTTCACATCAAGCATGACCTGCAGCTTCCAGACAGCGAGTCAGCAGCTGCAAGTGACCATGAGCCAGAGCAGAACGGCAAAGGCCGCAAGCGGCAAAGAAGAGGCAAGGAAAGGAAGCCGCCAGTCAGGAGCTATCCCACCAGGGAGAGGGCTAAAGCAGAAGCTGAGGTGGAGGCTGAGGTATTTTCCATTGCACTGTCTGTTGCAGCTGAGTGACTGCTGCGCTGTGCTGCTGTGCTGCGCTGTGCTGTGCTGTACTGTGCTGGCCAAAAGAATCAGCGGCCTCTCAGAAGCTGTCCCAGCAGGGAGAGAGCTAAAGGAACGACTGAGGAAGCTGGCTGGAAGCTGAGGTGAGCTGGCTTCTGTTCTTTGACTGCTCACTGGCTCCTGTACTACATTGCAGTGCATCACATGCAATTGTCTTGGGCAGACAGGACTTGAGCAGTCCTTGATGTCATGTTGACTGCAATCTGCAAGAAGGACACAGCCTGATGCAGTCAAGCGTCACGCCTTGTCTTGCATGATCAGCATCAAAGACAGAACATAGAGTGGGAGAAAAGCTATTGCAAGTTGTTCACTTACCTTGATGGGTCCTGCACTGCTGGGCTCGCATTATCAGCACAAAGCCATCAAAGCTTGCTCAATATTTGGCTAGGACAGATCAATCACACAGCAAACTTGGACTTACGCCAGTTGTTGAATGTGCAGGCGGAGGCGCTGGATGCTTTCAGTGCCCTGGCAGAACTAGCAGACCTGGCAGAAGCCAATCCTGAGCAGTCTGACCAAGCAGACGAGGCACCCAGCAGCAAAAGACACAAGTCTTCCAGCAGCCGTGCCGTCTCAGAAGCGCCCTCAGCGTCATCAGCTCAGTCAACAGGCAAGCCAAACTCCACACAGCACCCAGCTGCTCACCCAGCTGCGCCGTTGAGTAACAGCCTGAGCGCGCAGCAGAAGCTGCAGCAGCAAAGCCAGCAGTGGATGCAGCAGCTGAAGCAGCAAAGGGTGTCTTGGTCTCAGCGCTGCGACCATCTCCTGCAGCATGGCCGAGTCAAGGTCTCTGAGTTGGACTCAGCCGCTGCTCAGGCTGAGCAGTACTTGTGGGGAGACGAAGAGACAGAGTCAGTTCAAGCTGTGGCAGAGCAACTGCAGGTAGTCACAGACAGACTTGACAGCAAACCATGCCCAGGGAAGTTTCTGCCCTGCATTTTCTTACATCAGTCATTATGACACATCCTATGTCCAATTTACTTGGTTCAAAGCAGTTTCTGACAGTCTTACATGGAGGCAGTTGATTGCATCTATGTAATCTAGCGGCTGGGTCCCAAGGCCTGCCTAGCAAGGTGGGTGCGTGAGTGAGTGAGTGAGTGAGTGAGTGAGTGAGTGAGTGAGTGAGTGACCAAACGGATGCATGGATGACTGAGAGCATCAATCAATCCATCAATCAATCAATCAATCAATCAAACACTTAAAACAAACAACCAAATGCAGGACGCCAAGCGCTGGGTGTCAGCAGTGCAAGCAGCTGCCAGGAACAAACCCACCAGGGAAGTCGCCAAGCCACTGATAGAGCGTGACCCCCCGCCCTGCACCATGCCGGCCTTTACCAAGCTGCAGGACGCCTACCATCAGACTGAAGCCTGGCTGATTTGTGCAGCAGACCCCATCAGCGGCAAGGTCACAGAGCTGAAGACACTGGAAGCTCTCTGCAGTGAGGTGAGCGCTGTCAGCATGTGGCTAAGCAACAGCATGATGTTGAAGCTTGTGACAATGCCCGTCAATGAAATGTGATACAGTTCTTGGGTACAGTCAACATGTAAGAAAGCATGGTGACAGAGCTTGTGAACACTTAGAAGAGTTTTTGAAATGTATCACGCTTTCTCAACCTACTGAACATGCGGCTCAGGCTCGGGAATCATGCTGACAGAGCTTGTGAAGATTCTATTTGATGACATGTATGGCGCTCTTTGGTGCATGATCTGTAAGACTTTGCCAGCTTGACAAACCACGAGCTGTGACCCACCCCTAGCAAATGCTGCAATAAGCAGAAGCCAAGCAGAAACCAGTATGATTTGTATGCCCTAACGCAGGCGTCTCGCATTCCTCTGAATATACCTGAGTCAAAGGAGCTGAGGCAGAATGTGAGTGAGGCCAGGAAGCTGGCTGAGCAGCTGAGGAACCTGCTGCCCACCAACAGGGAAGCAGGCAGGGTGCGGCGCAAGGGCGAGGAACCTGTGGAGCTTGAGGCACTGCGTGCCATCAAGGTGGATAGTGCAAACTCTGTATTCCAAGGGCCATTGGTCTGAGTGCAAGATTGTATGATGTGCTGTGACTGTAGGTTCTTGATTGCAGAGCACTGCCGTTGTCTCCTGCACTGCTGCAGGTCCCCACGGCCTCAAATAAATTGACTCTGCACCTCAGATACAAAGCAGCCCTTGCATCTTCATGTTTGCACTGGGCGTTGCTATGAGGCATATGCATGAACTGGCAGTCTTTTGTGTAAAGCTTGCATGGCTCTTGGTTCGTCAGCAAGGCAGCTTGTCAAACTAGCAATCTCACAGCTTAAGGGGCCCTGCATTGCCATCAAGGCAGAATTGGTGATACCTCTTGATGTATGCTCTTGTGTCAGGCATGCAGCTCATCCTCACGGCTTTTTGCTTCAACGTGAAAGTTGACACACAAATCAGGTGCATGGTGGACATGTCCACATGTGTGCCTCTACCCAATTGTGTGGTGTGATGCAGGCTCAGGTATTGGCGCTGCATGTGACAATGCCTGAGCTGACCCACCTACTGGCAGCCCTGGAGCGGCTTGATGACTACCAGCAGCGAGCCAAAGAATGTCTGAGGTGTGGCCAGCCTTTGTTTGGCACAAGCAAATTTTCTTGGCACTCATGTGAAGTAGCAGACTATGCAACAGGGATTGCACATCAGGATTTGTCTCATGATCCCAGGCACGCAAGGCTGTGTAGTCAACATTCAGACTTTGAGCAGAAGTCGGTGGACACTTGCCGTGCCTAGTGCCAAGGCGTCATGTGAATTTGTGCTGCATTGTTTTGTGGTTGTTGATGAACATGATAGCTATTGTGCTGCCCAGAATTGCAACAGTTGCAGTGTCCTAGTTTGCTCAATTTGCATGCGCTGGTCGCAGAACAAGGCCAGAGCTTGCAACTCTGGACGCCATGGCAGAAGAGGCAGGCAGTTTGCCGGCCGCAGTGCCAGAGACAGAGGGCTTGACAGCTCTCATACAGAAGGCCGCTGAATGGAAGGCAAGGGCTGCAGCCCTGGCTGCCCAGAAAGCCCCTCTGAAGAAGATGAGGGAGGTGCTGCACCTAGGCCTGCGCATGCCTGTGGAGGTGCCGCAGGTTGAGAGCCTCAGGATTGAGATAAGGCGGCGGGAGTGGGAGGAAACTGCCAAGAAGGTAAATGCAAAATCTACAACACTAAGCTCGAGTATCGGGATTGCTGAAATCAGGAATCTTGTGCTTCCTCTTGTGTTCCTCTCACTAAAGGGTCAGGTCATCTTATTGATGCTCAAGCTCTTGCTGCATCTGAGATTTATGCTTGGGGCTGATAGGCAATGCAAAACCAGCAGGCTTTCGTGGGCATGCACTGCTTCTGCTGCAACAGGGGTTGCAAATTGCAAGCACGCACATGTTTGCTGAAACGCCCATGGCATGATGGACCAACCCATTCTATTCTTAGTAATGTTCTGGGCACCAAACATGCTATGCTGATTGAACAAGGTGTGCTGTTGACTTTGTCCAAATTTGGTTGCGGTACATGACAAGCACTTTGACACTCCATTTCTTTGTGCTGCTTTCCATTGCAGCCCAATTGCGCAGCGCCGAGCATATGACCTGCAACTCTGCACTATGTCTTGCATGCTCAGCTTATAGATATGTATGCAGGCAGTGACTTCGCGCACAACACTTGCAGCCCTTGTGGAGATGCTAGCAGACGCAGCCACCATGGGCTTTGGCCAGAGTGACCTCATGGACAAGCTGCAGTCACGAGCAGACGCTGCTGAAGCATTTGAAGCCAAGGCTGCGCCCTGCCTAGCCTTCATGCAAGCGGCAGCTGTGTCTACTACATCAGTAGACACAGACACTGCTGCTGCCTCGTCTACTGCACCAGAAGAGCCGCATGCTGCTGAAGGCGCAGCTGCACCAGACAGCAAAGCCACAGATGGTGCTGATGCTGTGGGTGCTGCTACCTCATCAGCTGCAGCTACAGTGGACACAGAGATGGCAGAGCCTACTGCAGCAGTAGACACGACAACGGCAGAGTTTACTGCAGCAGCAGACACAGAAATGGCTGAGTCTACTGCTGCAGTGGACAAGGCACCTGTCAGTCAGCCCAAGATGTCCCTGGCAGAGCTTGAGGACTTGGTGCAGGAGGGTCAGGCAATAGGCATCAAGCTAGACAGTTTGACAGACCTTGCGCGTCTGCTGAGCACAGCCAAGGCGTGGTCACAGCAAGCTGAGTTCTGTCTGACAGGCAAGGATCCTCAACCCACCAGGGGCAAGAAGCATCAGCCGCCACCCTCCCTGGGACAGGTCAACAGCCTCAAGGAGCAGCTCCAGGGTCTCTCAGTGGAACTGCCACAGGCAGAGGCGCTGTGTCAAAGGCAGCAGCAAGCAGTGCAGTGGGTTGACGAGGCAAGGCACATCTTGCAGCAAGGTGACCTGCGCCCACGGCTGCCTGATGTGCAAGCTGTGGTTGAGCGAGGTGCTGCTCTTGGCCTTGAGATGCCGGAGTTGACCGAGCTTGATGCCCTTGTGAGGTCTATTCAGTGGAACAGCAAGGTCAGCATAGCACTGGGACTACCTCTGCAGGAAGCTGCAGAGCCATCACAGGCAGCTGAGCATGGCTCTCAAGCAGCTGACGTGGTACAGCAGCCTGCTGCCTCTGTCACTGAGACTCAGGGACCACATCAGGCTGCAGCATCTGCCAATGGCATAACCCCTGCAGATCCCTCAGGCACAACCCCCTCCAACAATGGACTGAATCCTACGTCCAACTCAGGTCAGGCAGTTCCAGATGCTGGCACAAGCAAGGCTGAGGCTCAGGCAAGCATGACTCAAGCTGTGGCAAGTAAGTCTGAGACTGGCAACCCAAGGGAAAGACTGACCCTGGCAGAGGCTGAGGGGCTGTTAGAGGAAGGGCAGGAATTGACTGTTGAGGAGGGGCTGATGCAGCAGCTGCAGGGGCTGGTGGAAACAGGGCAGCAGTGGGAAGCACAGGTATGCATTGCTTACGAGAACTGCCTTTCCATAGGGCAGGTTGAGTGCTGACTGGCTGCACAGAACGAGCTGCAAGCCCAGCTTACTTGCCCAATTTTGGTGCTGTCACCCAGCTCCTTGGCATGCAGTCCCGTATGCTGTGCTGCTTGTAGTCCATCCACTTTCTGACAAAGTGTCTGCCTTTCACTTCCGCATTACAGCCAAGAGTAGCTCACACACTTCTGAAAATCTGCCCCACAGTCAATCATTCACCTTGATAGTTTATATGCTGTCTGATGGCAGTGAGGAGGACACTATATGCTCTGCAGGGAGCGCTGGTGTCATTCAGCTGCAACAGCTCCTGCATAAGAGCCATTGCATGAAGCTACAGCTGTCCCTCCCTCCCTGCCCTCAACCACCCACTCACTTCACAATTGAAGTTGCAGGTGGCTCATCTGCTGCCTGATGGCAGTGAGGAGAATGCATCGTCTGGCTCTACTGGCAGCGCTGGTGTTATTGAGCTGCAGCAGCTCCTGCACAAAGGAGAAGGCATTGAGCTGCAGCTGGAGAGCGTGCAGCGTCTGCAAGCGCTGCTGCAGGAGCACTATGCTTGGGAGCTGCGCCTCAAGCAGGTCATGCAAGGTATTTCTTCACGCCTGAGCTCACCCTGCATGCTGCAGTTGCATGATCTTCAGCTGGGCGTCTCACGCAGGTCATGCAACACACTCAAATACTTTGTGCAGTGCCCTGACCTTGTAGCCTAAAGAAATCCCCAGTTGTAAAGCGCCACATTGACATCAGTGCTTCAGCCAATCTGCCGTGCTAGCTGCAACAAAGCATCAGCTGTCCCACTGCAGACGCTTCAAACCTGTCTGCTCAAGCATTTAGACTGCTTTGACTGCCTTGCAGGCGGTGGTAAACCATCCTACAGCGCTTTGCTGGAGCTGCAAAGCCAGGGACAAGCCAGCCCCATCTCCTCCCTCTGCTGCACCACTTGTCCAGTGTAATGGCTGTGACACAGCGCTGACTGCAGCAATTCTGTTTTCTGACGTAGTTCTGACTGCCTTGCAGGTGGTGGCAAGCCATCCTACAGTGCATTGCTGGAGCTGGAGACCCAGGGACAAGCCAGCCCCATCGCTTCCCCCTTGCTGCACCAGCTGTCCTCAGTCCTTGCAGTGGCACAGCACTGGCTGCAGCGCTGCACCAGCTTCATGGCGAGGCGCCCCTCCCAGAACCTGGTGTCCTGCCTAGAGGCCATGGCAAGCAGCGTGCAGCGAGCCCAGGAGCAAATGGAGGCCCAGCTGCGCAAACTGCAGGTAACTGTGTTGACTCTTGTTGGTTGCCATCATAATCTCTTCATGTATATCAGCAGCAGCACAAAGGATGACAGGTGTGGTGCTTGGGCTCAAGAGGCCCAGCTGCGCAAACTGAAGGTGACATTTCTGTTGGACTGTGAGCTTGTAATGACAGTAAACAGCTTTGGGATGTTGACACAGCTTGTAGCATTGCCATGTGTTTTTGATGCCTCCCCGTACATTCAGGAAGAGTGCTCAAGGGTTGAAAGCAACCTTAGGCAGACTTGAACTCGGCCTCAGCCTCAGTCTCAGCCAGGGGAGCTGAGTACATGGAGAGTGGGCAGAAGCTGTTGTGTGTGTGTGTGTGTGTGTGTGTGTGTGTGTGTGTGTGTGTGTG
>BDIU01000243.1:34499-120401 GCA_002118135.1 Trebouxia sp. TZW2008 | reverse complement strand
TTGACTTAGACGGTGACGGTGACGGTGGCGCTTCGCTGGCGCGAACAAGTCTGCTGTCAGATATACAAGTTGCAAGCAAGCGCTAGATTCCTGAGCTGTTCAATTCAAAACTGACATCGCATGTACTCAGAGGTGTGCTGAGCTGTGATCATGGGCTGGTTGAGTCTGAGTCAGATTACTAGGAATCTGAGCACTGCAGACACGTGGTGCAAAACTTTCTGGGGGGACTGTAGCATGCGCCACTCAGCAGCACCAGTCTTTGACAATGCTGCTCATCAATGCTGTACCATGTCAACAGCACTTGATGCAGGATAGTTTCACTGCAATGTTCTGAAACAGAACTTTGCAGCGCATGCCCTATAATTTGTGGTAGCGTGCATATATCAGTAAAATCAGTATTGGACATGGTTTACATTGTCTACAAATGAGCATAGCAGTGGAGAGCATGCTGCTATGTATCAAAAGCACCGACATCAGTGTTGTTAATGCATGGCAACAGAGCTCCCCTTGGCCAGCTTTAAGAGTAGGCAGTGCAGCACATGCTCAACACCCCGTAGTCAAGTAAAGTGCATCATTCGGCATCATCAGTCCTGGGCATGATGTGCGTTGTCTACAAATGAACATCGCGCCGAAGAGCATGATGCAGTATTTTAAAAGCACCAGCATTTGTGTTTCCGATGTGCTGCAGTACTGCTCTCCCTTGCATTATTTAAGAGTACACAGTGCAGCACATGCTCAATAGCTCATGATTGAGTATTGTACATCATACAGGAGCACCATTCTTTAACAATCTTTGCACTGCCTACATGTGGACATTGCAATGGACATCACTGCAGCATCATGTTGGATGTATGTGATGTACTGTGGTTTCCATTGCACTGTTCAAGAGTAGATGGTGCAGCACATGCTCAATAGCTTATGTCAGCTTTTGTGCATCATTGAACATCGTCAGTCGTGATCAGGGTGTGCGTCGTCTACTCATGTCAGGTGCCATGCACATCACTGCTTCACCATTCTGAGAGGGCTGAAGTTAGTGCTCTTGGCATGGCGCAGCAGTCGTGTCCACTGCAATCTTCAGGTCTAGACAGTGCAGCACATGCTCAATAGCTTATGTCAGCTGGTGAGCATTGTCAACATCATCAGTCGTGATCAGCATGTGCGTCGTCTACAAATGATAGTTGCAATGGACATCACTGCTCAGCCATCTCGTGAAAGCGCTGATGTCAGTGCTTTCAAGATGACATCAGCGCTTTCAGTCATGATGTCCATTGTAACATCCAAGTTGGGACAGTGCAATGCAAAGCTGGGTCTCTACGCCTTACAGGCATTGCTGCTTTGTCAGTTGGTCATCATGACTCATCATCACATTGCGATGCTCACCACAGCGATGGGATAAGTACGCCAGTGTGGAGTGCTGGCTAAAACATCTGAGATTTTGCTGCTGCTTTTTCTTCTTGACCCAGAAGGGCTGACACAAACGTTCTCATGCATGCAGGCATCAGGAGACATTGCCAAAGTGGCAGAGGCCCTCATAGAGTCACAATGAGTGACCACAACACTTGACCTCAACAGTTGAGCACAAGTGATAGCACATGGACCATACAGAGTGCCCGTCATTGTACAATGCCTACACAAAGGGAATGTTGTATGCATGCAGGCAGCAGGAGACATTGCCAGCTTGACAGAAGCTGTATTGCCCCACAACCACTGATCACAATGTGTGACAGCAGAAAGTCAATACAGAGTGCTTGTCACTGTACAATGTCTCATACGTAGGGGTGATTGAATGCATGCAGGCAGCAGGAGACATTGCCAGTGTCACAGAAGCCCTCACCACATCACAGCTGCTCAACAGCAATTCATCCAAACAAGTTTCACCTATTGTGCACGCCCTTTTGACCCACAGCGTGGGTCCTGCAAACAATTCTTGTGGGCAACCCAAATCATCGATGTCAACCTGTGAGCTGGTGCTGGCAGTGTCAGCATTGAGCCAGACTTTGGAAAGGCATCAGGGTCTTCCAACATCAGTCCCAAACATGATGCACTCCAGCATTCTGAGATCACTAAGTGTGGAGGTGAGTCACAGGATGACAACAGCTCTGCAGGGATGCTAGACATATAGTGTACCCTAGCAGCTTGCGCTTGATTACATGTAGCACACATGTACAAAAGTCAGTAAATCAATTGTGCTGTGCAGTGAATGCTGAAGGTAAGCCATGTGTCTGAGGAATCTCTGGAGTGCATGTGCCGCCTTGACACTTTTGGGACTCTGATAAGAACTCGTCACAATGGTGCAGAATGCCGTGCAAACTGCTCTCTGGCTCATGACCATGCTCCAAAGCAAATCAGCTGTTTGCATACCTTATGCCCACGTGACAGTCCAAGTCCTTGTTGCAGCTGTCACATACGCATGCCCCTGTATCTGCACAGGTTGCAAGGGCAGCTCAGCCAGGGCTAGTGGAGATCCAGCCCTGGACTGCCAGCTGGCAGCATTGGCAGCTACCTCGGCAGCTGTTGCTGTTACATGCACTAGAACACATGCAGAGTATGCTCCTTCCTGCCCCTGCCCCTGCCCCTGCCCCTGCCCCTGCCCCTGCCCCTGCCCCTGCCCCTGCCCTTTGGGCTATTGTCCATCACCTCTTGTGCTGGTTGCTGTGTCCTCTGCAAGTGCTGCTTGCTGTAGGCCCCTGTCCTGCCACCTGTCATGTGAAGGATTAGGCAGAAGCCCCAAGCCCTTATGGCAGCTTCCTGCCAAGGTGACTTGGCAGTCTGCTGTTTGCATGTCTGCTGGCTGTTTTGAGGCTATTGGCCAGTCCTTACAACACAGGGTTTACGTGCTGCAATGGCTAGCCTGTCAGCACATGATGCACGCCAGGCTTTCAGTGCTGTGTTGGCTCTACCCACAGCAGTCAATGCATGCACCAAGGCAGCAACTCCTCATATGAATACCAAGTCTTGTGCTGTGCTGAAACTGCTGTCTCCGGCCTCAAAGAGCAGACCCATATTTCTATTGAAATCCTTTTCAAATACATTTTTTTGAGGGCTAAAACAACTTTTGTTTGCTACAGTGACAAGCTTGTCAGCACATTATGCACACCAGGCTTTTAGTGCTGCATTGGCTCTACCCAAAGTATTGCCACCTGGGGCAGAAGCAATTGCCCTCAGGGCAGTCAGCACTGCCTTCCAAGTAGCCTTGCTAGGGCCAATTTTGAATGCAGCCTTCAAAGCACTTCAAACTTTCAAATTCAGCAGCAGCTCCTTGGCACGTGCTGCTGCTGGTTGCAGCTTCAAACAGATGCAAAGCATGCACAGCGTGCCTGACAAGCCTGCTGAAGGGGCTCAGCAGCACAGCATGCTTAGCACAACATCCATTGTAGATGCGGAGTCATCACAGCTTCCAAGCAACTCTACAGGAGACCAGACAAGTAGGCGTTGCCAGCAACAGCCACAGCAGCAGCAGCAGCAGCATGAGCAGCAGCTGTCACAGCAGCAGCAACACCAGCAGCAGCAGCAGCAGTCACAGCAGCAAGAACATCAGCAGCAGCAGCAGCAGCAGTCACAGCAGCATGAGCATCAGCTGTCACAGCAGCAATGGCAGGAACAACATCAGCAGCAGCAGTCACAGCAGCAGGAACATCAACATCAGCAGCAGCAGCAGCAGAAGCAGAAGCAGAAGCAGCAACAGTTGCCAGATCTACTTGATGTGCTGTATCCCCTAGAGCCTTTGCCAGATGTACAGCTTTGTGGACAGCGCTTGCTGCAAGGCTACAGTGCAGCCTGGCTGGGGCTGGTTCCTGCAGCCCCTCACATTGACAAGAGCCCTGACAGTGACCAAGCTGATGTTACATCTCCTCGACAGGCCGTGCTGCAACCAGTAGGTTAGTGTTACTGTGTGCTGAACCGCTGTCCATAGCAGTCCATTATATGATATATGCAAGCATGAGAGCATGGATTACTGAGATGCAGCCAGAGTTGAGTTGCACAATTCTGCTGGCTGGGGCTGGTTCCTGTAGCCCCTCACACTGTTAAGAGCCCTGTTAGTCAAATTGCTGTTACAACTCCTCCAGAAGCTGTGCTGCTAGGTCAGTCATATCACTGACGGTGAAGTGTGATATTATGCTACCATGAATTGTGGGGCAATCTGCATCTGTCGGTGTTGAGTTTCACAGCACTGGCAGCCTTATTCTGCATCTGTCAGTGTTGCTATCACTGTTACAGGCAGCCTTGATATGCATCTGTCATTGCTGCATTCTCAACCACAGACAGGCTCATCACACATTGGGGTAGCTTTCTTTGGGTGTTGTTGTGGTCTAGACGTAAAGCCATTCCAATAAAGGTCGACTGTGCTGTACTTGACAATGAGGCTTGTTTGGAATGCTGCGTACGTTTCATCTGGACCGCGTGCTAGACAGGCTCATTAGCTCCAGCTAGGTACGTACTGGAGTGACCAACTGTGTCCTACCAGTTTGGTCCTGTGCTTACCTTAATCGTTTGTGTTGAATATGGAGGGAAGAAGGCTCCTCACAAACAACTGTAAACAAGGACCTTTCTTCCCTCCATACTCAACACAAATGATTTAGGTCAGCACAGGACCAAACTGGTGGGACAAACTTGATTGCTCCAGTGCGTGCTCTGCTGGGCCTGCTGAGCCTGTCTCGCAGCCGTCGTGAATGAAATAATTGAAACATTTCATGGACTCCTCATTGTCAAGAACTGCACAGTCAACCTTTATTGGATCGGCTGCACGCTAAAATCACATGCAGTGACACCCGATGTTTGCTGATGATGGAATGTTGATGAGGTCTAAGCAAAACAGTCTGCTATACCTTTGAATTTTGATATGCAGGGTCACGACTACCACTGCCTTCAGACTATTACCTAGTCGAAATTGTGCATCCAAGCTCTGAGTCGCATGCTGACCAACCCCAGCCGCCAACCTCAAACCCTAGCCAGAGCCTAGCCACAATCCCTGAAGAAGACAGCGAGCGGCAGCAGCAAGCAGCACAGTCAAAAGCTGCTGCAGCAGCTGCTGCTCCCAGCGCCGTGAACAAATCACAGTCACGAGCTGCTGCAGCAGCTGCTGCGGCGGCTTCTGGTGCTGTGGACGACTCAGCGGCTCTGTCCGTTGGGTGTGCGTTACTGCTGGAGCTTGGAATGGCGCAAATATCAGAGCTGTCCATTGCGTCAAAGCCAACGCCAGGTGAGTAAACATGAAAATTTTCCCTTTCTTGGGAAAGTACATAAGAGCATTTGTCAGGAGAGAGCTCTACACAATGGTTGTGTATACATGACACAGTTGGCTGACATGTGACTTGGACAGGATGGCGGTTCAGAGCTCACCTGTGGAGCTCAGCTGAGCCACATTCGTTTACACAGTCTCTCAACCCAGCTAGTCAGCCTGATTATGATTTAGCTTTTCATCAGCGGGACATTCGCCTTTTCTTTGAGGCAAACACTGATCAGCTGCCTTTGGTTGCCAGACACATTCACCTTTGCTTCTTAAGCCAGGAAGTCCGATGAGTCACATCTGGCTCCCTACCCTGGATTGTAACTCTATAAATTGATTGATTATCCGTATGTACAGTCCTCATTCTGTATCACTGATGCTCAGGAAGTTGGGTTTGTTATGCAGGCGTGATGCTGCGGCATGCTATGGATCTGGTGTTTAGCCCAGAAGCTGCTGCTCATGCTGACTCAAGCGAAGAGTTGTGGTATCATCCGCTGGTCAGGTGGACTTTGGCTGCACTGCTACACAGGCGAGACTCACACTCCATGTTTCTGTTGCTGATTAGCAGTGCAGTATTTTTCTTGCATGATAAGACTGCGTTGCTTATCAAGAAAAATGTCCTTACGCTGAACTGTCTTTACTCAGAGACGCCTCTGCAGTGAAAATGCAGTGGTTCCCCAATTACATTGCATGGTCCTGACATTGAGCATGTTGTTGTATCAAGTGTCATTATAAGGAGAAAGTACTATACTTGGAGAATGTCACCATGTCAATGTTTGTGAGCCCAAAATGGTCTCTGTGCTGGGCACCATGTCACCATATTGCTTCCTATAATGGGCAGTGCTTTCGTGTTGTCATGCATAACTCATCACAGTGGCGTTGCCACTCTTTTCTGCAAGCAAATTCTTGCGATCTCCTTGTGTGGATTTGCAAAGCCAGCGTCATGCATTCAAGCGTTTGTCAACGTCATTCGTTCTTATCATGACACTCAGCCAACCAACAAGCCAATCTTGCGAGATACAACTCAGGCCACATGCACCTAGCATATGTGGTGAAAAGTGCAATCAATTTTTTCTATTATTATGCACTCAAACTGTTCCTAGGCTGTTTTTGGGTGCAGGTGGTATCAAGGGCAGCCTGACTTGTCCAGTATCACTCCAGAAGACGCCCAAAAGTGGACAGAGCATTTTGCGGCAGTCTCGTATGGAGACCCCTTGTTTGCCTTAGCCCTGTCACCATTGCTCAGCTTCTATGCTCAGCATGAAGTCCAGGTCGGTAATCCTACCGCCTGCTTGCTCTTATCACAACTGCAGTGATGCCTAGAAAACATGTGCTGAGGTTGGGTTGACCATACTCAGACCCGATGCTCAGCATGAAGTCCAGCTTGATTGCTGTACCACTGATTTGCGTCTATAACAGCTGCATCCATCACCAGCAAGCGTGTGCTGAGATTGAGCTTTCTGTACTGAAAACTTGCTAGCTCCCACGCTCAGCATGAAGTCCAGGTTAAACTGTCTTGCCATTGTCACTTGCCACTGTTACCTGCCAATGTCACTAGCTGCTGCCTCTTGCCATTGTCACTTGCCACTGTCACTTGTCACTGTTACTTGTCACTGTTACTTGTCACTGTCAATTTGAGACTGGATGGTTATACTGCCGAGTGATTCTTGCAATCCTGACCTGCTGTGACAGTGCATTGTGTTTCTTGCAGGTCATTGTGCTGCAGACTCTGGCTGATGAAAAGTGTCTTCACCTCATGCCATCCTTAGATCTGGCCATTCTGGGTCGTGCAGCTTACAGCAAATGCAACAGCGATAGCATGCCTTCCAAGCATGTCGGTTCGGGTCAGCAGCAGGTCCAGCAAGTGCTGCATGAGCTACATCAAAGCAGGTCCCTGCAGAAGTGTCAGGACACAAACAGCATGATCAAGGATCTTTGAACATATATGAGATGCACACTGCAGACAGCATCATGAGCAGTCAGTGTGGTTGCACAATGCCTGCGGCTGGACATCATGTCACCATTCCCTCCCAACAACTGAATTGCTAGGCTAGGTGTTTTGGTTTAGGACTAACCTTAGGGCTGATGCCTTGAAAAGCGTAGTCAGATCACACCAGACTATTCAACATTGTAATGAATGTCGACGTCTGCATAACCATGGCGTTCGCGTTATGTCGCAGACACAATCAGGGGATGTTATGACTCGTAAACCACACAATTTGACAACATTTGACAACGTCCTGTCAGCAGCTTCGGCACACAGTCATGTCCTTCTTGCTGGGGACTTCAATGCTAGGGTGGGCACTTGCACACAGCCTTGGGTGTCAGGCCTTGGGCCTGGTATTCCAACGCAGCTGCAGAATACTGATACCACTGTCAGTGCCCATGGCCGCAAACTGCTGCGGTTGTGTGTGAGGACACTGCCTCAGTGCTTTGCACAGGTAGAACTGCATTGGATGTGCCAGCACAGCCCAGCTTCAAAGCCCGGAGCAACACACAGCCTTCTCGCCTTGACCATGTCATTGTGGACGCTGACCTTTTCCACGCCATTCAGTCTTGTGCGGTTGGACCTGCCCGGGCAGAATCTGACCACCTTCCATTGCAACTGCACCTCAAGCTTGCCACTTGTGCTCCCTCAGCGCCTCAGTTGCTTCCCAAACCTCTGCTTCCTGCTTGAAGGTGGGACTCAGCCTTGCGCAATTCTTAAGCGCATGCCCTGCAATCACCAGCATGCCAGTCCGTGATTGCTGGCAGCGTTGGTCAGCCCTGTGCTCATCAGCATAAGGCAGCAAGCAGCCAGCTTCATTCAGCGCTTGACACAGCTGCTCACACAGCAGGGCTGCATCGGAGACGCCCCTGCCCCACCTCCACCAGGCCAATGGCCTACTACCACTGCTTTAACTCCAGAAGTGCTGCTTTGCGCTCACAGTTTTGTCATGCTCAGCGTACGGCTCCTCGCACAGCTGCCACACGGCTCTTGCGCCGCCAATATCAGACTCAGTTGAGCCACAGTTGGGCACATCACAACCAACAGCGAGTCGCTGACCTCTCTCAGCTTCTTAAGAGCAACCCTCGTAAGTTTTGGCAGCATGCTCGCCTTCCACACACAGTGCTCCCCCAACAGCTGCAGCAACCCTCAGCTTGCGATGGCTTCGTTGCTAACTTGACGGCTGCACCAGCACAACTTGCCACTCAGTTGCCAGCCCCTCATACACCTCAGCCACCTGTGCCTGCTGACAGTCTCAATCAACCTTTGACCTTGGCAGAGGTCGAGGCTGCAGTACAGCGGCTACACAACGGCAGGTCTGGCGCCATGCTGGGCTACACGTCTGAGCTGTTGCGGTACGCCAAGCTGGCAGCCACACCTGAGGACCCTGCACCAGCTCACTTATTGGCGCCCTGCTTGCTTGTGCTGTTCAATGCGGCGTTCAGCACTGGCCAAGTCCCGCTGTCCTGGAAGTCATCTCTGGTCACACCCATCTTCAAGAAGGGGGATGCCACAGACACAGCCAACTACAGGCCAATAGCTGTTGGCGAGCCCATCAGCAGGCTCTATGCTGGCGTTTTGGCGCATCGACTGGTCGCCTATACTGAGGAGCAACAGCTGCGCTCGCCAACTCAGACAGGCTATCGTCCGGAGCTTGGCACTATCCATCAGGCCTTTTCTCTGCAGCATGTCATCGACAAACACAAACATGCCAAGCAGCCCCTTTACCTATGCTTTGTGGACCTGAAGTCTGCATATGACAAGGTGCACTGGCCACTGCTGTGGCAGCGACTTCAAAGGCTGGGCATTCATGGCGACATGTTAGGCGCCATTCAGTCGCTATATGATGGCTGCTTGCTCTCCATGCGGGTCAGTGGGGCATGTGGCAGTCCCCAAAGCCCCTCCATTGGCTTGAGGCAAGGCTGTCCCCTCAGTACTACTCTCTTTGGCATTTGCATTGATGGCCTTCACCATCATCTACAGATCACTTGCCCAGACGCGGGCATCCAGATTGGCTCTCATCGCTTGACGGACTTAGAGTACGCTGATGACATTAGCTTGGCAGCAAGCAACCCACTCCACTTACAGGCTCTCATTGACTCTTTATCAAACTTTTGCCACACCTTATGCATGGACATCAGTATTGCAAAAACCAAGGTCATGGTGGTGTCTGCAGCGCCTGTGGCTGCAACTCAGTTCACATGCAATGGGCAGGCTTTGGAGCAGGTTGACTCTTTCAAATATCTGGGGCTTCATTTCCATTCATCAGGCAACATATCTCACCTCATCAGGCCTTTGAAGTCCAAGGCGACAGGCTCTTGGGGTGTGGTGTAGCGCCGACACTCGCAGCTGCAGTGTAGTAACACAGTCAATTTAAAGTTGCAACTACTACAGAGTATTTTGGTGCCCACTATTCATTATGGTTGTGAGCTTTGGGGCATGCACAGCCCTCAATCTGCTGCTGCAAACGGGGCGCGCTCTGACTTAGAGCAAACTTATGCGAGGTTTCTACGGCATGTTTGTGGGGTGCGTTTCAACATCCCCAGTTCAATGTTGCTTACAGAGCTTGGCTTGACAGCTCTCAAGCTGTCTTGGTGGCAGCAGACTTTACAGTTTTACAGTAGGCTTGCTGCTACCCCTCATGGGTCTTTCTTTCACACGATACTGTTGGACAATCAGACGGATGCTGCGCGAGGGGCTAGGAAATTTTGTGGATCTGGTTTCCACAGCCTGCGCTCCGCCGGGTATCATGTGTCTCCTAGTGTCACTGATGTCTTGATTTTGGATGTTCCTGGTATTATGCAGCTGTTGCATGGCAGCTTGCAGGGTGTTCATGATTTTGACTTGTACAGTCCCAGGTCTGCCCCTTCTGCTGGGGTGTTGAGTTGCACCTATCATCACTGGTTCAGGCCATACAGCAAGAGGCGGCGTTATTGTCAGTTGCTTGATTCTGCCAGGCGCATGCAGCGTTTTTTGCAGTTAAGGCTTGCTTCACATAAGTTGGATGTTGCCATTCATCGCCTAGTGGGCGGGCCACGAGTCAATAGGGCAGACAGGATTTGTGCTCACTGTGGCTCTGGGTCGATTGCTGATGAGTTTCATCTTGTGTTTGAAAGCAATCTTTTACAGCCGCTTAGGCATCAGTATGCTTCTCTTTTCACATGTCAAACTGACACCATAAGATCTTTTTTTGGTCAAAGGGATCATATGCAGGTGTTCAAGTTCGTTCTTGATTGCCTTGATTGTCTCAATATTTGATCAGGTTTTGACACACGCGATCAGACTTGTTAGCTGGCAAAATGTGTAGTCTGTCTGCAGGGTGCGAGAGCAGTTGACTTGGACATGGTTCCCCAGGTGAGATGGCTAAGCAAATTTGAGGCAAAAATCACGATTAACACAGTCTGTGCTGCAAATAGAAATTTTTGTCAGCGTTTGGGAATCACGTACGCCACCAACTTTGCTTGAACCAAGGTCAGATGTGCAAAGTGCTGGAAGGAGCAGCAAGAGGTGTGCAAATCGTCCCTTGACAGGATACTGCTCTGAAGACTGCCAAAAGTTGCATTGGAAGGAGCATAAGCCTGTTTGTAAATTACCACCCTTTTGACAATGCTTTGTACTTAGGGTGAAACTCTGCTCAAGACTCTGCATGCACGGACTCAGCAGCAAAGCTCTGTCTGCATTGGCGTCCTTCTTCTGATGTCCGTGAGCTATCTGCTTCTCTAGCTCCAGCAGCATCTGCTGTGTGCGTTGAAAGCCCTTTCTGTGGTCATCATGCACCCACTTTGCGTTGCCAACTGGCTGGATCCCAGGGAAGTAGTTGCGCAGCGGCTGATACTTCTTATGGCCTTGATCCCCAAGTGTGCCACCAGCTCCTCAGCCCATTAGCATCTTGCAGACACACCTCATGCTCCCCAGCTGGCAGTGCTTGCGGTTCATTTGATGTGCTGCAGCTGCCTTGGGCTCAGCAACTGCATCTGTGTCTGAGACTGCCTTCCTTGTTGCTAGAGTATAGCCGCACATGCGAATGCGCATGCTCTGAGCTGTGGTGCATGCTGTGTTGAAAGGCATCTGCAGCTCAGTGTCTGGAAGCTGCAGGAATGCTGCCATGAAGAACAGGCCTGAGTACACATGCGCTGACACCCTGCTTTCTTCTGTGCTGAGCCCTTGCTTACCGCGCTGTTCCACCTTTTGCAGCAAGTCAAGCATGCCAGGAAGCAGCCCATCCACAATCTTGTCAAACTCTGCTGGCCAGGTTGCTCTCATGTACTCCCAGCTGATCAGCTGCCGCCCTTGCACAATTTGCTGCTGCCACTTGAAGTCATTAAAGGCGATGGGGCCATGAGAGGAGTGCATGTTGCCAGTGTACCCAGCAGCTATGAGCAGCACCTTTATGCCTCTGCAGATCCTGGCAGTGTAAGTCCCTTCTAGCTCTGTCTTGATCACCACGTGGTCTGATACCTCCTTCAGCCGCTCTCAGAGTCTTGTGGAACTGCATCCCAAGCATAGTGCAGCTTGATGACCAAGAACTTGCAACCATGAAAGCAGAAAACGCATAAACAAGGAGGGCTATCAGGTAGAAAGCATCGTGTGTCCCGTCAAGGTATAACTTATATGACTATACAAAAGCGGACAAGTATTTTGGATATCACAAAAGGCATGTTTGATTTTCAGGGTGTAGAGCTTGGTAACTCCACCGTGTTTTCTGGAGTTGGTGAACTCATGGTTTTGGCTTGAGAGAGAGAGAGAACAAGTTTATGCATTGGTGTGGCTTTGTCCTTTTGGTTGATTGGGCACCTTCCATCGGCGCATTGTCGCGTCATTATTGCTGCTTGGCTTAGCCTGTTGAGGCCTGCACTTTGCATTTGGCCAGTTGAATTCAGCAAAACAGCTGGAAATTTCTTAGTGTGGACTGCTGGTCCCTCATTGCCGTTGCTCGTGTTTACTGTGAAGGTTTTTCGCATTGGCTGCCAGGAGTGTATGCTTTGTACAATGTCTGGGGCCGTGTTTTTCCTTCAACGCAATTTACGTTGACCAAGCGATGATGGTATCATTGTTTTCAAAGGGGCATCCAAATGAACATTGAATTGAGAAAGTTGTTGGGGATTTTACCCCAACACATTCGATCAGACTTGTTGGCTGGCTAAAGGATGTAAAATTTTAAACCTCTCTCTCTCTCTCTCTTGGCTGCTACACGTCACATCGTCGTCAACACTCGGATTCAGATCCAACAGTGACGTCGGTTAGATACCTTCATGATCAACAGCTGGTTGTTTGTGTCCTTCTGCAACCTAAAAAACCTGTTGGATGGTATAGCCTCCTTCTGCCATTGCAACCATCCATCTGGAACAAATGATCTTGTGTATTTTGCTTCCTACAACTTTGTTCAGAGCGATGTGACCTTTATACAGAAACCACAAGCAGAGATTTGTGCATTGCGTTGGAACAAGCAGGGCTTCCACCATGCTGCCAACTTTGCCAAACACGAATTTCCCTTTGTTGGGATGGGTACTGAAGACAACAGAGGCAATGGGATTTATGATATTCATGACAATGCAGGAGTAGGCTTTATGTACGATCTTATGGCTCCCTGCTTCAATCATATGACACAGATTTTGGCTAGACTGTGCCAGGTGCACCAAGTTCATGACGTGCCAGTGCCAAAACGTGTATAGAGTGTTGTATGTAGAATACATCAGTCAAATAGGCGCAAATCTATGTGTAACCAAAGGGGTTGTGCACTCAATGTCAACGAGCTTGATAAAGTGCTTCTCATTGCCGGTCAGTTTCCCCCAATCCTGTAAGTCTGTGGCATGGCAAATTATATGGGCTTCATGTGATCTTCATGTCTGGGCAGAGCGGTTTGTTCTGAGAAGAGAACTGATTCAGAAACTCAAGATACTGCTGCACAGATTGCAATGCACGACTGTCAATGTAGGTATTTGCCCATTGCTGCAGATTCTGGATGTTGGTGCGCTGCAGCTGCTCCCTAGAACCGTGTGCAGACGCAAATCTCAGAGATCTCAGGATTGCATCACTCTGAACCAAATTTTCCTCTGACAAGCCAGCTGGTGCACGCTTGACAAGCGCATCCCAGCGGTCTGCTTGCTCTAGTAGAAGACTATTCTTTTTACGACGCTTATGTATGAGTTTCAGCGATGGCGGTTGCAGAGATTCTGGATCTCTGCCTTCAAAAACGTAAGCCTCAACCAAAGCTGAAAACTTGTACGCAGCCTCTCCACGCAGTATGAGCTCCTCTGTCTTTTGCTTGCTTTGCCTTTGCCTGTCCCTGTCTTGCCGAGTTTGGTTAGCCTCCTTCTTTAACTCTTTCACCTCCTGCTTGAGGTCAGCAATGTCTTTGCGTTGCGCGTCACAGGACGCGTCAGCCTCATATAGACGTTGGCGCTGTCTATCAAGACTCTGCAAAGGTAAGCTGGCTTTATTCCCCAACACCTCCAGTGCTGCAATCAATATCTCGACAGCTTGTTCCAGCTGCCCAGCCTCTGCCGCAAGCTTGGCTTGTCCTATGGCTTCGCGTGTCTGTGGTTCAACCTCGCCAAGAGTTTCTTGGAGCTGGTCGATCCACTGGTAAGAAAGGTTGTATCGAACCTGTGTCTGTTGTGCAGCGAGTCAGCCAGATAGAGCACACCTACCTTGCAAGCGGCAGACTTGCGAAAGGAGTCCAAGACTATCGCGGTGACGAGCTCGTGCTGTGTTGCGACAGGGTGACAGCAGCAATTCTACTTTCTGGTTTCGGAGAAGCGACGGCCGCCAGCTCATGTAACAACAAATGCGAAAGGGGTTGCAAATTGGGAATATAAAAAGTTGCCCATCGTAATTCGCAGGCTGCCAGAAATCAATGTCGACGGCATAAGATACGGTCGGTAACGGCATTTCGACCGTACACCTAGACCTTCTTGGTGACCCTGACGCACATCACATTTGTGAGGCCGGTCAAATGGTGAAATGCTTTCGGTCAAAGTGCGATGTGGCTGCACTGTCTGTGTGCGCACCTAGAAGTGGCCATTGTATCTGCTCACAACTTGTCAATCAGCAAAGCCCCTCAGCGTTGCATCCTTTGCTGCTTGCCTTCTGTCCCTCGTTTGGCGAAAAGGTTCCGGTCATCCTGAGATCGCACACAACATTGGGCTAGCCTCGCATGCTTCACCTGTTCAAGGCTCTGCGCACAGGTCAAACGTGCATAGTCAGTCGTCTCAGAACAGGAGCCCGCTTGCCAGCCGACATCCACAGCAGCGCTGGCTGCTTCAGACGCCTGTCAACCTCAGCGAGTTGTTCGGCTGTCGGAGATAGCACTCGCACGGGCTCACTAGAACTATTTGACAGGTGCGCTCATGCCCTTTCACACGCTATGTTTGCAATCGATGCGCCTCGTGCTATAGCGTGCTGCGATCACCTGCAGGCAACTTAAGCAAGCTCACCGTGATCGTGCTGCCTCTTTACAGACTGAAGAGGACCCCTTGCTGGTAATGATTCACACTGTATCTTGCTGATGCATTGCTATCTGAGCAGTGACCATGCTGCAGACATGCTGATACGCGTTGTGATGCAAATGCACAGATCGCTGTCACCGAGTCCTTGCTAGATCGACTTGAAGACTGCAAGCGGACTTTCCCAACAGTAGCGGTCCTGGGAGGTGCAGGTACCAGTCAAGCGCATCCGCACATGCTGTTGATAGCCTGCAACCTTCTATAGTCACCTTTTGCAGAGCCTTTGTGCAGTACCTTCAATCACCATACCCCAACATTCTGTTTCAATGAAGGATACTTTGAAGTACTTGGGCATTATCAACCATGTGTTGGCGCTGAGCTGTCACACAGTTCACAGTGTGTGCTGCATCTGAGAGATTTCTGGTGTTGCATGCACGCATCTTACATATTATGCAATGCATGCTGAGTAATAGATATGATCACTGACTTCACTCACTCGTGCCTGAAGGCAATGTTGTCACTTCACGGCTTTCACATGGCAGAGCTGGCATTGAAAAGGTGTTGCAGATGGACATTTCATCTGGAATGCTTCTCAGGGATCAAGAAAGGGCTAAGGTGACCCCAGCCTGCCTCACTTTGGGCTGTAATTCACCTTGCTTCACACTGCGCCTGTCATGCTGCTTTCTCCTGTTCGCATCAACAGCCTCAGCTCGCAAACGGCTATAATAGGTCTTTTGCAGCATTGAGCCACGGTAATTGCGTACAGTAATTGTCGCATGCAACAGCTCCGGCATTTGCTGATTATGGCGTGGCAGGCTGAGGCTGATGCTGATGCTGATCCTGATGTTGATGCTCATGCAATGTCTCATAAAGATGCTGAGGCAAAGGTTGAGGCTCATGCCAATGCTCATGCAATGGCTGAGGCTGATGCTGATGCTGATGCTGATGCTGATGCAATGGCTGAAGTTCAAGCCAATGCTCATGCAATGGCTGTGGCTGTTACTGATGCTGATGCCGACACCGTTGCCGACGCTCATGCACCGGCTGAAGCTGAGGCTGATTTGAGACTCATGCTCACGCTGATGGCGATGCTGATGCTGATGCCACTGCTGATGTTGCTTAGACTTGCTTATGCTTCACAAAGCTTCTGAGGCGCTTGTGTGCCTGCATGTGACAAGAGATAGCAGCCCAAGAGAAGCCAGGCAAGCAACCTGAAACCCATTACATCCAGGGAGACGAAGAGTTCCTGACATTCAAGGCTGGCAGCATTGACTGTAAGCAGTTCTTCTTTTTGCATATGCTGTGACATGATGCAAGCCTGGCGGCATTAATTGTAAGCAATTCTCTTTTTGCCACACGCTATGACATATCACAGCAGCTGTGCAGATCAGTTTGCATGTATCCTGTTGCCCGGCAGCCTGGCAACATTAATTACAATCGCTTCCTCTTGCTGTGAAATATGACCGCAACTGTGCCTATTGTTTTGCATGTGTACTTTTGCCCTTCAAGCCTGCCAGCAAACACTTCCTCTTGTGGCCCAGTCTGTGACATGATACAGAACCTGTGCAGATGGTTTGGCATATGTCCTCTGCCGTGCTTGTTTTGATCACTGTCCCCTGTGCACAAAGCCTTCTGGCCTGAGCAGTGTACATGTACCTGCTTGCTGAGTGAATAAAGGCAGTAACACTCGTCAATGTATTGCACAATAGGATTTGAGCCAGACATGCATAATTTTTTCAAGTCCTGACCGCAGTCATTCAGCTCTGTTATTGAGCATTTTATCAGAAGAGGCTGCTGAAAAAGAGTCTGTCTGGCTGCAGTGATAGTTAGCTGCCTGAGCTGTCATTGGATCAATGACCTCCCGGTGAGCTCTCCATCAATCATTGACATCAAGCATCACCAATCATCATCATCATCACTATCATCCAAACTGACTCTTGCAATTGTCTGCGTTAACCCCTTGTTATGTCCACCAACCTGTGAGAACCCATTCAATATGCTTGATGTTCTGACCGAGGATGCTTGTTTGTTACAACATTGTTGGTCAAGACCATGCCTGCTGTCTTGCCATGCAGAGTTCGCATCTCGCATGCGCTGATCTGCATTGTCTCAATTTTGGTGTAAATGATAGCAATCTCACCACCTGACATGACAGCTGCATGAACATTTGCTAGCTACCTCTAATCATCTTTGTATCTTTAGTCAGTTGCATGAGTCTTTGCTAGCTGATTGTACACATTCACTTATCCTGGTAAGCTGCATGAGTCTCTGCTAGCTGATTGTACATATCCGTGTATCTTATTCCATTGCATGAGTCTTTGCTAGCTGATTGTGCACAGCCGCGTAACTTAGTCATCCATGTATCTTAGTCAGCTGCATGAGTCTTTGCTAGCTGATTGTAAACATGGATGTAGAGCATAGTAAGGGGATGCTGAACAACGCTTCACTCACAAGCTTCAAGCGAGGTGCTACTTGCAGCCCCACAAATCATCACATATCAATTCAGTGTACATTTACCTTATTGTTTTTGTCAGCAATGCACAGCAACATCTCACAGCAGCCCACGCATGCATGATGCACAGTGGTTCTGGTTGTTGTATAGGGGATGCTACAGCAGTGTCATAGAGCTCTGAAACCAGATGGGCTGTTGTTCAGGGGATGCTGCAGCAGTGTCGTAGAGCTCTGAAACCAGATGGGCTGTTGTATAGGGGATGCTCCAGCAGTGTCGCACAGCTCTGAACCACACAGTATGCTGTACAGGGAATGCTGCAGCAATGCCGTAGAGCTCTGAAACCAGATGGACTCTTCCTGGCTGCAATGTTTGGTGGTGACACACTGCATGAGCTGAGAGTCTCCTGTAATCTAGCTGAAGAAGAATTGCAAGGGGGTGTTTCCCAGCGTGTATCTCCTCTGGCACAGGTAGGCTATTGTCATTTGCCATTTTGCTATGCAATTGCATAGTAGAAGTGTCAACCGTGTGTGCGTAGCAGATTTGCATTTGCTGTTGCTCCAGCTTCCAGAACCATGCAGTGACACTGCCTGGTCTTGTTTTAAAGGCATCCTAGCAACATTAGCAGGCTGTCGTATAGTTGCAAACCAACAGCTACTGTGTAATGTATGTTCACAGCAGACCTGCTCCTCATATCGTTCTACACTGCAGACTGACGCGTACTGAAACAAAACGGCATTGATGATGGCGCCTGAACGGCGCTTTGCTTACGCTCAGGGTAGCGATCTCGTTAAGAAGACACTGCTACCTTCTCTTGCTGCTTTTGATGCTGCACAAACCCAAGTCTCATTTGGGCAGCTCCCATTTCAGATGAAAGGGAATTTTGCAGCGTTGAAAGCAGCAAGAAAAGGTAACATTGTGTTTTTGCCAGCAGCTCATCTGAACGTCTGTGAATATTGTGAACCATCAATGCGAATGTTTAATGTTTGCAACTGCTGAGGGTGCGGCAGCCCACCACTCTATATCAAGCTTGTCCTTACGCTGTTACTGCTCTTTCCTTGGTCCGCGATGGTGGAAGCTTGTTCTATGAGTACAACATCCTCATGGTGAATTTTGCACACATCACAAACCATAACAAGAATTGAGACTGTCCTTATTTCAATATCCCTGCAGCAAATGCTGAGCAGATTGCAATCCATAGCAAGAATTGAGATTGTCCGTATGCGTTCAATGCTCACTCTTGTTGCAGGCGTGCGATTGCAGCAGCTCACTCCTAGTCCATGGTTTCAACATGCCTGCAGTGAATGCTGAGAAAATCACAAGTCATAGCAAGAGTTGAGATTGTCATTGCGCTTTCATAATTCAGCTTCTGGTGCAGCTGCGCGTGCGCAATTGCGGAAGCTTTGACTGTCTATGGTTTCTACAACCCTGCAGTGGCTGTTGAAAATATCACAATCCATAGTAAGAGTTGAGATTGTCCCTGCGCTTTCACAGCTCAATCCAGTGAATGCTGAGAAAGTCACAATCCATAGCAATGGTGGACTTTGTGGTGCCCCTTTCATTGCTCACCTTTTTGTGTAGGTGCGTGATTGTGGAAGTTTACTCACAGTGGGTGGGTTCAACATACCTGCAGTGGATGTTGATGACATCACAATCCATTACAAGGACTTTCAGGGAGTTGTGAATCACATCAGGTCAGCTTGCCTCTGACCTTCCTGCATGTGGAGCTGTAAAGTGAGTCACCATACATTTGCTTCCCATGATTCATACGCAACGCGCACGTGCTGACGCTCAAGTCCATGATAAGTGCATTACTAGGCTCCGCAAGATACAGAAGGCCACTGTATTTGATGGCAACGACTGATCAGGCGACGAACAGCTCTTTGATATTGCATCACGTGCTGCATTCCCACATTTGTTGCGATAGCAGACCTGTTGGCACCACAAACATGCTTCTGCCGCACAGTTGACAGCCCGTTACTTGACTGCATATGCATGGAAAAGTCTTCAAACTTTCACTGAGTCCATGACATTAGTCATTCTGGATCAAATTTGCAGATAGTCAACAAGCTCAGGGCAGCTTTTGTTGTGATTCGACGCCTGGCTGTGGTGAATTTTGACACTGTTGCTATATGTATGCTCCATGTATATTGCAACTGCATGTCAATTGGTGAATACAAGTGTCGCTGTATGTATGCATGTGTGACTCAAGTGCAGGTCATAGGGTGGAAGCAACTGTTGCTGTGTGTATGCGTGTGTGTTGCAAGGACAGGACTTGGATCACACACACTCAGCACATGTGCTGGCAAGTGTCATCAATTGTGGGTATCATAAATTGCAGGTCAATGGGTGAAAGCAATGCAGTCAAGACAAGACAGCCTCTGATGCGTAAGGCTGTATCTCAGCGTGCTGCAGCTATCTATGCAGAGAGATTCGAAGAGAAAGAAACTGGCACACTGCCTGTCACCTTTCAGGCAAGCTCACTGCATCAGCGTTTCACACTTTCATTTGCAGCGTTTTGTTGTTTGTTTCCAGCGATTTGTTGGTTGCTGAGTGGCCTATGTTCAGTAGCCGCATATGCCTGCTTATGAAAGCATTTGTGTTTGTCTTTGAGCTCCAGCACAATGCATTGGCAAAGGCATGCAGCGCACAGAGTACATTTGTCCTCTTTTCAAGCTGCATCATGGATGCAGCGTCCACAAGTATGTTAGCGACAAACCTCTTCCTGCGCAGTTTTTAGTTGATCTTGCACCTGCCATGACTAATGCGCATAATGCATAACAGCCAATACGTCCAGACTGGCTTGTGAATGTGATTACAGCAAGTGTCGGGTAGAACTTCTGGAACAGGTCATAAATCGATGAATGTCAGCATTTCATCTATGGCCTCATAAATCTTTTGAGTCTCTGGACTGCATTCAGCTGCATTGTGAGACCAACAATTTTCTCGCTGCACAAATGCTTAAATGCTGCTGCAATATGGGACCTTGGCCATTTCTCAGAGCTTGCTTGTCAGTGCAGTCTTGGGAATCTGCTTCCAGAGTACCATTTAGTCAATCTTTGTGACAATGTTTGCAGGTGTTGTATATGACAGGCTGGGCCCCTCATGCGTCACAGCAGAAGCCTGCTCGGAGAGGCTCAGCTACTGTTTCATTTGAAGACCTACAGGATGCCCTCAAACAGCAGTCTGACCAGCAAGGGCAGCCAAAGTGAGGCAGCAAGTGAAAGCAAAGTCAGATCAAGCTCCAACGTGCTACTGTGGCATGTTTGTCTGCATGGCATTGAACACCAATCCCTCAAAATGTATATTTGATATACAATTGTGCTGTTTAGCTAGATTTTTTTGAGCTGATTGTCTGTTGACAGAGCTGCGGCTGGAAGGGGCATTAATCGTGATCCACATGTGATGCCCGCAGGTGCTGTCAGCGTCAGAAAAGCTGTTTGCTGCAAGCACATTGGAAGTGCATGCAATGAGCCTTAGTCATCTTTTGTGACTGAACGTGCCCGGCCAAGCGCAAGACAATCGCAGTTGCCTTCCGTTTGACTCGCTGCCATCCAGCGGTTGCATGTTCGGCCTTGCTGAACACAGCTTCACTTGATTTGCCTGATGCGCATCAGAGCGAATTTGGCGTTTGTCCTCGGTTAAGGTCGTGCGTGCTGACCAAGAAGCTAGGATCAAGGAGCAGCCCTCAGGCGTCCACCAAAGCCTTCCAGCCAGGCGAGGGCCTGTGACTCCGGCGATCACGCTTGCCTTTTGCACCAAGCCAGAGCTCTTGAAACTCTATCGACGGGCCACGGGATCTGGTCGCATATGCCAACCAGTCGCGACCGGTGGTCCGCCAGGTTGCGCGAGCGATAGCACATGCCTAGGACCAACAAATCCATACGGATCCTTCTGTCAGTAGCGATTTTCTTCGTTGTCGCCTTAGCTGCCTCCAACTGGGCAAGCTCTCCATCTCATACAGCTAACGAAGAACCCTTGAGGTATTACCGTTTGCTGTCGAATATGCTGGCTGGCATTCAGCATGATGCGCGCCCCAGCAGCAGCTTCATCTTGGCCTTTTACATTGCGGTACAGGCAGCGGCAGCTTCAAGGACTTAGGCAGTGGTTTGCACAAGGCGCACAGAACAAAACACAGCCTGCAAAGAATGATACGCAGACGGATACACATCTTAGAAAGCCTGCAAAGAATGTTATACAGCCAGATCAACAAGCTGCAAAGCCTGCAAAGCTAGATGCGCCACCTTCAAAGTAAGCAATTCTAGATATATTGCAAACAAACTGATGAACGCTATTTATGCTGCTGCTGCTGGGATTGCGACCTGCGCTTCAAAGTGATTTAGCAATGTTTGCTCTGGTTCACACTCTCTTGACAAGGAATGCCAGCAGCCTGAACTTCTGTGCAGGATCACAACTTCTGCTCCCATTGATAGCAGCGGCAAAAGGCAAAGCTTTGGCCAAAAGAAGGCAAAGCTGACCCGAAATGATCTGTTGGTTGCTATTCCAACCAACACTGGCAGGTAAGCAAGTGGAGCAAGCTTCCATCTGTGAACCGACACAGGCACATGTCATGCTTCACTTCAGCAGAATGTCTTCAACATATCATCTCACATCATGGTGGTACACTTCATGACAAATACTCTGTGCGTGTGCATGGAAATCAATCAGAGTATCAGATGACATAGTCGACATTCCTCCGCTTTGCCTTGCACGCTTTGCTTTGCATTCTTGTGCACAGCACACTTGCTGCAGCAGAAACAAGCTTTGCATGACTTGCAGTACCAAGTCAAGGCACAGGCATCAAGCTCTGGCTCGATATCAGATTGTTGACATGGCTGATGGTTGTGTCTGTGGTACCCAGTGCTACATTCATGCCAAGCTGCAGATAGCCCTGCGACAAGTATGCTGTGCACTACTAAACAAGGGATCACGTTCTTGATGCTGATCTTGACTGTTGGTGGTCGATTCAAGTACTGGCAGCCGAGATCAGTTCAACAACTCCAGTCACGAGATGATGCAGCATAGCTGTCATCATTTGTTTCACTTGTATCCAAAGTGTCGGTTAGCCCTGGTAAACGTCAAGCAGTCATAGCTTTTCTGCTGTCTACAGATTGCCCCTAGTGAGAGGTAGCAGATATTGGCGGAAGGATGTGCCATCCCGTATCATTACTGAGTTCTGGTCCGACCCTGACAAACTCACAAGACAGGTAAGGAGCAGTCTCTGTGATGCTATAAAGCTCTGCCATCACTGCCACAAGCATGCCTGACAGGAAATGGTTTCTTGTTCTTTCCTTTGGGCACAGTAACAAGTTACAAGCCGTTTGCATTGCATTCAACATCGCTTCAGAAGTCTTGAATGTTGGACAGCTATGACAGGAAACAAGCAATTGGGGTTGCAGGGTTGCAGCACAAGCAGCATGCTTCTGTGTGTTTGCTCTGGCATGTGCAGGAATGACCGCAGCTTTCAAGCTGTCAGTTGACTGTCAATGCCATGCACATCATGCCTAACTGAACAGAATGCTTTTCATGCCGCAGAGACTATACGTGCAACTCTTGAAGAAGACTTACATCTAGGGCTGTCAACAGTGTGAAGATTCTGCTTTTGGCTTTACTTGTAGGCTGAGTTTGAGGGGGAGAGATTTGAAAAGTATGGTGAATGGAGGGAAGCCTGGGGTTGCATGAAGATTGGGGATGTCAGGTACTGTACAATTGTCAATTGTCTTGCAATCATCTGTTTGCAGCGCACTCACACATGGTACATGTAGACAGAGCTGCTTCACTCAGTCTCGCTAACACATGACACATGTACACAGAGCTGCTTCACACAGTCACACTAACACATGGCACATGTACACAGAGCTGCTTCACACAGTCACACTAACACATGGCACATGTACACAAAGCTGCTTCACATAGTCACACTAACACATGGCACATGTACACAGAGCTGCTTCACCAGTCACACTAACACATGGCACATGTACACAGAGCTGCTTTACTTGAGAAGGGCATGCGCTGGGGCTGTAGACAGCCGTTTGCCATCGTGTGCATAAGTGCATATGCACAAAGCTGCTTCATTTCAAGGGCATGCGCTGTTTGCAATCACTGGTACATCGTGCATGGCGCACACAGCTGCTTTGTCTAGCACGGCATGTCTTGTTTTTGTGACGAGTGTTCTGCAATCAATAGCACAGGCGCATTTTCACATAGCTCTGCTGTCTAATAGGGCAAATCATGCAGAATACGTGTTCTGACAAATTATATCTTGACTTCTGCATCAGCTACAGGCCAGAGTATGCATGAAGCATGTTGCAAAGGGTTGATACTGCGTAAGCTGCGTAAGCTTGACGACTAATTTCACAACTCCTGGCTAGTTAGAAGCTGCATCCCCTATGTGCGTTGCGGTATACAGAGATTGCCACAATGCATGACGGCACATCAGGTTCTGCATACTCAGTGTGACCAATGCTCATTTCAGCTCGTGTATTTGTCACTGTACAGGGACTAGGAGAAAAGGTGTTAGGTCATGTCATGCATGCAGCATCCTTCGACCATCCAATCATCAACTAAGATTGTTTCGCTGCCTAATCACAAAGGCAATTTGACACATCACACTCTAGATGCTGCAGTAAACATATGTGAGAAAGAAGGTGTTCAACATCAGTTCATTTGTTTTCATCTGCAGAGCCGAGGTCACCCCATCCTTGGCAGCTCACCCTTACAGCTAGAAGACATGTCTGTTGCCTATTTACTAGGCCACTTTGTTGTGTGACATCCTGAGTTGCAGTGAACTCAAGTGTGGATGACTCTGTAATAGAGGTTTGCGTACGCCTTGCTGTGTTGGGATTGCGGACTAGATGGCAACAGTCGTCATAGACATCTGTGCGACCTCCAGTCATTGCCTTGGACCCTGTGCAACTGCCAGCTACAGTCTGAGTATCACTGAAGTTACCCTGCTCATTCTGACTGTAAGTGATTGCATACAGAGCTGGAGTGACGCCATTCTTGGCTGCTCATCTTCACGGCTATGAAAACTTCAAGTGGTTGTTATACGGAGATGATGACACAGTCTTCTTCATTGATAATGCCCTGGACATGTTGGAAGGGCTGGACCACAACATGCCCTACTTCCTCACAGACCACATTTGGTTTCCTGACCAATTTGGTAAGACACATGAGCTGTCGCGCCTGCCTTATGCCTGCCTGCCTCTGCCTGAGACAAAGCTGATGCTGAAAGACTTTCAGCAGCCGTTATCTTGCCGTTTTGCAGCTACTTTTCTGCTGATCAGGAGTTCAGAGCGTTTGTACACAATAGAAAGATCACTTGCATATCGCAATGCCTCCATTCTGCTGTTCAAGGTTCAAGACACAGTAGTTTTGCGTTGCTAATGCCCTGTACACATCCCCTGTTGGAAAGGCTGGACTACAATATGTCTTTCACCCTCAATGACAACAGCTGTTGTGCTTGTCTGTTGTCATATATAAACTTTCTCTTTGTCAATCCTATCTTCCACTTTTTTGATTCCGTGTGTTAAATCTGTTCTTTGCTTTAAGAGCTCTAAACCCTTTCCTCTTTAATTTCCTAAAGGGAAGAGGGTTTTCAGGAAAGGCTGAATATGAATGACATATACATGTCATTCATATTCAGTCCCAATGAAATGATGTGTCAATGCACGTTACCAATTGACCCTTTGTTTCCAGCACTGGGACCGTGCATAAGTCAGCCAGCATTTGAGACTTGACATTCTTCCCTTTTCTCTATTGTTCTGTTCTCCACCCTCTTGTCCTGTTGCAAAAGCATGTGGGTTAATGCAGATGGTGGCTGGGGGCATGACCACCGCAAGGTACATCCCAACTGCTTGTGCACGCGGCTGTTGCAGATGGCAGGTGCAGGCGTGACAAACACAAGTCCAACCACAAACTCTGACCCAATGTCGGCTGTCTGCAGATGGTGGGCGGGGGCATGACCACCGCAAAGTGCACCCCAACAGTTCAGCCCCACGCTGCCTACCCTGCGGCTGCCAGGATCCCTTGTATTCCCCAAATGCTACCAGAGATCATGTCCCTGGATGCCTTCTTTCCACTACTTTCCTTTGATTTCTTTTGTTTTTTTTTTCTGGTCACAAATATCAATGTGGGGCTGTTGCAGATGGAGGGCGGGGGCATGACCACCGCAAAGTGCACCCCAATCGCTCAGCGCCACGCTGCCTACCCTGCGGCTATCAAGATCCCCTGCACGCCCCAAATGCCACCAGCGATCACATCCCTGCTGGCTCTTTCAGAGCTCCTGAGGTAATTTCAAGCTGCCTGCAGTAAAGTCTGCCAAAAAAAGCATCTTGCATCAAATGAATCAAGTTGTGCTAGCGACTACACCCCTGCCAGAACACCTCTTGTTTTGTTTGTTCCTTGCTTTGGCTGCAACTTGAGCCTGAGAAGCGCACCTGTGGCTACCAAGATCCCCTGCATGCCCCAAACGCTGCCAGCCATGACATCCCTGCTGGCTCCTTTAAGGCACCTGAGGTATCTTTCCTTTGCCTGCAGTACAGTCTAGTGGAAAGAAACACCATGTAATGAATGAGTTGTGTCGTGCCAGCAACCACAACCCTGCCAGTACACCTCTTGCTTTGCTTGATCCTTGCTTTGACTGCAATCTGCCTGACAAACGTACCTGCAGCTATCAAGATCCCCTGCACGCCCCAAATGCCACCAGCCGTCACATCCCTGCTGGCTCCTTCAGAGCTCCTGAGGTGATTTCAATTTGCCTGCAGTAGAGTCTGTCAAAAAAAGCATCTTGCATCAAATGAAGTTGTGCTAGCGACTACACCCCTGCCAGTACACCTCTTGTTTTGCTTGTTCCCTGCTTTGGCTGCAACTTGAGCCTGAGAAATGCGCCTGCTGCTACCAGCAATCACGTCCCTGCTGGCTCCTGTAGAACTCTTGAGGTCTGCCTGCTGCCTTTTCCATGCAATGTCAACCTGGCAGGGGGCATACCTCATGTCTGGTTCACAAAGCTCAGTTTGGCACAACAAATCTACCAAAGACAGTCATTGCTGGTTGCCCATACACTGAGTTGGCAGGAGCTATCATTGGCTTCTTTGAAAGCCCCTGAATTGCTCTTGCAGCCTGGCTGAGCATGAGCTGTTTCCGCTGAAATACAATGTGATAGTGTTCAATGGGCTTGAACATGAATGAGCTGGTACCAGCCCATGCCCCAATGCCACCAGCACTCATGTCCGTGCTGGTTGTTCCACAACCCAGCAGCTGCAGTTGAGGTCTGTTGTGCTGAAACAACTCCAACGTGCACCATGCACCATGCACTGCACCAGATCTTGTGCCCTTAGCCAGAAAGCAATGCCTGACGTCTTTTGTAGGGATGTCTGTGCACATTGAAGACAGTATGTCAGGGGGCTCACAACCTGGGGTTCTGGGATTTAGGCTGTCATTGGTGCATTCCTCAGCACAACTGTCTGTTATTGATGTATTTTATGAACATGACTGTTTGTCTGTAGGGATGTCCATGCACGCTAGAGACAGTGTGCAGGGGGGCTGACAACCCAGGGTTCTGGGGTCCAGAATGCCAGTGGAACAAGGCGGCACACCCTGGATGGTGGTACTTTGAGCATGGAGGTAACATTGCCAACTAAAACTCATCATTTGGTTTAGTGTGCAGTTTTGAATGTGCAACTGCACGTAGAAACAGGTGGCTGATGCTCCACGCTGTGTATAAGATCAGGTTCCTACCTCAGGGCCCCGATGTGTTCCATGAAATCCAAAAGGCCCTTAGCACAACATATGTACTGAAAGGGCCTCTGCAAGAGCAGCGGCTGTGCAAGGCTGGCTCATCGTCTGTCTCTGCACATGATCTGTGTCTTTGGTGTTGTCAAGCACGCACATGTTGGTGTGTGTCATGTGATGCTCATTGTCTGTTGCTATGAATGGGAGCGCAGCCGCATTGTCTGTGTCTTTGGTGTTGTCAAGCACGCACATGTTGGTGTGTGTCCTGTGCTAATGCAGCTGGCCATCTTATGCCTCGTCCAATGAATTTGGTCTTAGCATGCATGCGCTTTCACCAAAAGACTATGTGTTTGCAGGGGCAGGAGCCATTTTGAGTGTAGGCTTGATGCGCAGCATTGAATGGAGCAAAATGGAGAAGCGTTTCGACATTGATGGCGGCGTATCTGGAGGTACGGCTTCAATACAACCCTGTCAGGGCATGAGTCATGATCAGTCAGGATGGATCAGGGTGTGTGTGGCTAATGATTGTCTTTTGGCACATCATCAGTCGTTTTGTTCATGCTGTAACAGAATGCAGTATGTACAGGATAACAGCACTGTTTTAGCTGCCAATTACAGAGCATGATGTAAAACATGGCCATGAGAAGATGCGATTGAAGAAGAGAAAGATGATCATATTGAAAGCCACTTTGAATAGGGACAGGATGGTGAAGGTCCTTGCATTGATGCATGAAACTCAACATGCAGGATATTATCCGCTGCTGGCGCTGCTTTGGTCCACCTAACTTGCTTGCTGCCTGGAATGCAGAGCATTCAAGTAGCGTGATTGAGCCTAGCTTGTTATCTTGCAATAGAGACACATTCCCTGCTTTTCTCCTTCTTACAGACCTTACAGACGTTAATAAGAGGCAGAGCAGCACGGACTGTATCTTTGCTGCAGAGCAGTGAGCTAGCCCCTGTGCACAGCTTATATTGTTTTCATTTGTCCATCAAAGCTTAGTCTGTATATCTACCCTCTTGACAGGCACAGCAGAGGAAACTGTATCCTTGCTTTGATGTATTGAGCTGGCCCAGGTGCACTGCTTAATATTCTTCCACTTGTGCAATCCAACTGCGAGCTACATCTGGACCCATCTTGACATGTATTGCGACTGAGGAAAGGATACAAGTGCTCCGCTTATACATGTGTCATGCTCATGATTGGTTCATTCTCCTTTTCATTGTTGACTGTTGATGCAGAAACAAATGTGCTCAAAGTGCATTTGTTGTGCGGAACCATCTGTCTTCAAAAGTGCGTTTGTTGTGCAGATTCCCAGTTTATGGCAGCTGTCTTTGAGGAGGCAGGCATACTTCCTACAGATCCAGGTCAGCTTCTGACAATACACAAGACTGACATCAGTCCTGTCCTGTGCAATGTTGTGCCATTCTGACAGCAGACTAGCATGGTTGTCGAACCCTGTGTGTTGCTCCTGCATGACTCACCCTTTGCACTTCACATGCTTGTACATCGTCTTGTCTGGGACCACAACTACAGTGCATATTGCAATCGCACCATCAAACGCTGCCTCGAGGCAGTGTGTGTCAATCACTTTTGCAGCTTGTATCTCAAGAGGTACTTGTTGCCTTTGGTGGCTTGACATCTCCCCTTGCCAAAAGCTGTTGTGCCCATATTGTTTATCTGCAGGGTATGCAATTGATAGGCTTCAGTTGGACCCTGTTTGACGGTTTACCTGCAGCACCAACAGGGCTGCACAGTATGTCACTGTTCTTCTGTTGTCAACATGGTTCGTCAATTGCTTCTTGCAGGGTATGGGTACTATAGGCCGCAGATGACCCTATTTGACCCTGGGTGGCGGGGGGAGCAGGCCAAGGGACCTGAAGACTGGGGGGTTGCAGACTTTGGCAATGATCCCATGGGCATCATTGATAGGTGACTGACATGCTCATCATTTGTGTACAAAGTCTGTCATGCCTTTGGCGTGAGTCGCTGACAAAGCAATGTACCAAATTGCTGGGCATGTTTGTTATGTTTTTCTGACAGCTGCTGCCCTGGCTGCAGTCAGTGGCAGAAAGTTCTCTGTTGTTTGTGTGATTGGCGGGCTGTGACATGCACAGATGCCCTATGAAAGGGGACAAGCTGCAATGCTGGGCAATGAAGAAAGTAAAGCTTGTCGCAAGCTTACATATATTCTCAACATTTTTGCAAGTCAGTCTTGCCAGACACAGGCCTTGATTTCAGATGTGCTGATTGCAGGTTACACTATTCGCTCACAAAAGGGCACTGCAGCAAGGACTGTGAGGACTCATTGCAGCACATGCTGACAACGCACATACGAGCTCGCTACGCAGTTGGGGATGTGCTTCCATCAGAAGTAGCTAATTTCACGTATAGTGGGCCTGAAGAGCACAGGGCAACAGTGTACCTGCAGTACAAGTTAGCTAGCCTGTATGACCTGTACATGGAAAAGAAAGGACTTCAGCGGGATTGATGTATCTGTGTTCAATGTCAAGCAACGTCCTTGTCAAATGCGTCTTGCTTGCTGGTGTTTGTGATACCATGATGAATCAAAGCGCCTGAATTCTTGAGACTTCATCCCTAGATTAGGTCTGTCAACAAAATTTGTTTAATTTGATGATGTCTGAGGCTTGTCAACAAGCTTGTGTGACACACTTGACGCATGTGTTGCGCCAGAATCGCTTCGACAAACAATTGCAAGCGGAGAGCCTGCAGTAACGTTCGTGCAGCATATTAAGCATTGACAAGCCTACATCAGCAAAGTGCTCGCACATGAAACTTCAAAGCAACACGTGCTCACGTATCAGAATACTGAAGAATCAAGCTCTGCTGCAGAACCTCGCATGCTTGACCCGTCCATGAATTGGGTTGGAGGTCAAGCTATTTGTCAGGCTGTCTTTTAGGTCATGATGGGGTTTGCACAATTGGCAGGTTTTGGTCAAATTAAAGACTCAGCAGATTGCCGAGATCGTCGCGCGTAGCTGGCTGACGTACAGTACTCTTGCACGTGCACGTGCACGTACAGTACTGTAGACACAGAGTGTCCACACCTGCAGCTCCGCTTTGGCTTGAAGTGACGATTCCTACCTGATAGACCTTGGTCGACCTTTCCGACTGCGCTGCTGCGGGGTACGAAATTCTTGCAGGTGTCTCAGCGCTACCTTTGTCTGCCATCTTGTGCTGCGTGCTAGACACTCAGTGACTGGTGCTTGGAAAAACCGGAAGACCAGAATTTGGCGCTTTGTGGCCAAGAAGCCTTTTGTAATTGGCATAATCTCAGTTGGCTGTGTGGTGGCAATAGGAGTTGACTTTGGCATGCTTAACGCATGCGTCGTGCCAGAATCGCTATGCAGAACAAGCTAACAGCATTTAATTTACCTGCATTAACGTTTGTGCAGCATAGCATTCCTAACCCTATTGACAGGCCTGCTTCAGCAAAGAGCTCACACATGAACTTTCAAAGCAGCACGTGCTCAGGCATCAGGATACTGAACAATCAAGCTCTGCAGCAGAACCTCGCATGCTTGACCCGTCTGCTGCATTTGCTGTGCTGACAGATTGGCGGCAAGTCCTGTCGTGACATGATGGCAGCTGCTTGCAGGCCTGGCATTCAGCGATTGAAAGCCGAGCTGTGAAGCTCAAAGACTACAACAGAAGTCGCTTGAGCAGCTCTGCAATGGGAAGCTTGCTCCGATTGGCACAGGCGATCATCTGTTATGACCGCTGCCAAAGATGCCTTTTGCAGCAGTCCGCTCGTGATGATGCCCCTTGATTTCAAAGGACGCTGATGATTTGGACTGATGTATGTTTGATGATTTGAGAGCAGTAGCGCCCCATGTGACAAGCTCAGTCTGACTGGCAGGCATCACGTCATATTACTCACCAGCTGATTTGAACAGGATTTAATCTTCAGATGGTTTGTGCTGCAAGGCGTCGTCGCGACTCGGTCCTCGGCGCATTCGGCGCGCTACAGCATTCGCTGCAACAGTGGACAGCAGCGGCGGTGGTGTTCCAGACGATGACAATGCGGTGGCTGAGCATTGGCTGCGCCCTCGGCTGTATTGCGCTTGCCGCTGCACAAGTTACCCCAATTAGCCTGAGTTGGGGGTCGTTCACCAAAGACGCTTGTTCGCGGTAAGATGATGTGTAAGTTTGTGCACAGGTTACTTGCAACTCCTTTTCTGATCTGGATTGCGAACAACCTGAAGGTGCGAGTACCGCTACTACTATGCAAAGCTCAACGGCATCCCTACCGGTCAAAGATGGGAGGAGTACTGCCCCGGTAAGCAGTCGACGAATCTGTTTGAGCCATGTTTTGAACTGCATGCATGTACAAGCCCTTTCGAGCCGAGCTTTGCGAGCTGCTTGCGCGTCATTTCACTGAGACCTGAATTTGGTTTGTACAGGCGACGTAGGGACGCCGGCCACCATCAACGGCTACAATCTGCAGAAGCCACTTGAATGTATCACAGGCTATCTGGGCATTTATGGCTACGTGCGTCTACGGTTTTCCCTGCGCACAACGGCCCCCTCGCTGCCGAAAAGTCCATATATATATATATCTGTGCTCATATGAGCTTGTTCGTGCTGCCTGCTTGTCAAGCTGCATGTCAGGTTCCTGGTGCACTTCTATGCTTTCCAGCATATCAGCAAAGGCGCCCCAACACTGTGCGTGTTTTGCATCAGCGGACTCTTGCTGTGCTGCAGTTTGAGGTACCTGACACATCTTGTGGATGTTACTGGGATGGTGGAAACGGAGCAGGAATCGGTGCTGACACCTTTCAAGATTTTGGCTGCTCATCTGGCTTTCACTCATATGGCGCTCACCTGTAAGTGTTTGCTTGTTTTGCAGCATGCATACATCGCGAGCATGAACAAGCATGCGTAAGTGCTTCTGTGTATAGCAGCATGCATATGTCCTGATCATTGCTGGTCTTGCAGCAATGCATATATCCTGTCTGCATAGGGTCGGCGCAGATCACAACTGATCTGTTTCATCAGAAGCATGAGTCATTGATCACTTTTGATCCGCTAACAGCAAGAGACAAGGCGAGCAACCTAAATGCAACCGTACGCACAACCCATATGCATGCATCATATCCTGAACCCTAAACCTTGTACTTTGTCTGACAGCTTTTCCAATTTCAACAAAACGAAGCAGCAAGTGCCACGTATGATCTTGCACACCTCTCATGGGTGTCAAATAATTTTCCCCAAATCCTGTGATGCAGCAAGAACCTTGCCTAGCCTTGGCTACTTGCAAGTTGGACTTGCGTTCAACTGAGCTCATTTTGCATGTCAAAATAAGCCTGTTTGCGCACCTGCAGGCAATATGGCAAAACTCACTTGTTGTCTGCTACAGACAACAGATCCCAAGTGTGCCCAGTGGCTGGAGCACAAACGACTGGTGGATCTTTTGTTGCGAGAACAGATTTGCAGTTGTCAATGGCCAGGACTACTTCCAATCACCAAGCAGGTCAGTTGTAACACACAATTTATTATCTCAGAATGTCGCGTGTGAGTCACGCTGTTGGAGTGTTTCCTTGTCAGCACAGCCGCCGCCAGTGACACCCCTGAAAATCCTTATGAGACTAAGAAAATAGATTTGCCCAATTCAAAGAGGCATAGGTATGGAATAGTCCTGCCAAAAAGCAGCACTAAGCCCTGCTGTAGCAGGACTAGCGTTCGCTTTTGGCTCCTGCCGTGAAGCATGACTCCTGCTGAGGCTTGTACATCAGTTGTGGCACTACAGCATTTGTCTGCTTGCCTGGAGAGGTGTTGCAGAACAGTAAATCATCATACTCTCCAGTTCAGTGATCGTTATTCAGGAACGCTTGCGTATCGGGTATTACATATTGCCACCAACTTATTGCATGCTTTCACACTTTGCACTGCATTACAGTGATCCATACGCTGAAGTACCATATATTGCGTGTTACGCATTGGGTATTGAGTGTTACGTATGGTGATTAACTGTTGCAGAGTTTGTCCCTGCATGCTGCAAGACACTGCATTTTTGGCCTTGTCTGTATCAAGAGTGCAAACCAACTCAGCAACGTTCTGCTGCTGGATATGCCCATACTCTAGGCATGGCATGTGCTGTGCTGTGCTGTGCTGTGCTGTGCTGTGCTGTGCTGTGCTGTGCTGTGCTGTGCTGCGCTGCGCTGCGCTGCGAGAACATGGTCGGAGCAAAATCAGCAGCTCCAATGATGTAAAGAGCTTGCACAAGGGCATGTGTGAATCATTGATCATGATTGTTTTGCCGATTTAGTTGTGTATTGAGTCATCGTGTGCAGTACCGCATAGCCTTCACTGATTTGATAGCAACACACAGTAGCCTATATAGCAGGCTGTGCTGTGCTGACATCTTGGCATTGTGTCTGTGCAGCTGTGTTGTCACCTTGATCTCAGGAATGTGGGGCTACTTCAACGTGGAGGACTCGGTGAGCTTCTGTATACTACATACATGCAAATCCCTGCTATGGCTGCATTGCTATGACTTGCACCTCTCGGATGAATTATGATACATGTACAGGCGCTATCCACAAAAGAAACATTAACGCTCAGCATGAGGCCAAGAAATGCAAAGCAAGCATGACAAGCTTGTGCTGTGCCATGCTGTGCCATGCTGTGCTGTGCTAAGCTGTATGCTATGCTGTTTGCTATGCTGTACGCAAAGCTGTGCTGCGCACCACTTCCAAGCACTGTGAATGGCATTCCTTGTAAGTTGCTGACTCAATGCGCTTTGCAGCTTGTTCAAAACACATGTACCTGTCACAAATCAGATAACAGCTGTTTCAAAATTCAGACTTGATGTCTCAGACCTGCAAATCTTTGTAGCTGTTTTGAACATACCAATGCAGATAGCATCACTTAAGTGCCAGTGAAGACATGCTGACAACACCAGCATGTGCTGTAATAAACCAAACCACAAGTTTCCTGCAGTTTGCTGCAAGCTCCAGATTGCATGCTTCGATTATGTGTTGTTGTGCATGCAGACATGTCCAGGCACTGACTTGACGCCAGGCAGGCGTCTCCTCAGTGACTCTGCTGACAGCAGTGACTCCGTAATTTGGAGCAGCGATCAGGCCACTGCCAGCAGCTTGCAGAGCAATGCAGGCAGCAGAAAGCTTCTAAGTGAAATCCCTGACCGCAGAAACTTTGCAGATGAAAGCAGTCTGGAGAGCATAGCAGGCCAAAGAAAGCTACTTCAGGTGAGGCACATGCTATCAGCCTTATTGGCTGGCTGAAATATGAAGCACTGCATCCTCATCCTCACCTTCACCTTCACCTTCACCTTCACCTTCACCTTCACCTGCAGGGCGGTGGGAAGAACAACTACCCTTACTACCCCAACGATGCTGGTGAAGCTCTGGCAATCCTGGCCATCACGTACCAAGGACTGCAAGCCATCTTTGCTTTGATCCACTGGCTGATGAACACTGGACAGTACCAGGTAAGAGTGCCGTGTGGCACCTGCCTGATGCTGCTGATGATTGTCAGCATCATCATCGTTTGCATGCTTGCTTGTGAGAATCCATGACCCAGCTAGGTGTGCATGGAAGTACATAACAGCCTTCAAACAATTCTGTCCAAAGCCCAACGTGTGACCCTGCTGCTTGACCTGCCTTCCTGACACTTCATTTGCTAGTCTGCAGATTGACGCTATCTACGGTCTGCAGTAAACAGGAGTAGTCAGTGGTGATGGTGTGATCTGTGTTGTGCAGAATAAAACTGGGTCTGTGGTCAATGGGGGCACCAACACAGTACAGAGGCAAACTCAGTCTGTAGTCAAAGGTGTACCAAGAGTTGTAGTTTTTGATGTATGTCTGTTTGATGTTCGTGTGTTTTGCTGTGTAGAACTCAATCGGGTCTGTAGTCAATGGAGGCACCAACAATGTGGTCTTTCAGACTCAAGGTCAACAAATCAACATGTACCTTGGTATCCAACCACCAATCCCAGGTGCTACCTTTGCCTTTGCATTGCCTTCGCCTTCGCCTTCGCCTTTCGCCTTTCGGCTTTCGCCTTTCGCTTTTGCCTTTCGCTTTTGCCTTTCGCTTTTGCCTTTGCCTTTGCCTTTGCCGTTGCCGTTGCCGTTGACGTTGCCTTTGCCTTTGCCTTTGCCCCTGACTTTCCTTTACCTTCGTTGTGGCCTTTGCCTTCCCCTTCGCCTTTCGCCTGCGCCTTTCGCCTTTCGCCTTTCGCCTTTCGCCTTTCGCCTTTCGCCTTTCGTTTTTGCCTGTGCCTATTCACAAAATGTGAAGTCGTGACAACTAGCGAGCAGTCATTGCAGATTGTGTCTTAACACCCGAGAGACTGAGTGAGATCTCACCTTCAAACAAGCACACAGTCTTGCAACTTCACAGAGGCCATCTCGATTCTGTTGGGCAGGCTGTTGCTCAAACATTCTGCTTTGTGATATTGCATGCTATCTCTTCTTGCATCGTCAAAGGGGTCGAAACCACACTCATAAGCCGATATCTTTGCACACACAAATGTGACTGTATCTTGGTTCTTCTGATACAAGAAAACTCCCCAACAGAGTCCTGTGACTGTGTTGCAGGAATGCACCAGTCTGTGACGCGCCCAGCTGTCATCATTCCAGTCTTAAATGGGAGCACTGGAATCAGATCTGAACATTGTCTTTTTGGATGCGCAAACGCTGTGCATAGTGCCTCATGCCTTTCCATTCTGATTGTTTTGGCGCAAAGGCTGTTCCCAACAGCATCCGGTAAGCGTGTTGCAGAAATGGGCCAGTTTGTGACGCGCCCAGCTGTCATCATTCCAGTATTGAGTGAGAGCACTGGTCCCTATCTGGGCGGCTACAATGGCTACCAGATTCCCCAGGCAAGCGGCAACTCCCAGGCAACAGCTGGGTACTACAACATTGCTCTTCAGGATCCCTCACGCCTTCGGCCAACTATCATTGCAACACAGTTTCTTTCAGGTAAATGAAAATTCTTGCTTAAGCAAGCAGCAACTCTCAGGTGACAGCTGGATATTACACCTTTGCCGTTCAGGATCCCTCGCGTCTTTGGCCTACATTCATTGCTACACAGCTGCTGTCACGTCAATTTTGTCTCCCGATCAAGATTTGCTTGTGGGGACTGCTGTGTGCATGTAAGTGTAAGTCTCATGCCTATGCAAACTTTTCTCCCTTGTGCGGCGCACAATTTTGCAGTAAGCATGTTTGAACAAAAGTGGTCGCTTTGGTTGATGTGCTTGCTTGGCTGTTACTAGGCGTAGTGCAAATTGCTGCAGGTTGCTCATTTCCATTTTGGTGGGAAACGGACAAGTCTACTTAGCTCACACAATGCATTGTGTCTCGCACTCTTCACCCACAACATGACATTGGCGCAGGCTGCTCAATTGCCATTTTGGTGGAAATTGGACAAGTCTACTTTGCTCATATCCAGCCGCGTGCAGGTGGCAGTGTGCCAGTGTTGTGCATTCAGTAGTCGCAGAACACTGCTGCCAGTTGCTCGATTGCCATTCTGACTGATCATGATGCTCAAATTCACTTTGGTCATATCCAGTGGCATGCTGCAGGTTGCTCTATCGCCATCTTGGTGGAAAATGGCCGAGTCTAGTTTGCACACATCCAGCTGCATGCAAGTGGCAGTGTGCCACCATTGTGCACTCAGTCATTACAGCACAAACTGATGCAGGTTGCTTAATTGCCATTTTGGTGGAAACCGGAAAAGTCTGCTTGACTCACACAATGCATTGTGTCTCACACTCTTCACCCACAACAAGACATTGGCGCAGGCTGCTCAATTGCCATTTTGGTGGAAAATGGCCAAGTCTACTTTGCTCACATTCAGCCACGTGCAAGCGGCAGTGTGCCGGGCCAATCTGACCGAGGTGACTTGGCCCAAAATCTGCTTCAAGTTGGTGGCTTTGAAGGCATTGTGCAGACTGACCCCCGTCATTACATTGTTTACGGTGGTAACGAAGTCAATCAGGTGAGCTGCCAGCCCTCATGATTACGTTGGTTACTGTGGTGATGATTCGAAACAGGTAGGCTACTGTCTGCTGGCATTGGTGCAAACGATGGCAATAATGTGGAAATGTTCATCTACTGTGTGCTGGCGTTGCTGATTGCAGTGCCAATCATCTGAAAAGGGTCCGCTGTATACTGTCACTGCTGCAGATGTGCTACTCACATTGCTGATTTCATGTGTACATGAAGCGGTCATCAAAAGCTGTCAGGGAGGCAGTGCTGCTGCGCCAGCAGCTAACAGAAGTCTGCAAGAAGTGTGCTATAGTTGTCATGGTCTGGCACCCAAAACCGAAAGAGGTTCACTTTGCATCATTAGCATCAGGCCATTGCAGATGTCCGCATTTTGGCTCTGGTGTCGAATAGAAGGTGCCGACATCATTTGCAGCATGCCAAAGCTGCATAAATTCTGCCACCAAGGATGCCTGCAGGTTTGATGCGCCTTCAAGTATTTGCAACAGCTTGCTTGCATGCATGTCATTGTTCAGGGTCGTCATCATTCGTATGCATACCAGTGAGATCCCAAGAAGCTGCTAGGTGCGTTTGCTTCATCATGCTTATGTGATAACATGCACTGGCATCACTTGTGTTGCGTAGGGTGGGTATGGTGGAGGAAGGGCTCACCTGATTGCCTTTGCCACTACCAGCGATGTATTTGTGGTCATGTGGGCCACTGACGCAAACGGAAACTTCATTGGTCACCGCCTGATCAGCATGAGAGAAGTTGCCAGTAAGAATCGTCTCAGCCCTTGACGCTTCGTTTCCCCTTGTCCCTGTTCCCCTTGTCCCTGTTCCCCTTGTTCTGACTTCTCACCTGATTGCCTTTGTCACTGTTCATGATGTCTTTGTGGTCATGTGGAGCAGCGACGCAAATGGAAACTTCATTGGTCACCGCCTGATCAGCATGAGAGAAGTTGCCAGTAAGAACCCTCTCAGCCCTTGACGCTTCCTTTCCCCTTGTCCCTGTTCCCCTTGCTCTGACTTCTCACCCGATTGCCTTTGCCACTATTCATGATGTCTTTGTGGTCATGTGGACCAGCGACGCAAACGGACACTTCTTTGGTCACCGCATGATCAGCATGAGAGAGTTGCCAGTACGAACTCTCAGTACTGGCCCCTTCCCCCCTTCCCCACACCGCCCCCCCTCCCCCCCCGCACCCTCACCCTTCCACTCAGATTGTCCCCACACCTCTACCGTACTGTCGTTTATCATTCCCTTTGCCTGTTGCCGACTGTGTTTGAAGCCTCGCTTTCTTGTGACATGGCCATTGCTTGATCAGCATGAGAGTTGCTTCCAGTATGAGGTGTCTTAATCACCAGCCCCCTTACCTTGTTCCCCCTCCAAGCCCCCCTTCCAACTCCCTGCCTTCCCCCTTTATCACCCCCTGGACTCTCACTTCTCTTTCCTCTTGCTGGCTATGTTTGGAATTTGGCTTCCTTGTTGCATGGCCACCTACCTCATCAGCATCAGGGACGTTCCCAGTAAGGAGTCTCACCCACTCCCCCTCCCCACTGGACCCCTTCCTCAGTTCTCACTTGTTGCCATTGCTGCCGTAGTTTGGCAGCTCGCTGTTGTTCCACATGGCCAATGCTTGATCAGCATGAGGAAAATTGCCAGTAAGAAGTCGTACCCAAACCCCTTCCCCATCGACCTCCTCCCCCGACGCTCACTTTTGACCATTGTTGCCGATCATGTCTGACAGCTTGCTGTTGTATCACATGGCTAATGCTTGATCAGCATGAGACAAGTTGCCAGTAAAAGCTCTTCCCAAGCCTTTGCCCCATTGCTTGGTCTCCTGGTAGTCTTTCCCTGTGCCGACTATGTTCCAAAGCTGGCAAAACAGCAACCATGCTGCGCAACAAAGCTTCCACACCCAGCCTACAGATTTCATACAAAACAGCAACATGCAGCTGCCTTTTGAAAATATGTCTATCTAGGTGAAGACTAATCTAAATGATGTTTGTAAGTGCTCTATCTAAGCAATGTCTCTACTTTGGTAGCAATAGACTGTACAAGTTGGTATGATGTGTCAAAGCTTCTGATCATATCCTCAGTGAGTGTCGAATTTTGGTGAGACAGGCCTTGGGCTGCACAGACACATACAACACCTGTGCTAGAACATGCGATATGTTGCCATATCAACATCAGGTGCTCAACATGGTTTTGCTGATGCAGATCTGGATGGAGGGCCAGCCACCTTGCAACCACGTTCAGTTCCAGGTGTGTTCAATTTTGCTCGCTTGCGCCCTGCTGACAGTTTTGCTGTTGTGCTAAAGGCTCATGACTGCATCATCAGATATAGACGGCATCAAGCATCAGGCCCTACACCTAGTGTCATAACTTTGCACAGTGCTGCGTTTTTAGTGAATAGCCCAGCAAATCCAGGCGCATTGGCTTCCTGTTAGCTCAAAAGTGTCACAATTTCACAGAGTGCTGCGTCAGTGAATCAGTGACTACTCCATTGCAAAGTCCAGGTGCACTGCCTGACACATGAGCAACTTGCAATGCTGCTGCACTGTTCTGGCTGTCTCTGGACTTGGTGTTAGCTCAAAGGTGTCACAACTTCACAGAGTGCTGCGTTTCCAGTGACTTCTCCATAGCCAAATCCAGGTGCTGATATATGTGCTCTTGCATTGCTGCTGCAATATTTTGGCTGTCTCAGGACTTGCTGTTAGGTTGAGATTGTTGTTGGCTGATGCATTTAATCTTGCAGCTGTACTGAGATACTGTTTTAGCTGCCACGTGTGCAATGCTGGTGGCATGTATTGTCTGTTTCCAAACTTGACGTTGGCTAACATGTGTGCACTTGCCGCTGGAATGTCTTAGCTGTGTCACATTGTGTTATCGGCTGACATATGTCCACTTGCTGCTGCATAAATTTTGTGAGTTGCGGAATCCACTCTTTTCTGACTGTTGTGTACTTGCTGCTGCAGAGTATCCTGCTCCCCCTGAGTCACCTCCAGGTCAGCCTGCTTCCAACTTTACACGCAGCTTGAGCATCATACACAAATGCATTGCATATTGAATGTGAAGTGTGACAATGAATTGCACTGTTGTTTCAAGCAGCATGCGTCACACTGCCAGGAGACACGACACAGCAGATTTGTGCCATGGCTATCCATTAGATCTTGGCTCTCACCGCTTTGGTCATGCGCACTGTGTGAAAGAATCATCAACCCCGTGAAGCAGTCATGTGCATGCATGCTGCATCCCGTCCATTGCAAATGCAATGGCACTGCCTCACCAACCTTAGCCTTCTGCAACTGATCTGCTGAGGTTTCCAGACATTTGAAAACACAGTCAAAGCATTGATCTCTGAAACCAGATCCATCTGTAGACTAATCATCATTTGCAGAACAAAATTGCAGGGCCTTGTGTCTGACTTCCTGCTGCTTCTGCAGCTCATGGCTACAATTGCCCAGGCTTCCCAGGCAGCAACCCACAAGGCTGTTCTGCCTACCTCATTTGCGTCAATGGGGTTCCAACCAACAACTGCGCAGCACAGCCAAACAACGAAGACTGCCCAGCTGGCGCTGCTGCCTGCCTCCAGTATTGCACATCTTGCACCTAGCTGACTCTACAGCTAATAATCAGCCAGAATTGGATAGGAGCTGTTGTTTAGACGCTTGACAACTGTCGACCTTCTGGGCCATCATCTACCGCCACTACAGCACAATTTGCACTTAGCTGATTCGAACAACTATCCATCCTCTGGGATTTTGACAGAAGTTGTCAAATGTGTTCATTTCTACGCATTCTGCTCCTAGCTGCTTTGCAAAGCCAGTATTGGGCTTTGAGCAGATTGTTGAGCTGCTTTGCAGAAATCGAACCTTTCAGATTTTAGCAGATGGCTGACTGCTGTATAGCATTGTTTGGATCACTTACCAATAGCCTGTCGGAATAGTGAGGCAATTTGAGAGACAGTTGGTACTGACATGAGCAACAACGCAATCTGCTTGGCAGTCAAGGTTCAACTTGTGAGTGGTGTTGAGATGCCATGTGCAAGCAGAATCTTGACGGCATGTCCTTCAACCATTCGTTGAGTAAATTTGGACTGAGCATTTCCCAGCTTGTGCAGAGATGACTCCTTTTACAGACAGTATTGTTAAGCAGTCTTAGAGATGCTGTTCTTTTAGACAGCGGTGATGTCATCTGGAAAGGCAGTCACACAAATGAGGAGTGCTTCAGTATGTGCTGGTGTTAAGCAGCCTCTATGTGGCTGCAGCCACACCAGCTGGTCACCAGAGTCTTTGAAATTCCAATAGATCTGTGTGCAGCGCTTGGCTATCATGTAAGAGAGATTTGTCGCAACGCTTATGTATACCACGTATCTTGCAAAAAGGAAATGTGGCTACATGAAGCGCGTGGTCACTACAGTCAGCCAGATGGCAGGTGCTTGCATTTGCCCAGTGGACTTGCAGTAAAATCTGCTATGGCAAGTCCTTGCTTCTGGTTGTGACATGGCTGTGTTGAGCACAAATGTATGGTCAACATCGGCCTTGGACTGGATGCATGCACACAATCCTGCTTGAATTTTGGCAGTGCTTGAGGTGTCAGCTGGTGCTGTATTGCAAGCTGTTCAGTCTGCAACTAATGCACTGTGCATTCACAGCATTCTCTGTTTCCATTGGCACAAGCTGTAGCACCAGTGCACGCGTACCTTGGACACCGTTGCCACAAAGCGCGCACTTCTGTGGAGCATTTGCAGGGCCATCTATTAATGCATTCTGACACGCATGCATCTTCTTCATTAACAGACTTCGTGACTAGCTTCCGAGCGTTGACCAACTCGGACAAACTTTGCCTCAATTCGAGCAGCAACTTGCATCGATACAGGCGTCATCATGCCTCCAAAGGGATCTCGCAAGCCGAAAGCTGCTACGACCAAGGTAGCACCTGAAAAAGAAGCGAAGCCGGCGGCCAAAGCACCTGTTTCACGCAAACGCAAGCCAGTCGATGAGGACTTGGCAGCTGTAGAACACGCCACGCATGCTAAGGTGATTTGTGGAGCTCGCAGTGCACAGAAAGCATGCACCGTATGGGCTTCTGTTGCTCATCGCAGCTGTTCAAGCGCTCCAACCTGAGTTATGCTTGCTCATCAGGTCGCTGCAGACCTGTTTGTCGTTGGAGACGGAGACTGCGGGCAGTTTGGCCTGGGCGAGGACGTCGTGGAAGCACCTAGACCATTGCCCACATCTGCTGGGGAGCAGCAGGTGATGCCCTGCCAAAAAGCACGTACTGATTGCTACAGAACCCTGCTGAGAACACGCCAAAACGCTGCTTCAGCCTAGAGCCTCATGAACAAAGCCCTTTTCCTTGTGATGCAGACATTGCAAATTGCTGCCGGAGGAATGCACTCAGTAGCACTGACAGCATCCCACGAGGTCTGGTCTTGTGGTGTCAATGACGAGGGCGCTCTAGGCCGTCACACTGGTAGTTACTCAGCCAGATTCCATCAATCTGCATATATTTGTGAAGTGTGATGACCAACTCTGTCACTGCGCATGAGTGTGAATTGCAAATGCCAACTTTGTCATTCAGCCTGATTTCAGGTGTCAAGTTTCTGCCCAAAGTTTCCTGAAGCTGGGCTGTGAGCAACGCATGTGTGCTGAGCAATCTGATTGGCATGCATATAGCTTGACTGAGTATCATGCACATGTCATGCAGCTGGTGAGTTGTGGAAAGACAAAGAAGGAACTGCCAGTGACTCCTACACTTGGGGCCGAGTGGATGTGCCAACACCGCATGGGCATGTAGTGCAGATCTCTGCTGGTACGCCACATGCTGTATGCACCTTTTGGAACTACCTTTCCACATGCTGTCAGCCTTAGCCTGAAAAATCGTTTCTGTCACTGCAAGTCTCGCTTGGTGCTTCAGCAGACCAGTTGCTTGCAAGTCACACACGGTCTGCACTTCTGCCAGCTTGTGTCACCCTGCTTACTAGAATGCAACGTAATGCAAACTTCACTGTTGGCCTTTGGATCCATACAACTGCTTTGCATGATCAAAGACAATGTGTGCTGGCATGCAGGGGACTCTCACACCATAGCACTGACACAGAGAGGGGCTGTCTACGGTTGGGGCACTTACAGGGATGCTACAGGAGTGTATGGCTTTGCAGAGGGTCACAAGTATGCCTTGTTGCCCACTTTGGTTTGGGAGCCCCAGAAAGCCACTGACCAGGCTGTCAAGATAGCTTCTGGTAAATTATCTTTTCACTTTCTGTTTTGGTTGGGGCAAAGGGTGTTGTAAAGGAAATCTCTGCAAGCACAAGTAGCCAGCAACCTGCTGGTTAGGCTGTCACCTGCCTCTGGTGGGGTTTCAACACTTGTGCACTTGCAATGTGAGCAAACAGGACACAGTGTGCTTTGCTGTCCGCTCTGGTTTGGCAGCCGCGACCAGGCTGTCAAAACGGCCTCTGGTGGGTTTCTTGGTCACTGATAACATGGATAACTTGCATACATAAACAACAGAGTTTACACCCCAATCCATTCCCCTCAAATATGTACAGCGCCCTGCAATGTCACAGTGTTCTTGCAAGGAAAAAGCAGGAACAAGAAGGGCTTGACGTTGTGAAGGAAGCCTCTTAAGCAGAGGCAGGCCAACAATTGATGACCTGGCTGTCACAATTGCCTTTGGTGAGTTTCCCACAATGTACAGCACCCTTGCAAAGGGAAAGATCTAGCCTCTGGTGGAACTTGCGCACATCTGCAGCGCCTTTGCAAGGGAACAAAAACACAAAATTGAAGGGCTTGGCCAGAGGGATTGCGAGCGGATGTCTGTGATGATGACACACTGCGTTGCTTCTGTTTTACACCTAGTATGGTCATGGGATTTGATAATCTGAGCTCAAATTGATGATGAATTCGTGCAGGCACAGATCACTGCCTGATGCTAACGCGAGGAGGACACATGATGTTGTGGGGCACAGGCAAGCAAGGGCAGCTGGGCCGCATTGGCATACCGTTCCTGAGACCTAACCAGCATGCATTTGATAATGCTGATGTCTGTGACGTTTATCATGGTGACAACATGTGTGGTTGTGTAGGCATAAACCACTAGCTGATGTTAAGGCAAGGGGGCCAGATGCTGTCAACGAACCTCACTAGCAAGCATGTATATGGTGATACTGCATACTGATGACAGCTCTGACTGTGTAGGCACAGATCACTGTCTCATGCTAACAAGGGGAGGGCAGGTTATGTCTTGGGGCACTGGCAGGCAGGGGCAGCTGGGCCGCATTGGTGAGCGACTGCTGGAAAGGGATGCCAAGGTAGGGAAACTACAAGTTTGGCCTCATATGCATTGTGCTTGGTGTGTGGTATACTACGAGCTACTCGCAATCATTTGAGACCATTAGTGAGCGACTGCTGGAAACAGACGCCAGGGTGCGTCTCATGTTAAGGCTGCATGCTGGGACTGTTGCCTTTGTCATAGACAGAGTAAAGCGACGTCTTGATCACCATTCTAGTCCGCACCTGCATCATCATTGCCAGCATCATGCTGTTGCCCTGATTGAGTTTGCGAACACATTGAGTGCTTGTCCAAGCAGTGTAGGCGAAGCATCATATATGTTACACTGGATGTATGTCTTCACCCTCACACAGTCAAACGACGCAAAAGCACAGGTTCTCCACCCACAGCTGCCTGGTGAATGCAGCTTGTGTCAGCCATATGTCATGCGCCATTGAACTAGCACCTGTGCTTGAGTATCTGACACGTCGTCGTAATTTGTGTTGCAGGAGGTGCTGCTTCACCCCCACCCAGTCAAGAGGACAAAGAGGCACAGGGGTGTATCAACCCATAGCCCCCTAGTGGATGTAGCCTGTGGCAGCTATGCATCATACGCCATTGATGAATCGGGTCACGTCTGGTCTTGGGGGCTCAATCAGTATGGCCAGTTGGGCACGTCAGACCTGGTGAGCACTGCACAAACGTGTTACCTCAGGAGTTGTCTGCTTGCATAATCAAGTGAGAGAATGTGTCTGCCATACATGAAGCCATCCATGTGTGGTCATGGGGCCTTCACCAGTAGAACAGCAGCTTGCTCTGTTCTCAGACGCTATGCCATCCTCCATTCATTGAGCTGCTGATGTTCAGAGTGCACATATGCAGGAGCCTGCGTTGACGCCAGACCTTGTCTCCAGTTTGCATGGTACGTACATTGGCCAAGCGCATGCATTGCCTCACTTGCTCCAGCTGCTCATGTTGAGAGGGTGTATATGCAGGAGCCTGCGTTGACGCCAGACCTTGTCTACAATTTGCATGGCACCATCAGCCAGGCGCATGCATTGCCCAACTGCTTCAGCTGCTGATGTTGGGGGTGTTGCAGGAGCCTGCGTTAACGCTGAACTTTGTCCCTAGGTAGCGTGGCCAGGACATCAGCCCGCTACAAGGCACACAATGCTGCTTGCATCAGCTAGCATACATTGGTGAATGATGCCTGTCTGCAGCTGACTTTGAGCCTGCTTTCCTGTAGGAGCCTGCGCTGATGCCAGACCTTGTCTCCAGCTTGCATGGCAAGGATATTTGCTAGCCATGTTGGGCTCAGATGTAATGCAATGCTGTATGCCTTGTCTGCCATCTCCAGTTGTTCTAGCTGCTGATGTTGAACATGCATATGTGCAGGAGCCTGCGTTGACGCCAGACCTTGTCTCCAGTTTGCATGGCAAGGATATCAGCCAGGCGCGTGGCGGCCAGCACCATACTCTCTGCCTCACTCAGGTGAGGATCATGTTCTTCACATGCTGTGTGCACCATGCACGACAAAATTGAATAATGTCTGTGACATGCTGTCAACAGTATGCACAGCATGAGTGGATTTTGTCTGCAGCATGCTGTAAGGAATTGCCCAGCAATGCAGTTTGCAATATGATGCCCACAATATGCACAAGGTCGTTTGAGTGCATGTTTACACAGGGCGGCTGAGCAATGACAAGCATGGCTGGGCAATGTCTGCAACATGTTGTCAACAACATGCACGAGACCAATTGAGTGAATTACACACAAGGCGGAGTAGCAGTGACTGGCAAGACCTGTGTGATGTCTGTTGATCTGATAACGCATCAGGAGTGACTTGCTTGAAGACAAGCTAGTACTGAGATGCCCTCTCCAATCTTGGATAACTTATGCTCCAATTGATTGATTGATTGACAACTGTGCCCATGCGAACGCAAAGTAGGTAACAGGCATGTCTCACTCTGTTCCTGTAGGCCATACAGCAGGCGTGTTTTATCACCTGCAGGTGTGTAGACGATGGGGCCAGCACCACGACTGCAAATCAACCCTATATCTCAATGCAGTGCAGAACCTTTAGCACTCAAAGGTTCTGCTTGATGCAGGACAACAAGCTGTTGTCGTTTGGGAGACCCACATACGGGCGGCTGGGCAGGAAGAATGTCAACATAAACAGTGATGACGCAGTCCCTGAGGCCATGCTTGTGGATGGCTTGCATGGTGTGCCTGTCTCTGGAATGGCTGCTGGTATGCCTCACTTGGATCTCACAGTCTCTTGCGTTTGGATGTAGTACAACAGATCTTGCTGCTGCTGCTGCTGCTGCGGATGCGCCATTGTTCTGTAATGGCTGAGGCCATGCTTGTGGATGGCTTGGACGGTGTGCCTGGCTGCTGATGTGTATTGCATGCCAATTCATGTACATGCTGAGCAGATTGCTGTTGCTGCTGCTGTTATAGACTTTCTTGTAGTGAACAGATTGCATCACGCAATTCTTGCAACACTTGCCGCTGTAATCTTCTGTGGCCGAGCAGCAGCTGCTGCCAGTGCAATCAGTGCTTCAACCTGTCATGCTGGCTAGCATTGTCTGGCTGACATTTGTTTGCTCGATTGTGCAACCAGACCTTGCTTACTGACTCTGTTTAAATGCTTCTTTGAGAGTGCATCTTTGCACTTGTCTCTGTTGATGCGTAACTCAGTGGTCAGCCAGTAATCAATGTTGGCAGGGTGTTTTTGTCCATATTTTCAGTCTCCTCGATATGCACATCCATACATCTGTGGCTACCTTGACTGCAGGCATTATGGTGTCAGGCTGCTACACTAAGACTGGCGATGCGTACTTGTGGGGTGCCAACACCAACAGCCAGCTGGGCAAAGGTGAGTTTCTACACATGCTGCTCTTCAGTCAATCAGTCATTCAAGCAAGCAATCGATCCATCAATCAATCAGTCAACCAGTCAAGCTGGCAACCAATATCCTATGATTCAATCAGTTACGCAAACAACTTTACAGTCCAGGCAATTTTGCCTGCTGCAACTGTGCTGATTTGGCTTTATGCCCAACTTCCACCAGCATAGACCTTGCCGCTGGCTCGTGCTTGCATTGCGCCAAATGAGCATCTCATGCTCGTTTTTTAGCTGAGGCTACCCGCCAGTTTTGTTCAGGACTGCTGTGATGTCTCAGAACTGATTTAACTGCGACGTGCCAGCTACTCAGCGACAACTTGCAGCTAACGAAGCTTGCAGACCCACTTTGACAGTCTTGCAATTGGTCTTGTCTGCCAGGTTGCCTTTCATGTTCTGCTTGTGCATAGCAGCAGTCAAAGCGCTCCACACAACAATCAGCACAACATGTGCAAACACAGCATACAGATTGGTTGCTTGACTCTTGACATGAATCTCTGATTGCAGGCGATGATGACTCTGATGAGGTTGTGCCGCTCAAGTTGAAGGAGACCAAGAGGTTCAAGGATCGCAAGGTTGTGGGGTTGGAGATCGGGGGTCAGATGGCCTTCATTCTGGCTGTGCCCAAGCAAACCACAGCTGCGCCTCAGCAGACCACAGCTGCCCACAAGCAGCCCACTGCTGCACCTCAGCAGACCACAGCTGCTGACAAGCAGACCACAACTGCGGCACAGCCTGCAGCAGTGGCAGCTGCAAACAGGAGCCACAGCCCTCCTGAGCCTGCACCTGCTGAGGCATCTTCGTGATGCAAGCATGATCTCAGCTTGTATTAGACATGCATTGCAGACCACTGCTGCAAACCCTGCAGCAGTGGCAACTGCAAATAAATCATAGCCCGCTTGAGCTCGCATTTGCTGAGGCACCCTTCACAATGCAAGCATGATATCAGCCTGTGAGAGTTTTTACTGGGAATGAGACTCCCGTCATGGTGCACAGTAGTGTAGACATGTCATTTGTTTTGCTGTTGATCTTTTTCAACATTCATTTCTGCTAGTGCCTAGCTAGTTGCTGATGTTGAGGGTAGCATAGATCTGAGAGCTGCAATCTGCTTTTGAAACAGACATGGATTGTAATATGTAATAAGCTTGAGCTTTGGCAGTTCTCTCAGGCAGCCGGCGATGTAATTTGCCGCTCTTTCCGCACATTCAGTTTGGTTGTGTAGCAGCAAGCCTACTGTGCTTATTTTGCAGGCTGGTCAACGTCAAGCGCTGTGCTGTGTGAAACGCATATTCTGCTGGTCCCACGGAAGCAATCAGGTCCGCAGTGCGTGCACCAAGTTCACTATTGTCACTTTGCACTTCAGATCTGTTATCGTTGCCATGCGTTCAGCAGGGACTTTGCTGCATGGAACAATGTTGACAATGTGAAGGAAATGAAGATCCACATGTTGTTGAGCGCTGCGTTTATTAGAACTTGCTCAGCGCTCAAGCAGCTTGTGCCGCACCAAGCCATCTTGACCGTTATTTTGGTTTATTGCACGATCTATACAAGTGACGTCAGCAACTGAGGCGCAACCAGACCAACAGCCAAAGCCAAACCAATTGAAGTATGGACTTTTATACAATGCAGCTTCAAGATTCTGATGACAGGGAGATCGGTGTGGTTCATTTCTGCAAAAAATAGAAAGTCTCGCACCTGCAAAGCAGCACAATGAGGTTTTGCTTGACAAACAATCGGAGCACATCTCAAAAACTGTTGCAGTTGTCACATTAGTTGGCAGCACAACATGCAGCAATCTGTGCACTCTGTTGCAACTTGCACTGCTACAAGAGCGCAATTTTAGAATGCCCAGAGAGCTAACCATCATGACAGGCACCAAAAAGGCAAGTATCTCTTCTTATTTTCTTTCACAGTAGTGCAAACTTACCACAGGAAACACCAAACATAATGCTCCAAAGCAAGCAGCAGGCAGCCAGCCTGTGAACATAGAGACGGCCACCAGGGCATATACAGCTGCCAGCGCAAGCTGCAACACCTGCACAGCAATGCAGTCCTGTCAGTTTAAGGCAGGTCTAAGTGTTGGGTGTACAGCACATGACAGGCCAGAGCTGCTGCAGCTGATCAGGACACACAACGGGGCATGCTGAAGTCGACCATAACTGCCAAACTTCATTGGTAACTTGCCGATTTGACAGTCTGTGGGCTTATGAAGGAACCCTTGGCTACAAGCACAACATGGGTCTGGACACATCTTCTGTATAGACCAAGTATGGTCACAGCACTTCACTTGCGAGCATGTTGATGGTGATGACGATATTGATGCCAATGCGGCTCCTGCTGATGATGGTCATGGTCAAGATGACAATTGTTCATGAGCTACCTTGACGCCATTGGCAGTCCCTAATCTGACAAGGTGGGACATCTTGTGTGCAGCTTTGTCGTCCTCAACCAGGTGAAAATGGCTGCAGAATAGGATGAGACTGCTATCAAAATTTCAATATGCTTACCTTGACGCCATTGGCAGTTCCTAATCTCACAACGGGAGACATCTTGTGTGCAGCTCTGTCATCCTCAATCTGGTGGAAATGGCTGCAAAACAGGATGAGGCTGGTGGTGATGCCCACCACTATACTGCTCACCACAGTTGCAGCGTTGATGTCAGCAGCTACTGCACCAGAAGGTCTTGCAATCTGCACACACAGCAGATGTTCAGTAAACTGATCAGAGAGACATGAGCATGCAATACAGCCAAGCTTTGCAATCTGCGCCAGAAGTGGGCAGTCAGTACTTTTGCAGACACATTTGCAGACACATAAGCATGCAAAGCTGTCACTCTGTGCACAGCAAGAGCCTGCAACACCTGCTGCCGACAAACATGAGGATGCTTTTGGAGCAGGCTTTGCAATTGAATGCAGAGGCATTGCATGGCATTGCATAGGCATGAGGATGTATTGACATCGTCTCGCCGCCAAAGGCTGAGGCTCCCACGTCACTGCCAACTGGCAGACATTTTCAACTTTTCCTTTTTCCTGTTTGTAATGATCTATGATATGGCCAACACCCTGTAACATGTAGCACATCGCACTCAGACAGATGAGCGTCACCTGAGCTAAAAAGAAGGCACTGGTGGCAAGAGGGCCAAAAGCCACAAAGCACAAAGGTTCCCCCAGCCCCTTGTAGCTCAGCCTACAGCACCCGGATACAGCTTGAGCGCTTTTGATGCAGATGGGATCACCACAGTGAGTTACCATACAAAGTACTAAATATGCAATGCGTAATATGCAGTACGCAGTATTTTAGAGTATGAATTGCTGAGATGTAGTGCAAATTGTGAAACACGCAATATGCTGGGGTCAGTACATGATACTCAATACGCAAGGACTGTACAGTATCAATCACTGTAATGAAGAGTATGTTGATTCACTGGTTCATCATGTTGGGGAGCAGCAAGCGGATGCCTTTGACAAGGCCCACAGACTGGTGCACAAATCACAATCTGCCCGCTGTAAACTTGGATGGTTGCTTACAAACTGTGCTAGATCTGTTGTGGGTGTGTTTGACAAGGCGTGCAAGATAATGCACAACCTGCATAACCGGATAGGATACAAGTGCGTTGACATGTCTTAGCATCAAGTGCAAGACAACAGCAGCTTCTGCAAGGAGATTGTAGCACTGAACAGATCTGCCGTGGCTCACAATGCAAATCTCGATGCTGCAAGTGTGAGCCAGGCATTGGGATGGCTTGCTGCCCTGCCACTCAGCGTGATGCAATGCAGGGCGGTTTACTGTTGTAGATAGAGCTGTCTCATGCAGGCAAAGGTTTCACAGCTTACCTGAAAGGTGGACCCTGGTACAAGTAGCCCAAGGAGATAGCAGCACCAAGCAGGCATGCTAACCTTGGATCCCCTTGGACAGCCTACATGCATGGCAACTGTCAGAGTGAAAAGTCTGTGACATCTGTGATGTCTCTCCACAGCAACTAATATGGAGGAAGAAGCAGCTAACATGACAGATGCAAGATGAAATGTAATGCTGCAGCTGCAAGGCTGACATGAAGAGCTTCAACAAAAATCTGTGCTGACACATGTCTGTAAAGCAGACGGGAAAACTACCCGTCCTGTGACAAGATGTGCTGACACATGTCTGTTGAAGACTCAAAGGCTACTTGGGCATGAGAGTATCTGCGACACCACTCACATTCAAGCTGATGCATAGGCCGCACAAGTTCGCGCAGTGTATAGTCCTTGCATTTATGCTGACGCATGTCTGTTTAGCAGAACAGAAGTCTACCTGTCCTGTGACAAGAGACCAAAGCCAGGTGCCACCAACTGCAAAGCAGGCCCAGGCAGCAGCCAAGACGCCATTTCTGTTGCCAGTCAGGTTGACCACACTTTCTGGCTTGTTGCCATCGACATTCATGTCGGCATCAAAGGCGTCATTGCTGCAGTCAGGAAAGAATCAGGCAAGTTGACCACACTTTCTGACTTGTTGCCATCAAAATTCATACCAGCACCTTTACTGCAGTCAAAGAACAAAGCTTGGTGGGCTGCAAGAGCCAAAAATTGCAAGTAAAGTCAACAGACTTACCTTAGGTTCAGCCAGGCAATAATCAGAATGGATGCAATGTTTAGCTGAAGGAACTTGCTCATTGACAACCATCCACTAGCAGAATACGCAGCTGCTGCAGCAACCTGCGCTTCATGAATTCTTGGCTAGGATGGGAACATATGAGCCTTGCTGCTGAATGTAGGGTGCTGCCCAGTCTCTTACCGCTATGGGTATTATTGAAACTGTGTACATTGGGGGTTTGACCGCAGCAAACCAGAGCTTTTTACGTTGTTGCTGCTCAGAAAGCACTTGCTCTTGAGACATTGGCTCTGCAATGCCTTCGGGAGCTGCAGACTGTGCTGCAGCGCTCTGTTGGTGCCCTGCATTGCTACTTGACGCTGCTGTACGGGCAGGTTGCGCAAGCTGTTTTCGTCTTGACCGTACTGGTAAGCTATTTGACAATCGCCGCTGACGACATGGCAGTTGAACGATACGGCGCGCATCGCATCCGGGAAGGTGTGCCTGACACGGACTGGACGTCATAAAGAGCGCTACTTTATTCAGGCACGAGTATACATGGTCAACATGCTTGTTGATGCGGTCGGCATTTGGTTGTCAGCGCCTGACTTCCAGCCGCCGTCAATGCGCGATTGCAATACCGCGATAGACTAGCGTATGCAGCCTGACTTATGCCGGCATGCCACCAACTGATTGACAGCATGCCTGACAGCATGTCGCAGCATGGCATGACAGAAGAAGAAGTCAGAGCTTGCATGCCATGATGAAGGCCATTTGTGAGGAATTTGCCGGCCTGCAGCTACAGTACGTCCTGTATTCTTTGAAACCCTTTAGCCTGGTAGATTCAAACACTTCACAACTACATTGCTACCTGCAGGATCGCCGCTCAAAGTTTTAGCCTCAACAACCCTGACTGCCCTGGCTGGTCAGCAACGCATGAGCACTTTGTGTCTAGTTAAACACTTCCCGCCTGCTCCATGTGTACGCAGAATTCATTTTTGTGGCATTAATTTGCTGCCAGAAACTTTTTGCCTTGAAGTCCAAGGAGAGCAAAATGTAATCGAAAGGGAAGCACGTGCCTGGAGTACCAACTTTGATCGAATGCCAGCTGCCTATACGGTGATAGCTTCGAGAGGAACATCGGTTTGTTCGTACTATACTAGGTAACAGCGCAAGCTTGGATGGCGCAATGCGTTGTTATACACTCGTAGGCTCATGTGTTGATAGGGCGTGGCATTGCTGGCCTGCCCCGCGCTCGCGACGACGGTAAGATTGGACTGACGTCAGGCCGCGAGCAACTTGTATGCCTGCAAGGAAATGCCTGCGAGCGGTGAGGGCCCACGGAGGACGACATCTCTCAAGGAGGTAGTCATCAGCACATCACCGACAGGCGACGGCGTTGCTAGTCCTAACACCCGGCGAGAGGCCCAGCATAGCACCGAGCCTCTGCTCACTGGTTCGTCACCACAGCAGCACGGCCATTGGTTTCGACACAAAGGTCGAGCGAGTCACACAGGCAGCGAATATGATCCTGACGAGCAGGCCGCCCCGGAGACGGTGCAAGAAGCGCAGGAGTCACCTGGTTTGTGCTTCATATATATTCTCCGTGCCTGCTCTGCAGCCTGTGTTCAAGGTGCCCTGAGTATGTGTTGTCAAGGTCTGCATGCTTCACTTTGCGTTTCAGGGCTAGTTTGGGTCTATCTGCTAGCCTATCTTGGAGTATATCTGCTCCTAGCTGGTCTTTTGCATGCTCTGATCAGTCTTTGTGCGCAGGGTGTAACTCAGGACTGTAGGTTCGTGATTCTGTTGACTTCAAACATGTGACTGCAGAGGAGGAGGGTCTGTCTGCCAGTGCTATTGAGAAGCTGTCAAAGCTCAAGGTCTTCCAACATCTGCGTGAGAGACACAGAAGTCCTCAGCATAAGGTGATTCACTAGCCATGCTTTTCAGGGTTGCAAACTTTGCCTCATGCGCCCTGTATGTTCCATACCTTCTTAGCGTTACCACGCAGGCAAAATTAAATTTGCTGCGGCTGTTGCCGTTGATTACCTTTCACAAGTGTTGCAGCATCAAAAGCTGCTTCTCACACAGCCTCAACAAAAGCAGCAGTAGAGTCTGCTTCTAAGCCTTTTCAAAGCGGCACACAACTGTCACTGACATGACACCAATACGTGTTGCTGCATTTCAATGCTTGAGCTCGCTCTTCTGTGGGATTGCAGGAAGATGTGGGTCAGGGGCCAGGGGTGAGTAATCAGCATGCACTGCCAGCACGACGGTCATCTCAAGTGCATGGCGGCGCAAACACTATGGCTGGTGACCTGCACACCTCTGAGCCTACCAAGAAAGAAGCTAGAGAGGTTGGTCTCTCATCTGAAAGCAAACAAAAGTCTACGCCGTTACACGTCATCAGAGGACCCTCTGTCTACTTGTTCTTAGCGTCACAGTAAGGACCAACTGCATGATGTCAACACTTGTCATGCTTTGCAGCACCACATACTGAAATCATTCCGACGGCGGCTGAAGCGAAGCAGCCATGGCAGCAAGTCACAGGGCAGCCAGGAAGGCATGACAGATATTGTACAGATGGATGAATTGGAAGAAGCTGAACGTCAGGCGGCTAAGCCGGCTTGGAAGACGAAGCAGTTCTGGCACACAGCTATCCCTGTTTTTGTGTCTCTGGTGCTGCTGGTTGTGGGGACTGTGCTTGCTGCAAAGCACTATCAGACGCAGGTAAGCATGTGTCTATGTAAATCTCGCCAAACCCACACACCTATCCCATGAAAGCAAGCTGTTTGCATTTGCTACTGCATTCATTTTATGGTGGCACAAATAGCATGACTGTTTGCAAAACAAGTTTTGGCAAGCAGCATGCAGTCAGCAGTGTGTCACACTCGCTTGCGTTGATGCTTGATTGGTGTTGTCTGCTTGCAGAGCTTGCATGCAATGACGCCTGGTTTTAGTGTTGCATGTTTGCAGAACTTGCATGCAATGATGCTTTATTTGGGTGTTGTGTGTTTGCAGAACTTCCATGGCAATTTTGAAGCGTGGAGGTGGCTGCTGATGATAGGTGTACTGGTGCCAATCAACCACGTTGGCAATCTGCTGGTCAAAATGTTAGTGTGGCTGGTTGAGTACGTGTTCTGGTTTCAGAAGAAAGCCTTGTACTACCTTGTTGGGACAAAGGTATGCATTCCAGAGTTTGTATCAATCAACACTTCTGATTCCCTTCTGATGTGCATACACATACTCCTCGTCCACGATACCACCATCAATCTGTGCATCCCTCCTTGACACCTGGTCCTCAGCACCAGGAAAGCGCTTGCAGCTGTTGGTTTGCGCTCTTGTGTCATGCTTGTCAGTTGCTGAAGCTTTGCCTTGCGCTCTTGTGTCATTTGTGTTAGTTGCAGAAGCTTGGTCACTGATCAAGTGACAACCGGTTTGCATAATGATGCAGAAATACCTTTCAAGGTTGTTCAAAGGCGCACTGGTGACAGGCCTTTTTGCAGCTATCTTCAAGGGGCAGTCTAACAATAATCCCACCCTTCACAAAATCTACATCAACATCATCAAGGTGACCTCACTTATGCAAACACTTTTATTGCACTGCTAAATGTGCATCTGTGGCAACCTTTGTCAAGTTGTGCATGCATGCAGTTTATGGCTTCTGTGTGTGCTTAGAGGACATGTATACTCAAAATCTGTACGCATCGACAGTGCTGACCAGGTCCTGCTTCGCAGCCTGCATTCCGTCTTCAGCATGGTGTTTCTCAAAAGCCCAACAAATCTGACTCAATTCTGCTGAATTTGTCACAAACCTGCCAAAGCTGCCAAAGCCTGTTGCAGCCCTGCCATTTCCATGTCTGTCAAAAGTATCATAAGCTGACTAGCTCTGTCATCAGTCTGCTAAATCTGTCTCAAGCCTGCCACAGTGCTATCTGCCAATCCTGTCACAAATTTGCTGAGTCTTCTGTAATTCTGTTGTGCTTTTGTTATGGTTTCTTCTTCCAAACTTGTAGCAAGCTTGCTAAATTGATGGCATGACTTGCAGGTGCTGGTGTGCATATTCCTGTGGCTGGTGGTGGATGTGTTGAAGACAATGTCAGCAAAGCTGATGGCAGGTCATTTCCATCAGGAGACCTACTTTCAGCGCATGCAGGAAGCTTTGCGCAAGGTGAATTTGCATGGCGCATGTCAAGTTGTGGGAAAAATCACTTGTTGAGGCGTGTGCCCCAAAATGCACTGCGTTTTGTCTTTGCTTGGTCTGCCTTGCAAGCTGTGATCTAGATTTCTACAAATTTCGCTCAACTGTGCTTCAGATCCAAACATTGAATGCATGCATGAGCTCCTTGAGCAGATCACTTTTGCTGAACACTTTGTTCACAGGCGTTCCCGTACAGGCTTCTGCTGGGAGGACAGGTTGCTACTATGATCACCAGTTGGCTGAGATCTGTCTGTTCTTGGTCATGCAGGAGTACTTCCTCATGGCTCTGTCCCAGCCACGCAGCGACAACAGAGCCTCCAAACACATGCGAGTGGCCAGCGTAGCAGGGACCGTCACCGGGCACAGAGCAGCTAGCGTCACGGCCGGCATGCAGCCCCGAAACGTCGAGACTCTGCGTAAGCTGAACGAGCGGGAACAGGCCGACAAGACAGACCGAGTGGACGATGCCCCGCGACCCAAGGGAGTGTTGAGAGGCACCATTAAGCCCTTGGCCAGCAGTGTTGCCAGCGTAGCGCCACGCATGGTCAAATTCAAATCCAACATTCAGTACCTGGGGGAGAAGGTGGGTGTCCACATGCATGATTGACTCATGTTTTCTGCAGGCAACAGCAAACAAAAGAAAAACATCACCATCCTTTGTCAAAATGTACTATGATTCTGTTTTAAAATATAGTCATATATTGATTGTCGTATATTATTACTCTTGATTGCATCAAGTTTATGCTTCTTGCTAGCCTTCATTCTGCGTAACCATCATGCACTGGTTGTGCAGGTTGCTCAGGTGACTCCTGCGCCCTTGAAGCGCATGCTGTCCAGCCGGCCTCCCAGCCGCAAAAACACCACTGATGACGAAAACCAGCTGCATCGCCGCAATGCTCTGTCCAGCACCAGCGCTGAAGGCACGCACACACCTCCTAACCAGCTGCCAGAGCATGCTGAAGTCATGAGAAGGGCTCAGACTGCCCCATTCCCCTTGTCAGACCTTCAGGACGATGTGGAGAAGCAGCAGAATGTGAAGGGGGAACTGACTGTGAGCGTGCCTCCACCTAGCTTGGGAGCGCACTCAAGCGCTGAAGCCACTGGCGAGGACAAGCACTCTCCTATTGGGTGTGTAGCTTTTGCCTGCTGGGAATATGCTTGCAAAGCTGGCCAGTAAACATGAGTTTGCGTATCTGCCTGGCCTGCATGGCAAGAACAAGGAAGGGTGGTGGTGGCAAAAGCACCCAATCGCCTGTTGGGTGTGTATCTGCTGGACACAGAAAATGCAAGCCAGTCTGCGCAGTATGCATACATTGGTGTGCTGCCCAGAAAGCACTGCTTTGTGAAGCTGTCTATTTTGGATGAGAAACCACCAGGTGATGATCTGGCAGGCGCAAAACATGAGTGGCGGTGTCTTGCAGGCGTAGCGTAGAGGTGAATGCCAGTGATGAAACGGTGCATCACAGGCGGCCCGGGGATAGCGACAGAAATACTACTGACCAGGGACCAGCCAGCCGCCGCACTACCACCTCTGCACATGTAAGATCCTGATGTCTTACTGGACCTTTTTGTCATTGTCACGGGCGTTTTGTGAAACAAATTTTGTGTCATCGAGATAATGGACTTTGACACAGTGAAGCTTTGCGCTAGGCAACTCAGCAGCTCTTAAAATAGCAGTGGGATAAAGGCGCATGCTCAACTTGGATAGCTTTTACACTGTCCTGAGGGCTGTATGACTCATTGTCACGGTGCCAATGTCGTCGCACGCCTCACCTTGTGAGTGACTGCTTTGCCTCACTTGCTGCTGTGAATCAGCACACCTTTTCCATGCACATACAGTGACGCTTGCTCAGGAGTTTCTCAGCTTTTGCGATTAACCCAACGCTTGATAGGCTGAATGTCATGCCCGAACCTGACACTCTGACGGTGAATATGAACAGGATGGCGTGAGAACGTCAGCCTCTGGGGTTTTGTGACGGAGCAGCAGTAGACCCCTCACACCCGCTGCAGGTCGAGGCACATCAACAGCTGTAGTGATCAGCCTTCAATGCCTGAAAAACTGCTGGCTCATGCCAATGTTTACCAACATACCTGTCCATACTTTCAGGATGGCGTGAGAACGCCAGAGTCAGGGGTATCAAGGCAGAGCAGCAGCCGAGGCACACACTCTCGCCGCAGCCTGAGGCGCAATGACAGTCGCCGCGATCAGCCCTCAGGCTATGCAGAGGCTAAGGGCAAAGACGAAGAGGAGCAGCCCAAGCGGCTGTCTGGCTGGGCTAAGCTACGTATGGCAAGACGCATGCAGGGCAATGTCAAGGCCATCCAGGTCAGCACTGAATGTATCAAGCAAGCTGTCAGTCACTTCTCTTCAATCCGTCAATAAGGAACAATTCATCAACTAGAACAGTGATGCTAGGCATCGTAAACTGCTGCATGCAGGGCAATGTCAAAGCCATACAGGTACCCCATTGAGTGCACATTTTGGCATGTGTTCCTTCCTCTGCAGACTAGCTGGCGAATATGTACAGTCAAGTCTACAGTAGCGATACCTTGTATTTGCAATGTTGCCAAGCAGTGTCAAAACCTCCATAAGATGCAACAGAGGCTTACAGCTGTCTTCAAGTATCCTTTTTCGTCTTGTAGGAATCTTTTGTCAAACCTGAGGCAAGGTCTAATCAGACAGCATGGCCCTCTGGCTCAATGTTGCCGTTTTCAGCAGATAGTGCACCTGTGCGCTTGGAAACTCCAGCAGAACAAGCCTCGTGTCTGCCAGGCATATGTTCAGGCAGACACACAATTGCATGCACACAAAAGCAGACTTTAGTTGCCCACCTCCTTGACACCAAGGAAAGACATGCTTGACCTGCTGCACTTTCTACTCTACACAGTTGCATCTGCAGTGCAAGCACACCCTCAGATGATCCAGTGGTTCAGTCAGGTGCACAAGCATTTTCTGCTGAGTTTGCTTGATGCATTCACGCAAACCGTGATTTGGCTAGATAATCCTAGCAGCAGCAGCATATGTGCGTAACTGTTGTGGTTACTGTGAGCAGCATGCACAAGCTGCTTCTACACACAAAGACTGCCATCATGAGGCCTAACAGTGTAGACATTTCTGGTTTCCTTTTCCCCAGCAGCATGCACTAAGCATATGTGTTGTTGATACAGATAGAGAAGCAGGAGAAGCGTGAAGAGGAGATCCATCTGGCGGAGCTCACAGCTACAGCCAAGAACGATGAAGAGGTCATTGCTAAGCTGCATAAGGTCAGTCCTGCCTTGTGCTACCACCTGTGATGCACCCATGATATAGGCTATGATGTCACCATCGCGTGATTTACACCTCTGGTCCTGAATTTGACAGCAAGCACTTCAGGATATCTTGATGCAAGCATGTAGTGCACAACCAGTCTTCAGAACAGCATGCTGCAAGGCATCGTCAGCTGATGCTGTACATGTATCATATGTGCATCTCAAGCAAATCAGGGCAGATGCTGACAGGCGCCAACTCTCATGCATACTTGTGTTGTCAGGTTGAGCAGCACATTTGTGAGAACAACCTTTTTGGATCAGCTAGGCTCTCAAAAATGCATAGCATGAGTCTCTGAGAGGGTCTGAGGAGTATTTGTATTGTCAGGTTGAGAAGCACATCCGCAAGAACAACCTGACGGTAAACTTCACAGATCAGCTAGGACAAGCCAAGCACAGCAAACATGTGACACAAGAGAAGCCCTTGTGCCCTCAATGCCTATACTCACACATCAGCTGAGCCTTCATGCATGCTTGTGATACAGGTTGAGAAGCACATCCGCAAGAACAACCTGACAAGGACCTCCACGGATCAGCTGGGGCAGGCCAAGCACAGCGAGCATGTGACAGGGGAGAAGCACATCTGAACCACAACTGGCCTTTCATACGTGCTTGTGATACAGGTTGAGAAGCACATCCGCAATAAAAGTCCAAAAGCAACCTTCACAGATCAGCTGAGGCAAGCCAAGCACAGCGAGCATGTGATATAGCTTCAAAACCCAACGTCAGATCTGATGAATGCTTGTGATACAGGTTGAGAAGCACATCCGCAAGAACAACCTGACGGTGACCTTCACAGATCAGCTGGGGCAAGCCAAGCACAGCGAGCATGTGACAGGGGAGAAGGAGGCGCGCAAGCTGGCCTTCTACCTCTTCTGGAACATCAAGCCCTACTTCACCAGGTCTGCTGTTTCTTCAACTGCTTCACATCAATGCTAGGAACATGCAGAAACCCACCCAAACACCTGCTTTGACAGGGGACAGGTCTAAACCTAGCCACACACCTGCTCAGCAGCTTCAGCTGCTCATCAAAATTGCGCACCAAATCCGTTTGATGCTTTGACCTCTACAAGTTTATATTGTGTTTATTGTGGACAGTCGATGACATCATGAATGACTCCCAAGAAGTCATGCGGATCAGAGACGGCTTGCATGTCATGCTCACAGTTGTCAAAACCATGAGCAGAAATTGCATCATCACTACATACAGTCAGCGCATGGGGACAGGCTGAGCTCACATTGACCTACTGATGACCCAGTGTCAACCGTTGTCCTGTGGCAGGGCTCACATCATCATGGAGGACTTGGAGGCGTTCTTGTCGCCAGATCAGGCCCAGGAAGCTTTCAGCATGCTGGACAACAATGGTGATGGCAAGCTGGTGCTGGCTGACATCAAGGCCGCTGTCATTTGCCTGGTACTGACTGCCATTCTGTTGCAGAGATCGCATTGTTATGAAGGACTTGGAGGCACTCTTGTCATATGCCACAAATCCCAAAACAAGGGATGACATCAGAAAATGACACATTGTCTTGCTACAGGAATCACATCATAATGGAGGATTTGGAGGCATTCTTGTCACCTGATCAGGCCCAGGAAGCTTTCAGCATGCTGGATAACAACGGTGATGGCAAGCTGGTGCTGGCTGACATTAGGGATGCTGTGATCAAGATCTACAAGGAGCGCAGGAACCTTGCCTTGTCACTGAAGGTGTGCAATCTTGCCTTGTCACTGAAGGTGTGCAACTTGAGCAGAAGATGTTGAATGGTGCAATGGCATACACTGGTTGCGATTACATTCTTTCACTGGCTTACCTCCTACAGTTGATCAATTTGCTGCAGCCTTCTGGGCAAACCAGCAAGCATGTCCGAGCATTGTGGCAGGGAGTCTCCATGACCTGGCTTGCATGTCTGCACCTTGCAAATTGCTGGTGTTCGGTGTTCAACACTACCATGTATTGCAAGGCTTGCTGCTTGTCAGAATCATACTTTGGGTGCCAACACACATCACTGCCATTGGAATTGCCAAGCTGGGAGCCATTTCACAGCAGATGACAAAGTTCAGGACTGCTAAAAGCATCATTCGAGCCTTGTGGTTTGGAACTCTGCATGCTTGGTCCTCGTGTGAAGTCGGACATTCAAGGGCGTGCACTGATGTAGAAGCTGTGGCTGCAGGATGCTAAGACAGTTGTGGGCAAGCTGGAGCTGGTGATAGGAGTGGTGCTGCACATCATCTTCATCTTCTTCTATCTCATGGTGTTCAACGTGAGTCTCTTGCATCAGTCATGTCACAAGCTGCATTTATGCAACATGACATCAATTGTGTATATTTCTGCGTGTTGACAGCCTGTTGACGTCTTTTGCATGTTCCAGGCCTGATGTATCATGGCTTACTGCTCCTGTGCCTGCTGTCACTGAAAGCATTAACTTGTCAAGTTGCAGGATGACAATTGCAAGAGCAGATGACCTGACTTCTTAGCAGCTTTTGCAATTTTGTGTCATAGACTAGGCACTCAACAGATTGGTTAAGCCTCAAGGTCTGGTTCTTGTGAATGTTAAGCAATGTCCAGGTAAACAGAATTGGAGGGCATGTGTCAAGTTTCACGTGGCACTGTGCATGCATTATTGTATGTGCAGTCTACACATGTGACCAAGTTGTGGCGTGAGTGATCAAGCATGAACACAATAGGATCTGTGTCTGTGCAGGTGGACTTGACTAAGGTGTGGTTGACAATGTCCTCCATCATTGTGGCCCTCTCCTTTTCCTTCAGCAACAGCATCATGAACCTGTTCAACTCGGTGATCATGCTGTTTGTGGTGCACCCATTTGATGTGGGGGATGCACTGCTCATTGGCACCAACACCACAGGAACAGGTCCAGCAGACTACTGCGTTGTTGAGGAACTCTCCCTTGTGGTACGTCAATGTGATGACTGCGCATGCAAAATTTGCCTTGCTTTGATGCAACAAGAAGCATGCATTCACCTTCAATACACCCATTGTAAAGTCAGTGTGCCCTGCTGCAATGCACGTGTTGTAATTTCCCAGCATGCGCTGCTCACTGGCATCAACACCACAGGAACAGGTTCAGCAGACTACTGCGTTGCTGAAGAATTGTATCTAAGTGGTAAGTCACTGTGCCCTACATGCTACAACCAATGTGTCATCAGTCACAAGCAATCACCAATGGACAGGCTCAATGGACCACTGCGTTCTTGAGGGGTTCTCCCTTGCTGTGTCAGAATGTCATTCCAATGCCAAGCATCCATGCATTCCAGCAAACAGTTCAATGCAAGCAGCGACATGCATGCTTTGAGTCAAAGTTGCTAGCATGCAGCAAGCAATGTGGAGATTTTGCGCAATTCGCTTTTTGAAAGTTGGTTGTTCGTCACTGTTTCAGATGTTGAGGTCGATTCCTTGTCAATGGTGCAGAGTACAGTGATGCGGCGATGGGATGGCACACGTATCTGGTATCCCAACTCCAAGCTGGGAGCCATGCCTCTGCTCAACATGTCCAGATCTGATGCCAAGGTGGAGCTGTTCAAGGTATGCAACCTTGACCTTAATGTTGCTGTAGATTCGACACGTCAAAATGATGCTCCACTCATCCCTTTTGCAAATTTCTGCAAACCTTTGGACACACTGCAAGTGACCCCTTTGAGCTGTGACTTAACGTGGCGCTACATTGTTGCTGCTGTGCCCGGCAGCTGTAGAGTTTTGCCTTGTAATTTTGCATGCTTCATGTTGTGTAAACGCATGCCCATTGCGACGGTCTCCCTCAACATTCTTGCTTGGCAAGCATGCTTTGCACCAGCTGCCCTTACAAGGCACTGCCATGCATTGCATTATGCAAGGGATGATGACAAACAAGCTATCGCCAGGCCCAACTGCATCTTGAATAGTGTCTCAAGAAAGTGATGGACTAGCTCCTGCACAGTGACTAAGATAGCAAGGCAGTCAGTCTGTCCAGTTGAAGTTGCGGTTATCTGGTCTTTGGCAGGATTTTTGATTGTGCATGTCATGCTATTAGAGCTGCGGTGACTTGTCCTGGTGGCTCAACTGTGCATGTAGGCGCGCACAGTTTGACAAGATCAAAGTCGAGCGTGAGCAGCTGAGTCTGGGTCATTGGACTGGTACAGCGCCTCTGTCCTTGTATTTAACTTCTCCCGCTTGAGTGTCATTGTGTTGAAGCAAGCGCACTGACAGTGCAGGCAACATGCTTCAACAGCAAATGCTCGTTTCCGGGCATGGTACATGGGTGGCCTTCACCATCTTTGCACTGAAATGCTGACCGAGTCATTGTGGTAATCTTAGGTGCAAGTGGATCTGGCGACGCCAAGCTCAGTCACAGCCATGTTAAGGCGGAAGCTGATGGAGTTCTTTGACGAGAACCACAAGGAGTTTGTGCCAGGAGGAGGAACTGTCATCTATCTGGACAGCCAAGACCCCCTCAAGATGACTTTGGGAATAGTCTACACATTCTCACACAATGGTACGCAAGCTCTGTGTTGTATATGCTTGTTTGGCGTGTTTGCATCGTCATTGTTGCCATTCTGCTCACATCACTGAGTTTGTTCAGGCAGCAAGGTGTCCTCAGCAAACAGCATGGCAAAAGTCTTGCACACCCAGTGCTGGCTGATTGCCCACTTGAAAACAGAATGTGTGCTTTTTGTGGCATGTTTGAGCTGGGTTTGAGCTGGGTTTGAGGCCATCAACAGCATGGATAGCTGATGTAAATATGTACCATAGGTGTCAACTTGGGAAGGACTGGTGATGCGCGCCACAAGATCTTCTGTTTCATTAGTACCCAGTTGTCCCAGATGAGCATCCACTACAGCCTGCCCTCCTTTCAGTCTTCTTCAGCAGGCAATTTGCCAGAGGGTATCGCTTATGCTCGCCCAAATGCAGTGGGGCCTGGCGCAACTCGCACTAGTTTCATGCGATCCACAGGATTTGATACAGAGGCTGGTGGTGGTGGTGATGGTTCACATGGTAACACAGGAGGCGCTGACTTTTGACTGAGACCCTTCAGGCACTGGTTCAGCAGCCAGCTGTGGCCACCATTTCTAACGCATGGATGATTCAAGGTTTTTGCTCCGTACGAGGTGCCAATTATTTGCAGGGCTGTCCCGTCCACCATGAAATGCTTACCTGACTGCGAATGCAACTGCCAATGCAAAATTTGGCAGGGGATTATGGACTGATGGGCTTGCAGATCAACAGGCTTCGAGGAGTTCAGCATGCACGTAGAGAAAGTAGCTCAATTTGTGATTGAGACGCTCAGCAACCATTTCTCCGGTTGCTGCATCTAAGTAGATTTGACTAGGAAGCAAGTAACCCCTCTTTGTCTAGGCAGGCTAGACATGATGCAACTTCTGTAGCTAGCTTTGCGACTGCTGCTTCACATGCGATTCTATGATTGATAGCTGGTTTTCTGAGAGTTTGAGCACACTGCGATATGGGCAAATCAGTAGCTGACCAGTAGATGATTTTGCATGGCATTGTTGAATGTACTGATTACAGCTTTGAGCAAATATGGCGGTTGCGATATGCAATACCATGGTGTCTACTTGCAATTGCACAATGCTCACTGGTGCAAGTGAATGTCACAACGTTTGCGCGCATGCAACATGGCATATGTCAATACTGGCCTGCCATGTATCAAAGTCATCAGCTGACAGTGTTGCAACGCATAGTCACTGTGACGATTCCCCCTGCGCGTCCCACAGACTATAACACTCTGAACACTGCATCATGGAATGAAATTGCCCTCTGAAATCTCCTTGTCAATTTCCTTGGCAGTCTCAGGGTCTTTCGCCAATTCCTCATCAATTGTAGCCTGTGCCACTTTCTCCTGCAGGGAAAAGGCTCAGATTGATGCATGTGACACTCTGGCAGGTGTCATGCTGCACTGCTTTAGGGCAATGCAGACAGCCTGAGATTATGCAGATGCTTTCTTGGGCATGGTGTCAGGGTTGAGCATGGCCTTTGCAGCAGACTGCGTCCATGCGGAGCAGCTAGTAGCAACTTGAACCGAGTGAACAAATAATGGAGCTACAAATCGAGCAAAAAATCTGCACAAAGCTATTGTTCAGATTTACCTTTGCTGCCTCACAGTCCTGAATCTCCTTCTCTATCTCTTGCATACGCTTTTGGCTGTGCGCTTTGAGTTCCTCAGCCTGCAAAACATGAGCTGCTGAGATGCTGTCTTGCCATGTGCATTGAGCACTGCTATGACTCACCTGCTTGATCAGGTCTGAAAGTTTGTCATCAGCTTCTTGGGCCAAAGCGCTTGCATCATACACAGGAAACTCTAGCGCTGCACAAAATCAATCAAGTCAGCAATATGCCTGTAGATACATGTAGAAAAACTATGAAAACCTATGACACACACACACATGAGACAAGCTTACATTCAAAGGACTCTCGGAACATCTTGAGGACCTGGGGGTCCACGTCCTTCTCATATTTCTTCCAGTCAATGTCTCCAGTTGACTGCATGAGCAAGCATGCTCCAGTGGTCAGATGTCTTCCAGATGCACTACAGATTGATCAGTGTAGCACACCGCATGTACCTGAGACATAGAGTCAAACTTTTGCTGGACATCGATCCATGTGCTTCTCAATGACGCCAGATCCCGCTTGCCCTCGTCTGATGCTATTGAAGTTTCCAGCGAGTCCCAGTCGAACTTAGGTGCAACAGCTGCTTCCGCAAAGTGTCGTGTTTGTTGATGACTGCATTGCTTGACCTGCATGGGAGTTGAACATCCGTCATAGCACTGGGCACGGGAAGTCAGCAAATTACAGGCTCGAGGCCAGCGCAAGTCGCACAGACTGCGACTGCTTGCATGCACCGCACCTGACCGAACAACGCTCGCGCAGACGTGCGCAGCATCCTTGCTGCCCTGCAAGATGTCGCAGACGAATGCGAGCCTGAGACGCAGGCGGTGTCGCCTGACAGATCAGCTTGTTGGCGATCGACTGCAGGCTCAAAGCTGCGATGCCGAATTCAGCCAATTATTATGACGAATTTGACAAATTTAGCTGGATACAAGGACAAATTCGATTGTGCCTATTGAACAGAAGTCTCGGACACACTTGCGCACTTATACAGCCTGCAGCCGGATACAATCCGCTGAGAGAGTGGCAGCGAGTGCTTGCATCTGCGCACACTCACAATTTCGGTGTCGCGAACGAGAGATGTTTAAGTCAGTGTGCATGCAAAGTATGTCAACAGCAGTCACGAGCAACTTGTTATCTTCTTTGTCGCCTGTGCAGGCGAAATCGCGAGCAAGACTCTTTTACGAGCCATCACGAATATGTTGAGGTCTGCTCTATGGTTGGCTGGCGGCTGATGCTCAACCCAGTCCACTCAAGATGATATTGCTTTGCAGACTGACACTTCTCCCAGGAAATGGTTTGGATTCAGCCTCAAGAGGAAAAGTGGGGTTGCGACAGGTAGATGTAGATGCAGATGCACTCTTTCTGCGTATCCTGCTTGCGTTTCACCAAGCTACAAGAACCCTTGCCTGCAGATGACAGAGCGCAGCACAGCTCAGACCCAGAATTTTACAGAAGAGAATTCTACAAGCAGGTGTGGCCAGGTCGTCATTGTAGTATGCAATTCAACAGCCAACTCAAAAGAGTCATGACGCTTTGTTTGCCAACAGGGACTTGACATTCAAGACTTGCAGCAGCAATTGATGGCAAGGGATGCAGATTATGAGGACCTTCAGCAGCAGTGGAATCTGCTAAACTTCAAGTTCTGCTTACTGATTGACATGGTAAGTCTAGTATGCTGTATGTGCTGCAGCATGCAGGCTCCTTGGCTTGCATGACTGAATCTTCATGGCTTGCACAACTGAAACATTTTGCCTTGCATGACTGAGTCTTCCTGGCTTGCATGACTGGGTCTTTGTGGCTTGCACAATTCAATGTTCTTGACTTGCATGACTAAGTTTTCTTAGCTTGCGCGACTGATTCTTCATGCATGGTGCAGTTGGCAATGGGGGTGTTGGATAATGAGGAACTTGCCCGGCAGACTGAAGCACCATTGCGTAGTGGGCCAGCTCGTGCGGTGAAGATTGTCAAGTAATGTATTGTATGTAGTCTGCAACAAGATTCACCTGCTCTTGCTGTGTACACTTACTGGCTGGAGAGCCTGTCCGAAATACTCCAGCAAGGCTCACCATCATCAAACTTTGACTGACTCACGGTTCAAAAGCTGTGCACTGTGTCCATCTGCATGCTGCAGTCTGATGCCACTCAGTTTCAGGAGTCGCACAGGTCAATCTACGTTATTGGTACATGAAGCTTTTGCTTCTGATCACACTCTACATCTTGGTTATACGGCCACCGCTGGCACCTTCTGACAGCACCTTGGCAATCTTCTCCTTGTAGTCAAGGGCATTCTGCAGCATGGGCTTTTGGCCAGTCATCACATCAGCACTTTGATGGAAAATTCTATCTCCTGCATGGCACATGCTGGCATGAGGCATGACGTTGGACGCAACAATATGAAGTCACATGTCCAAGCCAATGCTATTGATCAATTTGCATGTTGAGCACGTGTACACAAGACTGGCCAAAGGCAGAATGGCTCAGGGACTCGAAGGTGCTGCTGTATGCAGCTTGCTAACCCGTTTTCACACAGTAACACCAAGTCAAAGACAACATGCGCAAGGCATGGCACTGCCAACGTAGTCTTTCCAGACAGTGCACAGCAGGCCCACCAGAAAAGTTGAGCAGGGAGCGGATGGTGCTGCCAGGCTTCCAACCAGCAGCCTCTAATTGCTTCCGCTCCTGCACTGACACTTCTGGTCCAGGGTCTAAAGAGCAGTCCTCCAACAGCTTTCGGCGACTCGCCCCAGGCACACTCAACACAGCAATCAGCCTTTGCACCTGTTCAGCAACCAAATGCAAGTTTTGCCCAACATTTCCTGTGTGCATTGGAAATGCTGTGACAGGGATTGCAGCGAAATTTCTGGTCCAGGATCTAGAGAGCAGTCCTCCAACAGCTTTTTATGACTTGCTCCAGGGTCGCTCAACACAGCTATCAGCAATGCACCTGAAACCAGGCAATTCTGTCTGTGTCAGAGATCGCCTGTGCTAGAAATTGAATTCCAGGTCGCGGGCTCCTTCAATGAGCACAGTCCGCCTACAAGTTGCATCAGGGATAGTCAGAACAGCAATCAGCTGTTGCACCTGAACCACCCAGAAGCACGTCATGGCCAGCAGTCTGTGTCTGCGTTTAAGATGCTGGGCCAGGGACTGCAGCATGGGTCTTGGATTTTGAGAATATAGTGAGCCGACAGCTTTTGAGCGATTCAGAAACGGAAATAGCCTGTGCACCTGAAATCAGGAGCACAGTCAAAAGCGCAATCAGCCTTTGCACCTGGAAACCTAATTATAGCTTGAGAGCTGTTGCAAATTTTCAAAACCAACGCACAAGACTCAGAGGCCTTGCACAGTCTGCCGCATGTGCTACAGGAAGGCATTGATTTTGTCTCAGTGATGATGACACCAGTCATCACTGTACAGCCTCACCTGATCAGTCGCAGGCAGCGGCTCCTCCAGGTCAAAGAAGTACGTGGCATGCCCATAGCAAGGCTTCTCCACCACAATGCGGTTGGCCGCCTCAAACACAAACATAAAGCTGGAGAGCTGCCTGCAAGCACGCTGTCGGCGTGAGATCAGAAATGATTCTTGCTGTTGCAAAGTCAACCAATGACGAATTCTCTGCTTGCTTGCAAGCAACTGATTGCTGGGCCTATCCTAGCAGTGCAGTGCATATCGCCTGCCTGTTACAATCTGTGCAAATTGCAAATAAAGCCATGCGCCAGCCCCGTTGTACGGGCTGCTTGCGTTCAATGACAGCTGCATGCGGATTGCCTAAAGCATGACTATGGGATCAAAGCCCTAGATCCGAGGAGCAAGGGCAGGGGCTGACCTGCACCAGCCCCAGCGTACAGGCTGTTTGCCGTCACTGAAAGCAGCTGCCCGCTCCAGCAAGTGCTCCAAAGCGAGCAGGCAGTACTCATGCTTGCCTCCATTGTCTTCCCCAGAAGCTCGTATGCCTGCATAACAGATCAGACAATGCTCAATTGCCTGAAGCCTGTCAAGAATTGCAAGACAGGGCAGCTGGGCACTGTCATGATGATGGTTGCAATCAGAATGAGGGGAAGCCAGAAACAACATCTCTCTGATGTGATATACCTGAGGCGCTGCATGCCTGCCAGCTGTTGCTCTTGCCCTCACAAAGAGGTGCCAAGAATTGCGTACATGCTGGCATACCTGTCATTTGCAGCTTCATGTCGCTCCGGGGCAGCTGGGCGCTGTCATGATGATGGTTTCAATCAGTAGGGGGAAGTCAGAAACTACACCTTTCTGATGTGAAGGACCGGAGGCGCTACAACCCTACCAGCTGTTGCTCTTGCCCTCACAAGGAGGTGCCAGGATTGTGTGCATGCTGGCATACGTATCTTCTGCTTCATGCTCACCCATGGCAGCTGGGCACTGTCATGATGATGGTTTCAATCAGTACGAGGGGAAGTCAGACACTACACCTTTCCGACGCAAAGTACCTGAGGCACTACAACCTTGCCAACTGTTGCTCTTGCCCTCACGAAGAGGTGCCAGAATTGCGTTTTTGCTGGCATACCTGTCATTTGCTGCTTCATGTCCCTCCAGGGCAGCTGGGCACTGTCATGATGACAAGATCAATCAGTACGGGGGAAGGTCAGAAATTAAATCTTTCTGATGTGATGTACCTGAAGCGCTGCAACCCTGCCAGCTGTTGCTCTTGCCCTCGCCCTCGCAAATCCTGGCCAAGATTCTGTGCATGCTGGCGTACTTTTCTTCTGCTTCACAACCCTCTTGGTTGGCTAAGGTTGACTCGTCCAAAAGCCCCACTTGTTCGGCCAAGCCCTTCTGCTGAAGCATTTCCAGCAGGTCTGGCACCTCCCTCTGCAGACATGCATCCTTATCATACATACCTTCCTGTTACAGTGGACCAGACTTGAGACAGCCCAGTTGATATCTGCCAGATCTGCAAATGTGACCACCATGCAAACACTCAGGGGTGAGACCAGAACTTGTTGATGTAAACAGGCGCATGCTCCTGGTTGCTCAACATGACAAACAGTTTTGGCAAGCAAGAAGCAGCAATGACAGACCACAGCATAGAACAAGGCATGCAACATAGGCAGTCATGCAAGGATGCGCTCTGCACATGCCCAGCATGCAGCAGATGCATATGTGTCCAGGCACAAGCACTGCTTTCACAGATCAGCACCACTTGCCTGCAATACGTCTCTGGCTGAAGCTCTTGCATCAGTGTCAGTGCGGCGCCGCACATTTGGCCTTGGACTGCCATCAGCTTTGAAGTTGTTTGCTCCTTTGTGTTTGACACCTACCGTTCTCTGAGGCATAGTGTATGTGCATGCAGCTGCATTGCTGGGATCTTTGTGATTGGCAGCCACATGCCGCATGAAAGAGGGCCTGATGTCATCATCCAGCATGGCATTGGCATTGGTGCATTGAGTCACTCCAGGGTCTGTGCCGGGCTCTGCGCCTTCAGTGGTGGCTTTCAAGGCTTGAACTGCCTCATCAAGATCCCCTGCAGGGTATCAGAGACTCTTGGGAAGGTGAAAACCCATGAAGACAAGTGCTTATGGCGTTGAACAACTCCAAGGACTGTGTTGGGTTCAGCGCGCTCAGTGATGGCTTCGCAAGCTTCACTGAGAATGGCATATTGCATACACTGCACATGTCACATTGCACAGCCCACAAGTTGCATTGTCACATATGACACATATAAGACCGGCCAATCAAAGCAAGCAGATGCACCTTGACTGGCGTCGAGCAGAGCATGAAAGGACAAGAGGAAGAGGGCAATGATACCAGCAGGTTCAGTGAAGCTTGCACGATGCAAGCCTGAACGACCCCGAACTCTGCCTCTACCCCGCCCCACGCCCCGGCCTCTGCCACCCCCCCTGCTACTGCTTGGAGAAGCCACCTCACTGTCTCTCTCTCTGGCTTCCACTCTAGACAGGTCATAATGTTGACCCCTGCTAGGTGACACAACTTTCTGTATAGTAGCTGTGCCGCCTTGTCGGCTCAACAGCACAGGCTTCAGATGGTGCGCTTGGGGAGTGCCGCCTAGTCTGCTTAACAGAACGGGCTCGAGTTGCTGTGGCTTAGCAGTAGGATGGACAGTGGATGACTGGGATGCAAGCTGATCTGTGGGAGTGCCGCCTTGCCGGCTCAACAGCACCGGCTTGAGTTGCTGTGGCCTAGCTATGGGGTGGACAAGTGACTGATATGCAGGCTGACCCTGGAGAGCAGGAGCATGACTTTGTGATTGCATGCAGGCTGCCTCTGTAGTGGCTACAGATGGCGAGTGCTGTGCAGGATGATCATGCAAAGGTCGGATGTTGCTTGCTGCTTGCACGCATGCTGCCTCTGTAGTGGCTGCAGATGTTGGGTGCTGTGCAGGCTGGCTAGACTGTGTCCCTTGCAAGGAGCCAATAGGCTGGCTAGACTGCTTTGCTGGCACAGTCTCCGCAGGCTGGCAATAGTGCTTCTCTAGCATAGGCACAGCAGGCTGACCAAAAAGCGTCCCTGGCATAGGCACTGCAGGCTGGCTAGACTGCTTCTCTAGTACAGGTGCTGCAGGCTGGCTAGATCGAATTTCTGGCATAGGCACAGCAGTTTGGCTGAAGTGCTTCTCTGACACTGCAGGGCTGCCTTGTAGTGCTACTGGCAGGTCAGCTGATAGATGTGTTGGCAGGTTAGGCGATGAGTGAGCTGACAGGTTAGCTGACAGGTGAGCGCACGTATTACTTCTCAGATCAGACAGCAGGTGAGCTGACGGGGTGGCTGGCCGCTTAGCTGATGAGTCAGCGTGCAGATTAGCGTGCAGGTTAGGCGGCAATGTGGCTGGCAGGCTGGCGGACAGGTGATTTGCGGTGTGAGCTGATGGGTCAGCATGCAGGTTTGCGGCCAGGCTAGGTGATGACTGAGCTGCCAGGTGAGCTGGCGTCTGCAGATTTACAGGGGCCTGCTGCCATGCGTGCCTTGCTGTAGCCTGTTGAGCATGGAGCAGGCCGCCATCTGACCCAGGTATGTCCTGCAGGAGTAGCGCTGTGCATGAGTACTTTACCAGAGAAACGAGTGTCCCAGATGAGAGCCTGACAAGCACATATCTTGCAAAAATGTTGTAGCACTCTCAGATTGCTTGATGAATCTGTGTTGCACGCCTTAGAGTGCTGCAGCACCTTATGCAAGGCGGTGTGCAAGCTGTGGTGAGCTCGCCACAGCTGAAGCAAATCAATGCAGGTTATGGCACCTGTTCACCTTGCTTTGAACCATAACATTAGCACAAGTGACAGACAAGCCTACCTGAGATGCGTGCCCTGCTGCACGGTGCATGTCATTACATTGAGCATTCGCGTCTGGCATCTCAACCACTGCAGGCTGTGATTGTGCCCCTAAAAGCCCTTGTGCAGCTGAAGGCTTGGGCCCGGCTGCACCTGGGGCAGAAGGTTCTGCTCGACGGCTGGCAGCCAAGTGTGAAGGGTTTGCTGCAAGAAGCAGAGGCAAGCTCAGCATGTCTGGTATGTGTTACATCCATGTTGTTGTATTGTATATGCAGCTCAGCATGCTTGGCATGTGTTGCAGTCACATGGTTGTGGTGTACTTGTGAGTGACAGTGTGAGTTGCATGGCATTGCCTTCATGACTCTACTTTAGAGTCCCCAAGAAATAATCAACCGATTGATCAATTGAATGAAGTGACAGCTCTTCGCTACAGCGTACAGCAACTTCTCACTGGAAGGACATTTAGTTTCAGGACATTCTCGTGTAAGGACAATGTAATATAGAACCAAACGCTGTATTCTGGCTGCAGTGGTACTTCTGTGGCAGGAAAATTGCATATAAGGACAATTGTCTTGGTTACCAAAGCCGTCGTTCTAGAAACAAACCACTGCAGCGAACATTGAAGCTGAGTGACGGTCTTACCAGGCGGCAAATTTGAGGTTTGAGGCCCTGTGCCAGCAGGGTTTGGCATCAACTGGTGGACTCTGTACAACCTGCGTGCTGCAATGAAGTTGACCAACTAATCTGTGACATTCTGACAGCAGCAAAAAAGACAAAAAGCTGTTTGTCAGCCATGGTGAGAATGCTGTACTCTTCATGTCAACAAGAGAAAGGCATGAATTCACCTTTCCTCAAGGCTGGACAAGCTAGAAATTATGTCATTGTATTGTTGCAGCATATCCTGCTGCAGTTGGGTCATGCTAGTCCTCTCCAGTTGCAAGCTTTCCTCCTTCTGCTTTACATTGACCTCCCTGTCCAGCAGATGCTTCTCCCTTGCGTTTTAGCACAGTCATGTGTTGATACAAGGACGTTGACTTTTGTGTAAGGACAATGCAATTGTCTAACCAATTGCCACGCCACTGCAGTGTAAGGGTAATACATCACATTGATGTAAGAACAATGACATATAGCAGTGACACAAGACAAGAACTCAGTGTTTGAGGATTCAACTCAGCCAGCAATGATCTGTGTCCAAGACTTGACTCAATTGCCAAGAAAGTCATGTATGCAGTTGTGGTCTCAGCAGAAGCTGCGGACAGTGAAGCGCATTGTACACACCTTTCTTCCGTGCTTTGCAACCTCTGCTGCAGCAGCTGGTTGTCAGCATGCAGCGATGCTTCCCTTTGCTTCACATTTTGCACCCTGCATCCAACATCATATTGTACCAGTGCCAGCATCAGGTAAGCGCCTTGCTCAGCAGGTCAAGCGTGCTGGCACAGATACGCTCAGACATGTAAGTTATGCAAGAGCCCTTGCTGCACCTGTCACTCAGAGTAGCTTGCAGGCGGTGGTACTGGTCGTCCAGATCCTGGTCACAAGAGGTATCCAAAGATGAGTGGGAAGCATGCGAGTGCCTATGCGGACGCGAGTGAGGCCTCTCTGCGTGTCTTGAACGGCCAGCATCCTGTCGGTGCTGATCTGGTCGTTCGTGCACTTCCCTATCGTGCTCAGGTCGTTTTCGCTTCTGCTGAGTTCTCATGATTCACGACCAAGATTTGAAACAGGCCGATGGCGAGCTGTTTAAACGCGCAACCAGCAGGCATACAAGGCCTGCCGAGTGTGGCTACAGCAAAATCCTCAAACATCCAAGTACTTGGCGAACGTGAGCGCTACCAATGCATGGTGCATGCGTGTCAACCTGCACTCCCTGTGATGACGAATGCACACTGAAGGACCTGTCTATAGGTTGTGCAGTGGTCACGCGTGCTGAGGCTCACGATGGTGCAGTCGAGCGCAGCATGTGCAACGGTTCGTCTTCCCAACAGGACCTGGACTCAGAAAAGAAGCTGAGCAGCGAAAGAAAGAAAAGAAAAGAAAAGTCTACGCCGTTAGGCGTCATTACGGGAGCCTCTGTCTAAAGAAGCACCCTTTCAAAGCAACAACCCACAGAAGATTGACCTACGAGGGGCAGCGACCCTTCACCGTCAGCATTACCACCATGTTCATGCAAGATGATGAGGTCCTGTGGCTCAAACGGATGCCTTCAGAAACAACAAGATGCTTCCAAACCGATATGTCCAAATGTATCTACGGTAGTGCCAGTTGCGCAACACAAATGCAACCCTTCAGGAAACAAGCTACTCGCATTGCATGGCATACAACGGTGCATGTCTAGTGACTGCATCACTATGGCTGCTGTTTCCGTGACAAGGTAGAGCGCTGTAACGTATGTGCCGCTGCGGTTTTGGTGCTTTGGTGAGAAGAATTTGCAAGGCTTGCTTTCGCAAGGCGCCTACTAAGCAAGAAGAGGATGAGACAGAGACGCTACTTACAAATCATTTGAAGGGTTTTAGCTGAAGCTATATGACTAATCTTGGCTAAGTATGGTGTGCAGAGCTGCAGGCTGTGTATACGGAATGCTGTGTACTCATTCAGCTGAATTCCACACCGACGACGATCCCATTTGCGGACTACTGAATTATATTGCAAGCATTGCTCAAGTCTGGAATGATCAGAAGGACTCCCCGCAGTGCTTTTAAAGCTCGACGTCTTTGACCCGTCGACCTTACTGAGTTGAGCTGACAACCGATAACAGCGATCCCGTCGTCTTGCTCATCCACGATCGTTCCGTTCGCCCGTCCATGCAGCCGTCTTTTGACGCTTTAGGCTCGACGTTGTCAGGTCTTGAGCATGGTGCTCTCGACTTAAGCTTAGAGCTTCAGGCCGAGGGGCACAACAGCAATAGACAATCTGCTCCATCGGCGTCGCAATCACATGTGCACAGCTTCATGACGAGTCACGACGCAAATGCAGCTCACGACGCGCCCGTAACCGCCGGCCTTGCCGACAGCACCCACGTAAGTGCGCAGCTGCTATCCTCAAATGGAGACAAAGACCATGAAGAAGTCAAGAAGCAAGCTAATAGGGCAGCACAAAAGAAATTCTGCCAACGTCAGAAGGTGGAACAGCTTTCATTGCTTGTTGGCATCTGCTATGCAAGTGGTGTACAAGCCTGCTTGCACTGCTGTACTGCTGTGAAAATGGAGTAATTTTTTCAATCTACATTTGCAATGTCAGATATATGCTTGACGCCTCAATGAGTGACAGCACAAAATTCTGCAATGTCAACTACTTGCTTGATGTCTCAAGAGGTGCGAGCATAACCTACTGTAATGCTGACTATATGCTTGATGTCTCAACAGGTGCGAGCACAAATCACAGCAAAAGAGTTGGCTGAAGCCACAAAGCAGCTGTCCAAGATGAAAATTCAGCAGCAGCAGCTGCAGTCACAGCTTGAACAAGCCCATGTGCAACTTCAAGCAAAAGCAACGGTGAACAATGCTTGTTGGCATTGGCTAGCAATGATGCCCTTCAAATTTGTGCCAGCAATCTTGTTGTTAGCTTTTTTATCATGTCACTGATGATGCGATCATGTCCGTGGTTTGATCATGCGATGCATATCAGGTGGAAGCACCGCCTGCTACACCCAACATTACATTTGAGCCGGTAGATGACCAACCTTTGCGCATATCAATCCCAGGCAAAGAGCAGACGCTGACTTGCAAAGAGGCACAAGGCATGTCACCACAGCAATTCAGAGCGCTATGGGCGGTAAGCACAAGCTCATCTGTATACTGTGCAGCACAGTTTCCATGGCTTGATCCATGGCAACATTTGGGGCATCACACACATCACCAACTGTGCTTGTTGCTGTAAGAGCCATGTCTTGTAAGTCTTTGAGGCTGCGTTGCAAGCAGCAGTAAAGCTGAATATATGCCTGTTTTGGTCCAGCTCACTGCACTGGGGTGACATCAGCTTACAGCTGTACAATGTTGACTGGTGTTGACCAGCAGTATGTGCTTGTTATGTCGTCTGCAGTTGCCCTTCAGACGACAGCTGGAAACGTTTTTGATAGCATATTGCTTGCCTGTCCGTCCTCATCAGTCAGCAGCACAGCATGGAAATTTATTCCTTTGTTCTGTGTATGCAAGGTTGTTTTGTGTATGCAAGGGAGCTCTACAAGCAATGGTAGATGGCCCCTATGTAGCTGCAGGATTGCATAGAGCATCAGTCAGGGGTATACTACCTGTGTCGACTGCCGTATGACTGCAGGATTATGTCCATCTGATGCATCTTTGTCTAGGAAGCTTACAGCAACAGGCTGACCTCACGGCAGAAAATCCATTGGCTGACTTAGTGTCTGAAGCCATACGGTTCAGAGGAACCACCGGCAGATTTCTCCTACAAGACAAAGGGCTTTTGCTCATGGGTGTGCTGATGCTTGGGTGCCTCTGCAGGACTGATGTGCATCTGATGAAGCTGTTTCTAGGAAGCTTGCAGTAACAGGCCGATCTCAAGGCAGAAACCGCTTGAGTGAGCTTGTGTCAAAAGCCATGCGATTCAGAGCAATCAGCGGCAAGAGTTGTCTCAAACGACACATGAAAGAGTCCTGGTGACTATGCAGGACTATGTGCATCTGATGAAGCTGTGTCTAGGGAGCTTGCAGCAACAGGCCAATCTGAAGGCAGAAACCGCTGTGAGTGAGCTTGTGTCTGACGCCATGCAGTTCAGAGGTATCAGTGGCAAGAGTTGTCTCAAACGGCACGTGAAAAATTTCCGGTCACTGTGCAGGATTATGTCCATCTGATGAAGCTGTGTCTAGGAAGTCTACAGCAACAGGCTGATCTCAAGGCAGAAACCGCTTTGAGTGAGCTTGTGTCTGAAGCGATGCGGTTCAGAGCAATCAGTGGCAGATTTCTGCCGAAAGACACACTACAGAACCCTGGTGACAGTGCATTGCGCAAGACCCTGGGCAAGCAGCAACTAGAAGCTGTTGTCGTAAGTTTTCCCTGTAGACTCGCTCATGCTCACAACATGATGATGACTGAAACGTCCAAGGATGCAGATTGCAAAAGATCTATGCCTCAGCAGATAATGCACAGATGCAAAGCAAAATCTGATTGCAAACTTGAAGTTCATCAGCATTAAATTTGGCTTTGCAATCAAGCAGCATGCACTGCATTCTACACTGTTGCGCGCATGGCATGTATACACATGTCTGAGGTGTGAGTGTGATCAGCATCAACGTTGGACATGGCATTGCTCCGTCTGCACTTTGCACATCTGAGCAGGGCATGCAAGTGCGAATCTGCACATTGCAAGTGCAAGAGGTGGAGAATCACAAGCTTCTATGAGATGAACAACCTGCTGTGACATCATATGGTGATGCTGCAGGATGTACTTCCCTTGTTACAGCCCCAAATGGAAGATCTGATGTTCCTGAGGAAGGTGTACCTGCTCAACCGCCATGAGCTAGGCTTGCAGCGGGCCGACGTGATCGAACAGACGCATCAGACCAGACTGCCCTCTGTGCTCGGTCTTGCAGCCATGCCACAAGTCACTCAACACTGCTTGGTGATGCTGCAGGACATGCTGGAGTTGTCACAGCCTCAAGTCGAAGATCTGATGTTCCTGAGGAAGGTGTACCTGCTCAGGCGCCATGAGCTAGGCTTGCAGCGAGCAGATCTGATCGCACAGATGCAGCAGACCAGATTGCACTCTGTGGTCAGTCTAGCGGGCATGTCACAAGTGACCCAACAGCTGCAGCAGAAAGCAGCAGCCACCATGTGGACCAAGTATAGATTTGCATGGTCGCTGTTTTTAGGGGTAAGTTCAGTCAATTTTGCGCCCAGACTTAATGATGCTTTGCAGATGTTTCTTGATCTGTCATAATTGCCCTGAAAGCTTATGCCTTGTGAACAGCAATGCATTATGATCAGAACGCTTTGGCTTGTCTGGGCAAGTGTGGCTTGCAATTGGAGTAAGGCTTGCTGATAGTGGGGATCCATCTCTGCATGCCCCACAATGCAAAATGCACAATACAGCACGCTAGTCTGAGGGAACTGGTTGTCACTGGCAGCTTTGGCCCAAAGTCTGCCCTATTGCAAGAGAAAGCTTACATGAGATTGCTGTTCCATGGCTGGCAAATGTTGCGCGGTGGTGTTGTGCATGCAGGTCCTGGCATGCATGCAAGCCTTGTTGCAAGTAAAAGCGTACATGCCATTGCCCCACCAATGCTGGCAAAGACTGCAAGGTGGGGTTGTGTATACAGGTGTTGACGAGCATACAAAACATTGCTGCAGGCAAAAGCTCACTTGTGATTGCCCCAACAATGCTGGCACAGTTCGTGAGATAGTGTTGTGCATGCAGGTGTTGGCAAGCATACAAGCCTTGTTGCTTGTAAAAGCGTATATGCCATTGCCCCACCACTGCTGGCAAAGTTTGGTGTTGTGCGTGCAGGTACTGACAAGCATACAAGCAACATATGTCATGCTGCACTGTGAGCCAGAAGTCCCAATCAAGGATATGCTGTTTGATTTTATAGCAACAAAGTATGGGTACGAAAGCGAAGAAGAGCTTGTTGCCAATGGTGCTGGAGTGACTGATCAGGACTGGAATCGTGCTGTGGATTATTTTCATAGTGTCAGTCCATATTCGCCTAGACAGCCTTTGTATGTGCCCATTCCCCAAAAACATGTTTCCTCAAAGCCATCCTCGCTTACACTTTATTGAACTTCTGTTTCTGTACACAGTGCATGCTATTAGATCTACGAAGTGCATGTTTTCGCTGTACTGCAAGTATCCATATCAGGTTTCTTGAAATGCACCATTGCTTGCTGTGTGTTGGGCTGGGCACCAAATGATGAGCCTGTTTAGCATACCTCTAGATTGAAACGAATGAAGAGCTAGGTGTGTCAGTGCTGTTGTTGTAGCTAGTTCTGAGGACGGTTGACTGTCAGGAACATATCTGCAGCAACAGCATCAGGCCAGCTCAGCAATTGTACTGACGGCAAATTTTGTCAATCTGTACTGCCATCTTTTGAAGCACAGCAGGCTTGCTTTTTCAGGGTAAATATGGGTGTCAGCATGTTTCATATACAGGTGCTTTGCTTGCAGAGAAGTCACATTTTGCAACGTGATTGATGGATGATGTTAGACAGCTTCAACGTAGCGACATGGTGTTACGGTCACTGGGAGGCCAAGCTGTGCCGTAGATTTTCTGCTGTAGTTTGCAATGCCTTACTAGACACTAGCCAAACCCGTAGGAAATTGAGTGCTTGTCAAAGTCACCATGCTGTTGAAGAGCAGAGCATCTCAGACCCTGTCATGCTCTGTCTGATCATTACTCAATAATTTTGCTGAGTTCGTGCATTGACATGTATTGCGTTTACTGTGTTTGCGCAAGGTTTGCAAATGCAATCTTGTTTGCCACACAGCTCCACTCCTTCCTTGAAGGCATTGCATCAGTCACTACTGTAGTGGCATGCCACTGGTACGTGCACATTTGAATCAACATCAGATGCAGCTGATGTGCTATAAGACAAGTAGCAGCAACAGCTGGTGCAAATCCTCCCCTAAGACTAAGCAGGACAGCGCTTTATGCAAACTAACACATGTGCGTACACCTGGTCCAGCCAGGCTGCGGATCTTGTGCTCAAAGTCACGCAAGCTGTGAATGAAAATATGCTCAGACTTGTATTGCATGTCTAGCAACACAAGATGACAATGTCTCAAAGTACACAACTTTGATAGCGACGCCGTTTCTGTCATGAATTAAGCTTCTCCGTGATCACAGTCAAAACTTCTCCGAAATCACTTCCCGCGCATATGCATAAGAGCAATATCAGAGGGCGCTGTCACATCATGAGCAGCCCCCCAGTGCGAGGCAGTACCGCGAGACAAGCAAAAGTCTCTCCGCAACTATTCAGGATTCTTTGTGCAGAAGGTACTGAAGACACAGCCGCCCAAGCTTGCACCGTGTACCAACTGAGATGGCCGTGGCCGAAGTTGTGTCGTCTGGAGTGTTGATCACAATTTTCTGTCATTTAGAAGATGCCAAAGATATAATCAATGCGTCAGCTGTGAGCAGGGCTTGGCTTGCAGCTGCAAGCAGGGTGAAACCAGTCAGACTCGTTCTACCTAGCAGCAGCAAATCCCTGACGCCTCTTGCAGCATATCAAACAATGAGATGGCTGCAAAATGGACATGCTCATGGCTATTTCGAGCAGCTGAAGATATTGGAAGTATACTTGCTAGATGATTGCTTTGACGAAGACAGCTTTGCAGCACAGATCACAGACAAATTTTTGCAGTCCATCCTGACCTTGTCAAGCGCATGGCCCCTCTGTACTTGCGACTTCACTGGAGCCATTGACATGCTGGCAATTGTACAGTTGCTGCCTGCTGACACCTTGCAGCATTTGCGGCTTTTTCAAGACGTATCTGACTGCATCCCAGACGTGATAGACATGCTGATGTTCTATAGACTCAAACGCTTGAAGACTCTGTGTATGGGTTCACCCTACCCGCCAAAGTTTCAGCAGCCTCACTTGTGTTGCTTTTTGCATGATGTCGCGTTTCCTCAGCTGGAAACAATTCAAGTTCAGCCATGGCATCTTGTGACAGAAACATATGGTGAAAGTGATTTATCAAATTGCTTTCCTGCTCTTCAACACATATTCACTTGCAGCTATGCAGATACTGCTCAAGCAATACTATCATTGCCCAAGTTGAAGATTGCACGCATTGTGTTTTTGGAATGAATTCTGCCAGGCAACGGCAATGCCAATGGCCCAACTATGCAAACAGCTTTCCTCTGAACCACAGAGAATTGCAGTCTGCAGATATTGACATTATTTGGTCCTGCAAAGTCTGCCTTGGAGCTCAACACTCGTGCCACTCCAGCCTTGGACCTTAGGACATATACATTGGGGAACGCTGAGCATGCTCAGTTTTCAGGTCGCAAGAGCTCCTGCGACATGCGGCTTTGTGATCCTCTAGATGGATGGATTAGCATGGGTCCGGATGTGAACTAGACTGAGATCCATAACTTGAGGCAACCAAGGTGAGTCATGCTTGCAAGCCAAGCATCGCAATGATGAATTGCACTGTATACATTGTAATCAAGAGCTTGATGATGCAGGATTGCCCTGAGCAATGCGCTTGATTTTGGTGGAAGGGCAGATGCAAACCTGCTAGCCGGCCTGGTCAAGCTGTCCTCCTTTGCAACTCTCAGCCTGCAGATTGTTTTGGGGACTGTGCTAGCATCACAGGCAATGCACAAGTCATACAAATATTTCACAGACAAAGGGAGGCCACATCTCACAATGTCAAGGTACATGTGAAAGATTGTTTTCCAACGTTCTCAGGCATTGTACATGTGTTGTATGAAATGCCCAGCAGACCAATGATATTGTGTAGACCGACTCAAATGCTGGAAAGGATTTGTTGGTTTGCTGTCTTGTGTTGCACAGCAGGTCAGCTTTTCCAGGATAATCATGGGTGTTAGAACGCTTCAGATATGAGGGCTTTGTTTGTCCATAAAGTCAAACTTTGCAAATACTCGTACTTGCTGCGTGAAATAGACATTTCCAGTGTAGGCATGTCTGTCATTTCTGATGGCTGCATTGTAATGCAAACTCTTTCTTCTTTATTTCTGTGCCTTGCTGGAGTGTCTGGCTGAACTCACAGGCACCCACGTGTTGGACCAACGCTGTTAAATGTGGAATGTCTGATGCCATAACATGCATTCTTGCTCATGCAAATATGTCATCTGGTGCAGACAATCTCAATTACTTATGGTGTGCTAGATCACAAGCAGCAGTCAACTGTCAAGAAACTGATGCAAATCTTGCGCAGCAGATCTGACTTCGGTTTGTTGCGTGCATTGTACTAAGCATGAACAGCGTGGCAGTGCACAATTACCTCTGTTGTTGGCAAGCAAGCTTTCGACAGACAAGGCTGAGTCCGTCAATCATGGAATCACATCTGCATCATTCCTGTTCTGCATGCGGTCTACACTGTGATATTGGAGTTGGTCTGATTCACAATGACACAATAAACCTGCACATGAGCATGCTGACAGCAACATGCTACAGCGTTGCTTCTGGTTGTGTGATGCGGCCTTTCTTTCTTGGTAGGTTGTGCATAGCCTATAGCCTAGCTGGCCATAACATCATGCGGCGACCCTCCCAAAACTACCTTGCAGGTTGACATCTGTGAAGAAGCCTGCAGGTTGATTAGGCTGGCTAGCAGGTTTGCACCCTCCCCACAACCAAGGCTTGGCACATTGCTCTTTGCAATCCTGCACAACTCAAGCGCTTGACTAACATTGTACATAGGGCAATGGGCAAGACATTTGTTGCAGCGTTTGCTTGCAAGCATGACTGACCTGATCTGCATTGCCTCAAGCTAGGAGTTCCAGTCCTGTACATGTCTTGAAACCATGCAAATCCAATATTTTATAGCATCACAGAGCTGCATGTCATATGAGCTCTCGCGACCTGAAAATTGAGCATGCCCGCCTCTCCCTGTTCTGTATGTCCTGATGTCTACATCTGGTGTGGCCCGATTTTTGGGCTCCAGGGCAGACTGAGCAGGACCTATCAGCGTTAGTATCTGCAGACTGCTGTGCTCTGTGGTCTTCAGGCAAACTGTTTGCACATTTGGGCCCTTGGCATTGGCATTGTCCAAAAGCTCAATACGTACAACCTTTAGCTTTGGCATTGACAGTATGGCTTGAGCGGCATCTGGGTAGCTGCAAGTCACCATGTGTCGAAGAGCAGGAGCACAGTTTGATAAATTGCTTTCACCATGTGTTTCTGTCACAAAATGCCATGGCTGCACCTAAAGTGTTTCCAGGTTTGGAAAAGCAGTATCATGTAAAAAGCAAAACAAATGAGGCTGACACATCTTGTACGTGCAGTTTGTACAAATACACAAAGTCTTCAAGTGTTTCAGTCTGTAGAACATCAACATATCTATCACTTCAGGGACGATGTCAGAATCGTCTTGACACAACTGCAGATGCTGCAAGGTGTCAGCAGGCAGCAACTGCACAATTGACATCATGTCAATAGTCCCAGTGAAGTCGCAGGTACACAGGGGCCATGTGCTAGACAAGGTCAGGATAGACTGCAAAAATTTGTCCGTGACCTTTGCTGCAAAACTGTCTTCATCAAAGTAGTCCTGTAAAAAGTAGACTTCCAATGTTTGCAGCCGCTCAAAACAACCCAGAGCATTTCTACTTTGCAACCATCTCACGGTTTGATAAGCTGCAAGAGGCGTCATAGGTTCGCTGCTGCCAGGCATCTCCAGTTTGACCGGTTTTACCCTGCTTGCAGCTGCAAGTTTAGCCCTCCTCACCGCCGACGCATTAATGATATGACAAGCATCTTCTAGGTGACCAAGAATCATGTCTAACAGCCCAGATGAAACGATCTGCGTCATGGACATCTCAGCTGGTACACAGATGACGCGAGCTTGAGCTGCTGCGGACTTTGCCGTAATTTTTGCACAAAAGATCTCACTGATTGTCACACAGAGCCTTTGCTTTTGATGGGGTCCTGTCTTGCAGTGGGCTGCTGCTCATAACGTGACAACGCTTTTTGGTGTTACTCTTCTGATCAGCGCGGGAAATGGTTTCGGAGCAGACCACTTTGATCACTGTTCCGAGGCTGATTTGTTCAACTGAAATAACTTCGCTGTCAAATTCGTGTAGACGTTGATATCTTCTGGACATTGAGGTACTTTTTCACACATGCAAAACAAATCTCAGCACACCCTGACTCATAGCTTGTATGATTTTGGGCACACCATCCAATGTGATATGTTTGGCTGCATTGATCAGTGTCATATGGCTTTGACTTCAGTCTATGATACACGCTAACGTAGCACATGCCGCTGGCACATACAGTTGTTTGTGCCCTGTGACGGCCACATACATTTCAAATCAGACAGTGAGAACTCCACTTAGACACACAGTGCTGCAGCGCAGATCTATAAGCTCCTACAACCACTGACTACGCCATGCTGATGATCTGATGAGATCATAACAACTGTAACAGCATTGTTTAAACACAGACAACAGGAATTCAAAACATCTCAGCCGCTTTTTGCGGCCCACAAATCGTGTCTATGCTAGCTGCAACAGCTTCTGACGCATGTTGATCTGCCAAAACTTCGTTTTCAGCACTGAGAGGTGGCATCTGTGCTGCTGCAATCTCATATGCCTCAGCAAGCCGTACAAGGTTGGGGTCCACAGCTTGCTCATGAGTCTGCAGCATCAGCATCAAAAGCTGTAGGTCTTGAACAAAGCCAACAAGCAGTCACAAGAAGTACAAGACCTGTTTGGCAACAGCGTCATGCCAGACTGGTGAGTGTAATCTGTCATGTGAATGTGATCATCTTTGCATACAAACTGAAACTTGCTGTTACTCTTGACGCACGTCAAAATTGCGGCTACATAATCAGTGCATGCATGGACGGTCGCAACAGTTCGTTGAAAGTCAAGGCACATGCAGAAGACATGACTCGCACCTTCAAAAGCTCTAGCATCGGCGTTGCAAGAGGCGCCAGATTCCTGGTCAAGAAGCTGTATGCATGCCCATCTGTTGCGAGCCTGCCTGTTCTGCCCACGCGGTGGGTATATGTATCCAAATTTGATGGGAAGTCATAATTTATGACATACGGCAGGTTCTTGATGTGTAGGCCCCTCGCTGCCACATCTGTAGCAACCAGAAGCTGAGCCTTGCCTGACTTCCAGCTGTTCAAGGCTTCCTGCAGATAACAGAAAGGAACTTTGGTGGCTGTCAAGTCACAGTTGATGACACAAAAAAGTTGTATTGATGTGTAAACTCCTGGCTGCCACATCTGTTGCAACCAGAATCTGAGCTTTGCCTGACTTCCAGCTGTTCAGGGCTTCCTACAGGTCAGAGAAAAGAGCTTGGTGGCTGAACAGAATGTGAGCACATTGTGGGGAAAGAAAATATTCATGTGGTCAAGCATGCTACCAGGAGCCTCCACAACTACCAGCAACTTATTCTGGAAAGCAAGTATTGGCCAATCCTTATAATTCATAAGCCAGCATGTGGACAAGTGAAGGTTAATCAAATGTACAGGCTGCCTCTGGATCCATGCACATGTCAAGCTCAAAGCGCATCCATTCAGACACAGACATGCAGCTATGCTCGCTGATCCCACAAGCAACAGCTGCAGGCCAACAGCAGCTGCACAACATTGATTGATTTGAGTTCACAAAGCCAGCAGGCTTGCCTGTTTGCAATAAAAGGAAAGGAAAGGAAAGGAAAGGAAAGGAAAGGAAAGGAAAGGAAAGGAAAGGAAAGGCTGCCAGCAATGCCAGGCTGCCTCTTTAGACAGAGGCTCCCGTCATGACGCCTTTCCTTTCCTTTCCTTTCCTTTCCTTTCCTTTCCTTTCCTTTCCTTTCCTTTCCTTTC